>VZRO01001011.1:0-168857 GCA_013397915.1 Daphoenositta chrysoptera
ATCAGAGCAAGGGTTCCCATCATAATTTGTTTGAAGTTTTGCTTTTCTCTTCCTTATCTAAAAGGATCTGTATGCTCAAAAGCTTGCCTGCTTTCCCTGCAATCACATCAAATACTGCTTTTCCAACAAAGCTTCATCTTGCTTATGTTCCCACATCACCACAACTGCAAGAACCTTACTATCCTGAACTTGATTTCTTTTCTGAACCATTAAGATTATAGGGGAAATTAGTGCAGATTCTATTAAGAAATATTTTGCAAATATGAAGTAACATAACTGCAAATGACAGTGTGTATGAACAGTACCATTCCACTTTCTAAAAATGTCTTCTTGCATGCCAACTGCTGGCACTAAAACCCTAGAATGTTGCACATGCTCCAGGCTCAGGAACTATGACAGATTTGATACTTAAGGAAGTTTTCCAAGGAACCTGACTGTGAACTTCAGACCAGCTTCTACAAACAGCTTGCTATGCTATGACTTAGCAAGAAAGATACCAAAAAGTATAAAAAAGTCCTAATGGCTATGCAGGATTCAGGGTTTATATTTAACAAAGCAGAGTGTAGACACACAGAGAAATCATTATACCTTTGCTAATCCTCACTAAACATTCTGTTGGTTTTCACAGCAGCCATAGAGAGGACTAGAGTTTGGACGTGAGTAAAAAGTACACAGAGCTTTCCTCACATTAGACAAGATCACCTTATTCCCCTGAGTAAGAACAACCATGCTTGTAGTGCATTTATAACCTGGTTTGAGACACTTGCAAACTGAGGAATAAGTACTGAAGTATTAGATATGGTTATGTGACTCTGCTGAGGTCTGATTGCATTTTTCAAGGTATCCTTAAGGAAGTTTATAATTAACAAGAACAGTGACAGAAACACTGCTCAGAGAAACAAAGTACACCTATCACAGGAGTACAAAATGAGTACACACAGTTCATATATGAATGTTACATAAATTAGGGATGAAGAGAAACTGCATTCCAAGATGGCACTGTCAGCACCCTCTCACCACTTTCTAATTCTCTGCTTCATTGTAAATCTAAAAAGCTTTAACATAAGTTATTGCTAGAAAAATTACATCTTAATTAATAAAGTCTTAAACTAAGGCATTGATTATAAGAGGAGGTAAAAGCTTGTCTACTAGAACAAGTTATTACTTGAAACATCATTTATGAAGACTTGATGGAACACGCTGATGTTAATAACAAATACTTTGCAAGCAATATATCCAGAGTGCCCAATATACATAAGATCACATCCTACTATCAAGGTTCACTGGCTGACACATCTTCAAGACTCTGCAGCTCAGTCGAAATGAAAATACAGCAGAAATTCAGAAATTATGCTCTAAGGATCTGCAACAGAGAGAATGCATTCCTGCACTTGACATGAATTCTCCATAAAAAAAAAATTATTCCATTTCAAAATAAAAACTGAGTACTTTTACTGAATAGAATGTCAATTCTGCATGTAAAACAGTCTTTACTTGTCATATTTAACTTCTTTTGGAAAGAAGATTAATTTTTCAGCTTTATTTTCTAATCTTTTCATAAGGTATTTTTCAAAATCCAAAAACATGCAAAAGCAGATGAAACAGAACAGGTACATGTTGTATTAAAAAAAAAAAAAAAGTCACGCTCCAAAAAAAAACAAAAAACCTTTTGTGCTTAAACATCCACCTGAGCACTCAAATAAAGGTAATGTAGGAAGCAAGGTCTTATGGTCTCATACTCAGGGTTATCTGGGTCTCCTAAGGCAGTGAAATTCCCTATCTAGCAGCAGGCTATACAAATTTTCAGTTTAGCCCAGACAAAAGTGAACTCACAACTTTTATATCACATTGAGTCAATTTATTCCAACAGACCTCTTCTAACCAGCTCCACTTTGGAAGTCAACCTATACTTGTGTTGAAGAAAACGAGTGCTCCTATGTGTCATCTTTGGATATATTTTTCTCTTTACAATTCAGTCCCCAGTACATAAATTGGAACAAACATCCTTCATTCCTCTGTCTTGTCAACTAAGATTTTAATTTCCTGAGTGCAATGACTTATGTGCATTTCCAAGTCTCCCTGCAGGGAGCTTTGAATTCAGCTGGGGCTCCATGGTAGGTGCCAGGCACACAAAAACACGGTGCAGGATCCAAAGCAGAAGTGATTCATACTGAATTAGAGCTCATAAGACCTCCTCATTAAAAAATTCCACAGTGGCTCTACTTACCATGCATGTCATCCCCTAAAGTACTTGCACAGCATCTGCCACCCACAAATAATTAACTGCCTAAGAGTGAGGAAAGGTGCGCGCAGCAAGTCAGATTGGCTGTTCCCCCACGTTCTGCTGTTCAAGGGATGTGAAAAGGGTAAAAACACCAAGACAGAGCAGCAATTACTCGGCCACACAAAAGCACAAGGCAGCAAAGAATGTTTACTCTTCAGCACTGACAGAGCAGATGAACACAGCTACCACAGAGCAACGCTATAAGCTCTGGAATGATTTGCATTTAAGCGTGTATTAAACTCCCTCAGAGCTTTCCTGCCAACACAAGTTGTGCTGGCTTGACTACAGTGGAACTGTCAGAATTCAGCATCCCAGTCCACATGTACGTGTGGTTACAGGAGCAGGAAGATGCTCACACAAGCTGACACAAAGTCACACAAGGATAAGGCATCATTACAGCAATGTAAATCCATCCAGCCCAGCAAAACTCTGCTGCTGGAACAGAAAGATCACAACTCGGAGCTACACATTTTCACATAAGCAACCTGCCTTTCAGAGAAATGATTTGCTCAGACAACACAATGCAAATGTTCAGAGAAACAAGCAGCAAGGGGTTTCTGAAATAGGTGAAAAAGGGGAGGCACTGAGCACAGCCGTTATGACAAAGTCACCATATTACTGATCAAATATTATTTCATTAGAGCTAAGGGGTATCACAGAGACTTTTTTTCATCTTATTAGCTGCCAAAAATATAGAAGAAAATTATAAAAGTTACGCACAGACCAGATCCTTACAAAGAGAAAGAACACGTGAAACATTCCCCTTACAGTGGAAAATACCTTGCTTAATTTTTGGGAGAAACAAAACTGGAAAACCAAGATACAGTGTGAAAGAACAGTTCTTGTGTGTAATATATTGGTAGCACTGGGCCCTAGCACTTCAGCAAACACAATCAAAGCAGCACAGCTGGAATTTGTAGCCCACTGTGTTATCAGTTTATGAAGAGCTGTTTAATAGAGACAGTGCCATCTGGGCCAATTACAGACAGCACGTCTTAGGCACGATGGAAATGATTCCAAGTCGCTGTGTTAAAATTCAACATGGTCTTCTTTTGTCTTGCTTTCCCATTGATGCCTACAAAACAAGCACCAGTAGCAACAACTTTGGCTTAGACTAAACATACTATAATGCTAGGGTAATTTCCTGTCTACTTAATTGAAGGGATTTGGATGCAAAGATTTATAAGGGAAGAAATCAACATAATTTTCTGAAAGTTTCAATATAAAAAAGTAAATCTCAGTTTTGGACTTGTCTACTCCTTCCCACATTATATACAAAGTACTTGTCTGTGAATAACCAGACCAGTTTTCACTTCTTTACTATATTCAGATCACATGGAAGAAATAAAAAGAAAACATGCTGTAATGCTGTAATGCCAGCAGCACACCATTACAATAAAGCCTATGCAATAAACCAGAATAAAACAGAACTATAAGGATATGAATATTATTACACTCCTGATGCCCAATCTGCCAACATTTTGCGTCAGCACAACTGACACATATTTTATGCCTTTTTGTTTGCTTTTCTTCTAACAAACTCTGCTTGGCAAACCTAATCATACATGGGACCTGTCCTTTGCACTCCCAGCAGGACTGTAATATGCAGTTGTCCAGTATAAAACCAATCTCTGTTTAAGAAAAGCATTAATAGATATAGCCACCAGGTGACATGTAAAGGAATTTATTCTGGAAAAAAATCCTATGTTTAAGGTGTCCCATTGGTTGTAAATAACTTACTGAATATTCAGCAGTAAAAATTTCACTGGGCTACATAAAACTACTTTACTCACGTAGGGGTGAGTTATCCTCTCTGTGGAGAATACTGGGATCTTGTTCACTCCTGTGAGGAACACTGCAAGAAGAAAAATTAATCCACAGAAGTTGGCCTTTTAGTCCTACCGTGTAGCTGCTCTTGAAAGATGCTCCTTTTTCACCCTTAGCAGAAGACACAGCAGGGACATATGTGGTAGACGTGCTCAGTACATGTTCAAATAGGTACCAAAAATCACAGTGAGTAACTCTGAGCCTTCCTGTTACAAAACTGCTTCAGAAAAGCGGTTCATTCCAGTACTTCCACTGAAATTTGTAGGAACTCACCCGGCAAATATAAAAACAGAACTGCTCAGTAGGGAGCTGTTACCATCTACCTTCAGTGATTGGCTTTATAAAATAATTGCCTCTTTCATTACTCTCCAGGAAAAAAAAAAAGCTAAAAAATTATGAACACTCCTGTCTTGCAGTAACTTATATGACAACAAATAAAATCTATTTTTTTTATACTGAGTAAAGTTTGTGTTGCTTAAATCTATAAGCAAACAGTCACAAGAAGGGTGTGGGAAAATGACAGGGGCTAAAATTAGTGAAAACTGGGAAGTTATATTCACATTCCAGCAGAAGTTATAATAGTAAGGGTATTCTAGGGTGAAATGCAGTCCCTAAATGCAGTCTCCAAAAACCTCTGTGACACTTCCCACACAATACATGCTAAGGGAGATGAAACAAAGGGTGAAGCTGAATGAAGACACTACGGCCAGGTTCTGTTGCAATCCCTGCAGGAATGGGAGCCTGATGCTCCCATGTAGGTGATAAATCACATAGCAGCTGTCAGCCAAGGGGGAGAGGAGAAGATATCCTGCTGCTGAACCAACAACTGTGGCAAAATCTCTCTCCTCGGGTGAACTTTGGTCACTATAATGTCGTTGTCATAACAAACTCACACCCGCATCCCAAAGTTAGCCTCTTCCAAGGTACAACCAGCTCCCACTGGGCTTTTGATCTTTATTTTATTGACTGTACATCTGAGAGCCAAGAGAGAGAATTTTACACCTCTGGGCTGCTCAGTGCAGAGTCCCCATGAGGGGACACTGACAGACTGGTTGGGCACAGGGGTCTCAGCTTTCCTTACAGACCAATCAAACACAGGGGATTTGAGGAAATCCTCGCTTTCTCATGACACAGGGCTCCTTTTAAGAAGAAAAAAATCATTCAAAATAACTTGGAGAAGTCTTCGGAAGTGCTGATCATTGACTGGGTAACAGAATGACAGAGAAGTAAAATCTCACAACACACTGATGGAAACATTTCTGGAAGCAAGTGTGGATACAGAAAGACACTGCTTTATGGTAGCAAGATATTTTCATAATCAGAACCATTAGATTTAATCTTTCATTCTGAAATGAATATTCTAGTTTGATGTTGGCACAAAGCTGAACCCAATGAAGCATGAAATTACTGTAAGGTATTCTTATACTACTTGCTGCTTAAGTGCATCTGCATTTTTTTCATAGAAAGTACTCAAATTACTTTTTAAATACCAGTTTTCCATTTTACAGATGGGAAGACTGAATGGTGATGTCTGCTGCATAGGAATAACAAGCAGTTTAGCAACAGAGGTTTCACACCTAGTGGGGCTTCATTCAAACATGAGCCAAGCTCCCAAGGCATGACTATGCAAATAACTTCTGTATGTTTTTGTTTCTCTGACAGTTCCTCTCTCTAGTCAAGAGACTTCTAGGTTGTCAAAAAAAGAGCATTAAATTCCCTTTGTCGCAATAAGCAAGATCAATGTTTTTTTAGAGTTCAAGCTAATCAAAAGGAGGTAGTTTTGGGTGGGGTTTCTGCTTTTATGGCAAGGGCATCAAAGCAACTTAACCATGGAAAGAAATAAAAAAGGATTTAAGAAATCAGTTTGTTGGAGACCAAACTGCAACTGTACCCCAAACCTCAAATTTGGTAGCTAGACGCCAGAGAGCTGGAGAAGATAGAGAGAGTCACATTCAGAGTCCTTGCCCAGGGACTCTTTTCACTGATTAATCATTTACTGTAAAATACAGAAATAGCCCCAGGTACACAGAGCAGAATAAAGCATTGGTTCTAATTTTCTGAATGTTTTTTGCTTTTGAGCTTTTTTTATGCTTTTTGAGTTCTGTAAACACATATACATACAACAGCAAAAGATATAACCAAATAATCTTCTACATCCCAAGACAGAAAAAACCCCTACCGAGAATTTTCCCAGCCTACATCTTTTCAGAGCTGCATCTTTGCAGTTCATTTTATGGTGAACTTAAAAAGTGAAGTATCCAATGGCATAGCATAATGAAGGAGAGACCTTCATTGCTGACTGTTAATCTGCAGAATAATTAATAATAGTGGAAGACACTATGTTTCCTAAGAAAATTACATCTGAAAAATATGTTAAATAAGAAAAATGTCTGGAGAGATGGAACTGCAATGCCTGCATAGTGAGTAAGAAGACTTTAGGATTAATTAAAAAACTACTAGCTACTTTTACCAGTATGCGTTCTTAGACATTGCAAAAATTCACCAGATATTATGAACTGCCAGCAATAACCAAGAAAAATCAAATAAAAAACAATAATTTAAACCCCCCCCCCCACACACACACAAAAAAAACCCTCCCCAAAGCAAACATTTGCATCTAAAAGAAGTGTAAAAGCTCAAAGTATGAGAGAGAAAATTTTATATAATGAAATCTATCAAATATCAAATAATTTTTGACCAAAAAAAAGAGGTACCAGTAATGTTTGCAATTGTCACTTTAGTGGAAAAAGTTGATTCCAAGAATGTGAGTTTAGGATAGTAATTTCTCTTTATATGAAGTATATTTGGTGCTTCACACTAAGAAAAAAAATTCTACTAGTAGTATTTTTTTTTATCCTAAATTTCCACCATCTAGAAAATGAATGAATCTCCAATGTCAATGATCTTCAATCCATTCTATTTCAATCTACAGGTATTCCAACTCCTGCACATTTCCTTCATTTCTTCATATGAAGCTCTTCCATCAGCACTTTTACATATTATTTCTAGTCACTTGAATTTTTATAATCAGGATTTTTGGATCAGGAGAAAGGCTGGCAACTAAAATTTTTAAGATCCATGAATCTGTCCCTCTACCTATTCACCCTTTCATCTACCCTTCTGTGCATTGTAAGTTACAAAATATCATATTTATTAATACTTCCTTGTGAATACAATGTACAATTCCTACACAAAAGTAGGAAAAATATCCATCCAGAGAAAAATTACCTTTTTTTAAGCTCAGAAAACAATAATTTATCTCTTATGAATAAGAATACTCACTTTTCAAAATATGGTGATTCATTAAAAATTAGGTTAAATGTGTTACTTTTTTTTTCTTAAGTAGCAGGAGTAGGCAAATTAAGAAATATAGATTTGCTTACACTCTTTAGAATGGATATACAACAGAGGAGGGAGAACTGAGGCACGAGATAAAATGCCGCGTTTAATATACAAATAGCAGCCAGGCAATAGGATAAATTCTGTGTTAAACAAAGACGAAACTATAAATCTATAGGAAAGTACTATAGCCGTGGGGTCAATTTCTGAATTCATGAGACCAGACTGAGGAGATAAAGCAGCTTCAAAGGCACTCTGGCACTGTTTTCTCAGTTAGACTTTTCACAGAATGTCTTTCAGTAAAAGAATGCCCAGGAAATACAAGTTTTATCTGGGAGCTGGACTCAAAGATTCTTACTGCTTACTTCCAACTTGAGATATTCTGTGATTTGTAAAATTATTGCCTTTTTCAGTATCAACTTCAGCAGACTACCCTGGAGAATTTTGATACCAATCTCTCTCAACATTATACTTATATTTAGACTCTGGCAAGTCCATAACCATGCAAAGGAAGAAAATCCCAGATTTTATTTCCAGAGGAAGTTCTTAAATCAAAACAACCCTGAGCAGACTTTGATCTCCAGGGTGCAAAAGAAGGGGAAAAAAAATTAAATTAATTATTTAAATTAATTCTTTGAGTTCTTTGATTAAGCAAGACAAGTGGTTCTTATGAAGTAATCATATCCTTGAAGAGTGCTACTCAGCACCAGCCTGGAGCAGCAGAACACTTGAGCACTGGCAAGAACATCTTCAGTGCTGTTCTCCTACAAATCCTGAGTTGTCCCTCTAAGGGAGGATGCTGCAGCACATGGCAGCACCGTGCCTCTCAAAGCATTGTCCTTGCCTTACTGGTGCATATTTTGCAGCAGTTTAGAGGCTGGAGACACAGGCTGAAATAAAAGATCTGCATATTCATCTGCTGGAGCAGGCAGGTTTTTGATCTCTAACCAGAACGTATTTGGTAAAAGGAGAACACCACAGAGGCCCCCTCAAGGCAGCCCAGAATTCCTACCTGCCAATGGCACATAAGGCTTAATCAACTCATGAGAAAGAAGGAGGGAAAACATCTGCTGGCCTGCTCTAGCCAAAACACAGACAATTTCATTCTACTTAAGATGAAGTAACTCAGTAAGCAATCCCCTATTTTATTATGGGGGAAATGCAAGGCAGCCAACCATCCCTACTAAATCAAACTATCCTGAACTACCCTCTGAAGCTGCAATCCTCAGGATTGGAGTCTGGGATCTGGCAAATTAAAACACTGAAACATTACTTAAGTAATCACCGTTTTATAAATAGAACAACTTCCCCTGTAGCCAAATCTCCATATGTGAGACAACAAGCAAATGTTTCCATATTTTAAATGTTAGCTCTTCTGTAGACACACCTCATTTAAGATGGTATCTTGTTAACATGCCAAGTCTCAAATAGCTGTACTATAAGAGTACTGGGTCATATCCTCAGCTCTGTAAATCACTGACTTCAGCAGAAATAACTCAGTGCACACCAGCTACAGATCCAGCACACTCTTAATTGCTGAACTTGCATAGATGGAAGTGCTTTGAAAAATTTAATGTCCCTGTCATTCATTTCAGGAATGTATTTTCATGATGACTGGTCAAAGTTGGCTTTTTCCTTGCATTTTCCCTGCTTTACTGGCAGCTATTTTGGGCAATTTTATTTATTTTAAAATGTTTGTCCTCATCCTTCTTATAGGCCCCCTTTGAGCATGGAAAGGCCACAATAAGGTCTCCCCAGAGACCTCTCCAAGTCTCTCCAGGCTGAGCATGTGACAACCCAAGATACAGCTGATATCCAAATATGACTATATATATATCATCTTACTCCATAAATAGGGAACAGCCTGTTGAACTCTCCAGCATGGCAGTGGGCTGCACACCAGGATCTCCCCATGACTGGGGAAGACTCTCAAAATTGCTCCTTGAGGCAGAGAAATTCCTTGCAACAGATTTGCAGTGTGAATAATAGCATGTTAAACTTCGAAATCTTAGGTGATGTAAGGGATGGATTGTAGCCATATAATCCTTTAGACACAAACTTTTGACCAAGTCTCAGACTAAGTCTGGATCCAGCTGCACCCAAACTCCCCTCAGAAGGGAGTTTAGGAAGCAAGGGAGTCCTTTCTGAAGCTCATGACTGGTGGGAGGGTGCCCTTGGCAGTTTTATCTGACCCCGTCCTCTACGCAATAAACCATCAAGTGTACCTTGCCATCAGATCTTGTAAAAACCCTGCCACATTTACTATCAAACTTTGTTAAATCACTGTTTTATATCAATAAATAAATTGCTACTTCTCTGTTACAAGAGAAGACACAGCTTCATCCATGACATCTGGGTGTAAGATTTCAATTACAATACCTATTTTCAACAGATTACTTCCTGAGCAATTAAGTTTCTAGAACTTTTTTGCCCAGCCAGATGGATGTCTTAAAAAAATTCCTTTCAAGCACCTGCAATGAAAATGTGCTCATGTGAATGTGTGAATCAGGAATAGGTGTAAACAAAAACCAAACAAAAAGAAAAGACATTGAGTAGAACTTACACACAAAACTGTGGATAAGCACACTTAGTTTTGGCATTTAACTCTGTTTCTTTTGGTTAAGATCTCATGGGGACCTTTCAGCTGGACCAGATGTTCAGACCAATGGTTTTGACAGTGATTTGTTGGACAAGTAAATGGGGAACCTGAGTCTGGCTAACAGAGAAACTGTGTCTGAGAAAGAAGATCTGGGAAAGTTTATGTGAAGGTGTTTATGTGTGAAAATAATATAAAAACAACATGGGCAGTTTTAATTTAAAGACTAATGTAAAAAAGGAACAGCCAGAACACAGCAGAAAGTTATTGTGTGGCTTCTTTGGTTTTCTTTGGGTTTTTTTAAAGTAAAATTAATCTAGACACAGGGAACAAAATGAAGTATAAGCAATAAATTCAACACAAAAGTGTTATTCTAAATAAAAGGGGCAGTCTCCCAGTAACCAATCTTTTATTATTTAGACAGTGTAAAATTAAAAATAACACTAATTTCCATCCAAGAAGCTGCAAAAAATAATAAATCAATGTACCTTTTTAAGGCAAGCATTGTTACCTTTATTCTGGTAGAGGACAAAACACTGCACAGTGTGATAAAGGGACTATTCATATGAATTCTGTATTTATATAATATCTGACAATGATGAGTTCTATCAGATTTCAACGTGTGCCAAATTTACATAAAAATATCTGAAAATACAGCCGCAGTTTATGGCCTTTTTATGGACACCTTCTTTCCTTGTTACACATGAACACAGCCTTACTTGAGCACATGCAACATGCACCAAAGGTAGATAGAGAAACAAGCCACACTTGATACTCCAGGCTTTCCTGCATGCAAGTGATGATATCTTTTAATTCATAACCCAAAACATAGGAAAACACTCCCGGTGTGCAGACACAAAGTTGATTAAAGAGCCAGACTGTCAGTGGAGCAGCTTACTGGCAATTAGTTACCTGATGAAAAGGAAGTGGTCACAACAGAGCAGCCTCCTATGAGTTACAGTCACCTTTGTGCTTGGACTAAATTTGCCAAAAGCACAGAAATATTTCACAGTTTGTAAGAAGAACTTGCAAGAGTTCCAGGACTACATTTAAAGAGAGGAAAATTATTAATTCACCACCAAGTGTAGAAACTTAAAAGCTTAAAGGCTATGAACACAGAACCTCAGAAAGTTTGGGGGGAAGAAAGTAATATATAGATACAGATATATATTATATAGATCTTTTTTCTCAAATAATAGCCCTGAACTTTAAGAAACAATTCACTGAAGCATGCCAGTTGCTATTAGCCCTATAAAGTTTGTGAAAAAAAGGGCCAGTGGAGTTAAATTGCATATTTCATACAGCAGCCAAACAATGCTAACAAACAGAATACAAACGGTGGACTATTTTGACAGAGAAAACAGAAATAGACAAGAAGAACAAGTATTCAAGTCCCCAAAAGATGATGTATTCTTCACTGGTGAAGTAGGAAGTCCACTTAAGTTTCCTTAAGCTGCCTAATGTAATTCATACCGAGACTAAATCTGAGCTGTCACAGCCTGACTGCAGAACTACCACGAGGTGATGGGAATGATAGATTCTGATCATATGACATCACATCTTAGAAGAAAAGGGAAAAAAAAGAGTTTGAAACTTAGGCCAAAATGTTCCCATTTGTGTGCCTTAGGCTGTCACCAGCAGAAATCTGTACTTTGGCACCTAAGTCCAAGTGGCTCAATTTCATCACTCACAGCTATTAAATAAAGCCTTTGATGTAAGACCAAATAGGAGATTCACCACCTCTATAAATCTCAACATTTTTATTTGCGCACCTATTTTCAGTATAAAACATTAATGAAAAAAAGCTCCTGAGAAAAGGAAAGTGTAATTGTCCTCACTTAAGTTTGTCCCCAGACAAATGATGCAGTAAAAACCAAAAAAAAACCCCATGCATGAAGGTATTTTGTAGTACTTATGAAATTGCTTCAGACACAAATACGGAAGTCAAGTCAGGCCTCTAGGTGAAAAATCACACTGAATTAATTAAATTCCAAATGTTAATACGCAAACATGTACTATATATAGTCTATGAAGGATTAAAATAGTCCAAATATTTCAAGACAGATCACAATGCGTGAGATGTAAAATAATCTCTTATCTATCTATTACAGAGATGGAGTTTTCTTGCTGGAAGAGCTGAAAGTATAGTAAGAATCAACCAAAATATATAAGTCTAGATAAAATCTATTTTTCAATAATAAAAAAGCGCTTAGCTAAATAGGGATATCATCTAGATATATACTGATATATTCTTAATATCGAATAAAACATTAGATATCTCCATATGAGAGAGATTATACATTTTATTTCAAAGTGTTGTGTCTATGTACAGATCTATGCTGGTCACAGCAGACAAGTTTCCAGCTTCCATATGTGCTTCCTTTCTGCTTTGGATAAATCACAAACACAGTTGACTTTTACAGGATTATTTCTCGATGCATTGTGCATTATTAGGAGCAGAAGCAGTGACATCTCTCAGGGTACTTTTGGTTGCACAGGAAAGAGGAAACAAAAGATTTTCCTGTCTGGTTTTGCATTCCAAGGAGGTTTAGATACCTATCTATTCAAATAGGCAGGTGCTTAGCCAACCTGAGCCTAAGAATGGCTTGTACATCTCCCTGAAGTAATCAGAATGCAGAGTTTAGCACTCATTTGCAAGGAACATAATTAATACTGTAGAAATCTTTGTTTAAACGTTGCCTTGGCTGAGCATGTTCAAAATTAATGTCACATTGAATTCCTTGAATCCAGCTGATGCTTTCATTTACATTTGATATGGGACTCAGATCCCTTGTAAGAATTTTGGAAAGCAGTGTGTGCATCTTTATTTTTTTAAAAAAACTCTTAGTGTTCAAGGGTGTTTTCCCCCAAATTTCAGACTTGGCAGGCAGTTTCAGGCCTCTCAGTGATTTCCATTTCAGCATTTGATTTATTAAAAATACCCTAGGTATAGTTTAATTTACTTTCAAATTTTTATTATTTTTTTTCATCTGCCTTTAAATGGAAAACCTGTGCACTTGAAAATTGTTTCTTCGCACAGCAGCATCTGCAAATATCTGTGTAACCTGCGTTGAAATTCTATTCTATAATTTCTTCCAGCAGTATTTCTTCAGGCACCATAGTTGATACGCTTGTAACTTCTTTAGTAGCTGCTTTAAAGGAATAACTTTTCTTTGCCTCTCCCAGCTCTGGATAAAGAAATACCCCAATGTCACTAAGAAGGTAGCTTGGGTTGAGTCTCTGGTACATGTTATTAGTGTAGCAGAGACATGCATCATCACAAAACAGTTCTTAATTTACGGTACTTGAAATTCTCTGATATATTTAATCCACAATGATAAGGATCTTGCAACCAAAATCAGTTAAGCCCGTGTAACAGGAGTTCAGTTTTTTGGATGATAAGGTCCTTATCAGATCACACCTCTCTGGATTTACTCAAAATACTAGCTTCTCCTGGCTTAGAACACAACTTGAACCCAAAACTCTGTGGCTTGTTCAGATCCATGTCATTTAGCAGCTTCCAAAAAGGAAGGTTTTAGGAGTAACTTGAAACAGTGATTCACTCCTGCAATGCACAATCAAAATACTTTAGTAACTGCTGGAAATGTAAATTTCAGATTCTGTTTCCTTGTGGTCCTGGTAATTTGGGTAGTCAAAATTAAAAGTTAAAAAATGCTCATTCTTCAAGCTATGCCTTTTTAATGATAAGTATTATAACTAGATGTAAAACCTCTTAATTTGTGTCTTGTAAAGTTCACAATATTTGCTGTTTATAAGCCTCCAAATCAACTTATTTTCCGTCTGCATTTATATGTGCATGCAAGTTAGGCTATGACAAACAAGATAAATTCTACCTGATGAAAAGTAGTTTGGATTGAAAGTTATGCTCTGAATATTTTTCATATGAAAATACTTACCAAGAAAAACTTATGTTTCATGAAATGTACCCTAAATTAAATCCAAAATATAGTATAAGAAATTGCTCTGGTAACTTCAGCTGAAAAATATCTTCTTAATGATTTTTCATATGTTACATCAGGAAGTATGATAAAGTACATTTTTTGTATATGTTACTGATTTGCCACATTTTTTTAAATTGCTGATTAAAAAAAAATCTAATTTACTAAGTTGCAGGTTAGTAGTACTCTGAGTTTAAAACACATTTTAAGAGAATTAATTCTGATTAATAAATAAATTTCTATCAAATGATTAATCTCTTGATTATTTTAATTAGAATTTGCCAAATGTACATTATTTCTACTACTAGAGTAGGCAATAAATTATATATGCACTTAGTTTTATATGGCTTATAGGCTTGACAAATTGCTTATTCAGAATGACTAACTAATCTATCACTTTTTTAGGAAAGAGTACAAAGTGTAAAAAGAATCCTAATAAATTTACTAAACACGGTCTATGTACAGAATGAAATTAAACAAATTAAATTAAAATTTCATTTGCACACATGGTTAAGCAGGAGAATGTTCTCAGGTACTAGAAGTTTACAATTAAATGCAATGAACCTAATAACTACTTGTTTCCACCTTCTAGAAATTTCTGCACTTTCAAGTAATTACCAACACAAGCTCTTTTTGCTTTCCTGGGACATTTGTTCAATAAAAGGAGCACAAAGGACAGAAGTTACACCAACCTACGCCTACAGTGCAGGACTATTTTAAGGTTTCTGGAGAAAATGAATTTATAATTTCCTGAAAATGAAGCACAAACCAGTGTTAACTCATTAAATTTAACTCATTCAATGGCTGCTCTTGGGGGGCAATGGCATCCTGCCAGAACCAGGCCTTTAGGCCCCTGAGCAAGCCAGGCTTAGCAGGCTCTAAACCCCCACTACACCAGGTGCACCCCAAACACCAACCCAGTGCCTGCCAGCAGTCACTTATCCCACATCTTCCAAGAAACTCCCAGAGTTTTTCCTCTCCCTATTTCCTTTTCCAATGCACAGCCCAAATTTAGCTGAGCTCTTCTTTCTGGGGGCCTGACTGCGTAGCCGTGCTGATGAGAAAGGAAGGATTCCGATATGCACTAACTCACAACTAAACCTGTTTTTTTTTACAGCTTGTGGATCTCCTAGTGGTATTCTCAGAAATCTGGTGAAAAGTATTGCACAGACAAGTCATCTGTGTAGCAGGGGAAGCAGAAGACTTCTGCAGTTTACAATTGTAACCCAAAGGCCTGGATTCACATTTCCTGTAAGGTCCATGCATCCACCTATGCAAACTGATTGTGCATGGGAAATATGAAAATGCCCCTCCATCACAGACGTCTTTTCCTTTGTGCCACCACTGGATGGGAATTCTCCCTCAAAACATACCATATTGTAGCTATATGGTTACAAAAAGGGTTCTTAAGAAGAGATCCTTGCTGGTGCAAGAATGTGTGCCCACAGAACTGTGGTCAGGTAGGAGAAAAGTTCTCAGAGACTTCTCTTTTGCAGCTTACCCCAGCCCAGCTTTAAACAACCGTGTTTTGTATTACAGTGCTTTGGTTAGTTTCTAACAGTTCTAGAACTCTGAAACAATAAGGGAAGACCTGCTCTTCTGTTCAAGGCAGCCGAGGCAGTTCAGTGCTAGGAAAAACACAATCAGTGGAACGGTGGTTCTTGAAACAAAACAAAACAAAACAAAACAAAAAAATTGTCCTTTGAACCTCAATCAAAACTTGCAGTTTGATGTCTGTCGATGGCTCTGGACTAAAATGTGTAAATATTTTTATTTAGGTATAAACATCTTGTTAAAACAAAACCAATATTGACAACTTTATTATACAGATTCCTTAAAATCAGAAGTGAGGGTGAAGACATTTACAGGTTTCATCTCCCATGTTAGAACTTCCTTTGTTGTGCAGCCTCAACAATTGAAGTCTTTGAGGAAGGCAGCAGTTCAATCCTTGCAAAGCGTGTAAGCTGTGAGCCCCAGATCCCAGGCTAAAGAATAAAGGACCATGACACAGCTGTCATCGCTGGAGTCTACAGGATTTTTAATCTTGAAAGAGTCTGCCTAATAACTGTTGTCTGCTTCATTGTCTCAGAGATATAATTTGGCCAAGCAGATGAGTGCAATTTTGACATCCACCCCTTAAAAATCCATTATCCCTTTTCAACAGTGTACAAAACACTGAAACAGTCAAAGCAGAGGGAAAATCAATAACAGCATTATAATGATATTATTCCAAGCATCTATATTAAGTTTGCACATATCCTTTTCCATCCTCAATCTGCTATCAGCTGTTATCAACAGCCTGCTGAATACCACAGGAAGTGGGAGAGTAAAGATGACAAATGCATACAGCTTTCTCTGTAAGCAGGCAATATTGTGAACATACTGATGGAATAACACTGAGATCAGCAGGCCGCTCTGTCGCTGAAGATTTTCTTGTCTGTTTTCAGCACAAGAACTGATGGCAGTGAGTGTTTTCCACATTCTGTAACAGCAGTCCATCACAGTATGTATTTTTGTAACTAGAAAAATGTATGTATTTATGCAACTAGAAATAAATAAAAGCTAAAAGTATTTAGCAAGTTCTGAAACTTGCTTGTAGCTTCAAGGGAAAAATGTTGATAAAAAAGTTCAGGACTGAAATAAACAAGCTTTGTATAAGAAAAAGAAAGTATTGCACAATTTTAAGGGCAGCAATTCCGTGTTAATGACAGACACAGAACTTCAAGTTATTAGAGGAAACTTCAGCTCTGTGCTTATTCTTTTCTATCTCTAGAGATAAAGATAGACCAAAATGTTAGCAAAAACACTTGCAAGCTAATTGCCAGGACTGTCCAGACATCTGCCTTTTACAGAAACAATTTAGTTTCTTTTAATTTGCACACTTCAACAGTGTCTTACCTATTGAAGGTTCTCGATTTAGAGGACATGGTCTTTCAGACCAAAGCTTTGCCTCTCACAACTAACAAGGGAGCCATTTCTTAAGCATTACCTTTGTACTCCTGCCAATCTTCAACCTACAGCAAGAGCTTCAGTATTCACCTCCCCAAAGTGCCTTTCCCCAGTGTTTTCCTGTAAAGCTTGGTGGTAGAAAGAACAGCTTTCTTCTTAGCAGCTCAGTCATCAATGGCCAGAGTTCAACCATGTTTCTGCTACCTCACTTCTTTATTCTTTTGTTTTCTTTCCTAGGCACAAGCTTCTGCAGCACCTGGATGCCTCCTTACAGCTTAGGCTCCCCTGCTCATCATTAGTGTGGCTCCCATGTTCAGACAGCTCTCTTTAATCTTTGCTGTGCCAAAGCACCACAATTATCCTTCCCATTGCATTTCTTCTCAGCCTTTGGCTCCCCTCTGCCACTTCTTGTCTCTTTTTTATCTTTACCTCCCTTGTCCATTGATGTTCAGCGTTTCTTGACAAATTGCTGATGCACAGAAATCACATATTCCCTCTTAAGATTCCTGTTTTGTGAAAATAAATTAATATGCATAGAGACTTTGAAGGTAATAAAGGCATTTAAACAAGGGGCAGAAGGATAAGAAGAAACTGCTTCCTAGTGTCAACTTTTTGACTGCTGTTTCCTCCACGGAAAGGAGGAAACAAACCAGTAATTTTATCATCCAAAAGTATTTTATGTTTTACCATCCTTAGAAGGTGGATTTAAGATACATTCTGTTGCACACTGTGATGTGTTAATGTGTACTTCTTTTACTAGGGAGAGTGGTATTTTATTATATTCCACTGGTGAATAAGCATTAAAATTTTCCTTTTCCTGAGTTGCACAGGCCATGACCTGGAAATCCTAATTCTTTTGTTTATGCAGTTAAATACCGTTCATTTTGTCTGGAAATTCCCAATTCAGTCCTTGGGGTTTTGGCCATCTTTTCACTCTCACACAGTTAACCTACCCTGTGCATGATTCCTTGTATAAAGACAGCAACGTTCATAAGGAACTGTGGTATTATTTTTTAGACCAATTGATGCATCCACAAAACATAGATCACCTTTCAGTGAGTCTTTAAATTTTATCTTGAACTTTATCTTCAACTTTATTTTTCCAACTTTGTCTCAAGTAGGATATCCTTTCAGATATTGTCTTAGTTATAGCTTTAGAACATCCTGTCTGCCCTACTTGTACCACACCAAGCACAAACCTTCATGCCTAGAGGAGTACGGACAGGATAAAAAAACCCTACTTTTCAAAGTGAAAGTGCATTTTTTTCAGGTTTGTGTTCAAAGAAGAAGAAAGCACCAGCTGGAAAACAAAATTTTGCTAAGCCAGCTTGAAACATTTGTACTTTGTTCTTTGAAAGTATGCTGTCTTGGACACACTGACTTAAGGGATATAGGAAGGAAAGAAAAGAGGACTGGAAACTAGATGAGAGGAAAGTTGTACACATCAGTAATTTATAGACATGGGTTTAGTTTGGTCATCTAGCTCAGATCCAAAATTCCTGCGTGACAGTTTTTCCATGGAGGGTCTATGGTTCTCTGAAATCTGAATGTGGAAAGGAGAAGTTTCACTGCTCAATAAAATTGCTATCACCTCAAAACTGAATGTCTCTTCATATGGAATAAATGTGAGAGCAGGAAGGATCAGCTTCTGGGGGCATAAACCAGTTCTGAGTCTGAGCAGGTTTGTGTCTGGTCCCCTACTGCCATACTTTTGAATATTGCTATCCAGAGGTTATCAGTCAGCCCTTCAATTGGTTCTACTTTCATACTGCTGTCACATCTGCAGATCTCCCAGACTTTCATACTCAGCTCTGTGATGCAGGAAAGACCAATCTCCAGTCGGGTCACAGTTCCTAGCAGCACAGGCAGGTTTAAGTGACTTCCCAAAATCAAGCAGCTCTGTGGCAGAATAGGGATGGTTAAAACTAGAGCTTTCCAGAAGAGAGAATTACAAGCAGGAAACAGGTATCCCCGCTTGTAGAATTTTGAGGCACTTCCATGTTGCCTAGGGTAATTGCTTCAGGAATTCTGTAACCACAGAACCCCATAAAAACTTGCCAATCAATTAGTATCAATTGGTCCCTCTTCAGGATTCAGCACCAGATGCCAGTATATACTCTCTGAAACATAAAATTGTTTGAAAATATTTGGATTTTTTCATTGACAAAACAGGCTCTGCCTAATAAAAGTCATCAGGGTACCAGTGGGGAATACATTTTTAAGGGAAACTGGATCATGAGACCCTTTCACAAAAGAGTCCTTATCCTTTCAAAAGCCATATTGAATTAATACCCCCTATTTCAGAAATGCTCAGTATCAAGCAACCTTTGTCCTTGATTCTATATAACAGGGAGCTCATCACTGCAGAGAACTTGCTGGCTATCATCCAGGGAAACAGAAACAGAAAATCTATTTAAATATTTGGTGTATTGTTTATTGGTTGGTTTTTCTGTTCAGAAAAATATCCAGGATAATCGTTGCTTTTTCATAACCATGCAAATGAAATAACTTACTTGAGATATTTTTTTAGTTTAACACATATATGATTCCCTTGCCCACTGTGCCCTTCCTCAAAAACTTCCAGTCCCTAAGGAAAAGCTGTGTTGCAGTGTCAAAAGAGATGGGAAAAGCATACTGTCTCTAATGAAACATTTGATTTTGAAGTGTATTTAAAAATGGAAAATACCTCTTGAAATGGAATTATGACCTTTTTGAAGCAGTGGTGGATTGGACAGATTGAGCTAAAAGTTAAATTACCCACCATAAAGCAATCTTTCTGCTGAATGCACTGCTTTAAGCAAGTCTGAAAGAGCATAACAAAGAAATAAACACATCTCTTTCTTCAGAAGGAGGTGATTTAAAGCCTGTTTCACTCCTTCAAAGCTCAGCTGCGTGTAGAGTTGAACAGTTCTACGATGTCTGGAGGGAGCATCCTTGAGATCTACCAAGCCCTAAAGAAAGCAAGGGAAATCCCTGGCATTTCAGAAATGAGCACACCCTTTCTAAGCAGATACTTCAAAGAGGGCAAGAAAGAATGCTTTCCCTTCTTTGAAATATTCAACTGCTAAAAGAAACTGTATTTCTTACTGATTTTCATCAACTCCACTCGGCTTACAGCACAAACCTTGTGCATAAGGGCTATTTTGGAAGCAATAATTAAAAATAATATTCCCCTGGAGTGTAAGAGTGAATTTTAAATTATTTCAGTTGTTTGTTTCCTTGTTACTGTGTCTGATTTTGCGTCCTGTGAGGTTTTTCACAATTTTATCAGCTCTTGCCTTACTGTAGACTTTGTGCTTTTTCCAAAATCTGGATGAATATTTGTTTGAATGTTTGAACATTTGTTGAATGTTTGAATCTTCTCAAGTCCTGTTCCTGCACTCCTGTATTTAGTGGCATTTTGAGTTTCATCCAAACACTGAAATCAATGTTCTGTTGTTCATGGCTGTGACTGGTGGAAGGAGGTTCAGAAGGGATGGCCAAGGGAGATGTGCCTGTGAAACTCAGTTCACTAAAAGAATGTGGCTGCCCTGACTTAGCCAGGCCACAATCAGGGAGTCAATTTGTGCCTCCACACAACACAGAGTACAAAATCAGACCAAAAAAAATGTTTGGAAAAGAGCAATGTCTTCAACCCACATATGCACAGTATCATAAACATGGACATTGGATGAATATTGTGATTAAACTGTATATCGTGATTAGTACGTAATTTTCTAGAAGTAACTTACTTTGATATTGTTTTATGCAATATATTCTGTCTGTCTTTAAATAAGGTAATTTGATATGGAACATTACATCCTCCACATACGAAATGCTTAAATGAAGGTGGTCATAGGTATTGAATTCTAAAGAGGAATCTGAATAAACAGCTGACAAAAACCCCAAAGGGTTTAAAATCAGTTCAAAGGAGCTAAAGCCTAGAAGAAATAGGTTTTCAAATAATTTAAGATTTTATGGTAATTAAGTTAATAATTAACACAATTATTAAGTTAATAATGACATAATTTTTTGAGGTATGAATGATAGTCCTGGGGAAAAAATCTTGTGCCTGGTGGAGGCTGACTTTTGGACATGTCCTTTCCCCCCTATCATCTGAAGCAAACTGGACAACAGTAAATATCACTTTTTTAATTGATTCTAAATTATATTATATTTTCAGAAGCACTCATTACCCCCTTTATGCCTACTAAATTTTATGTATTATGTTATTAATAATTATGATAGTCTGTATTGCATTATTAATATATAATACAGTATAATATATTAATATATTATATTTTTATATAACCAGAGTATTATTTCTTAAATAACAGAGGACACTGTGACTTCGGGCATAAATATATTACCTAGCTAATTTAAGCTGTTTATTTTATTCCTTGGATGACTAGACTAATCTGGACAGATCTAGGCAGAAATTTTTATGTGCAGGGTCTGAAGCAAGTTCTTAAGCAAATGCCACCATATTTCAAAAAAAGTAATTTATGGGAAAAATGTCTCTGCATGGCCTAGAGTTATTGTTTATTCATTTGATTTCTCGCCAAGTAATGGGGCATAATTAAAGTAAGTTCTAGCTTGTTGTATGGGAGGGGAGGAACTTTGGACTTGATTTATCACAAGCCTGATAATTAATTCAATATATAATGTAGGTCTTCTGAAAAAATAGTTCAAAAAAAAGTTCAAAGTCTGTTAGACAGTTGAACAAGGTCCTCAGCGCTATTCCACTGGAGTCATTGCAGAAGAGCATCAAAGAGTATTTGCTATCTGTGACTTGATTTTCATGTAAGTTCCCACTTCTCTAACCAGCAGCATATACTCCTCAGGGCTTTTTTGCTTATTTGATTATTTATAACAATTAAATTGAATGAAACTAGAGTACTTTTACATTGTTTTGAGAGTGGAACATGGCCTCATTCTGCCAAGACCTTTGACTTAGCATTGGTTCAAATCAATTTTGTGGTGTGACAAAAATTGATTTCTAGAAAAGAACAAGAAAGAGGTGAAGAAAAGTGACTCTGACTCCTCAAAATTCTAGTTTTTGAGACAGCATTGCAGACATTTGGACAGTGTTCATTGGCTATTCCTGTCACTGCTGCCAGCTCTTACAAATATATCCTGACAGAGAGAGACTGTGATATGGGAGAACCATGCACACATCTCTTGTCAATATGGTTGCCCAAGGGACTTAGGCTGCCTATACATTTGTGGAAGCAGGACTTTATGTTGCTGACCATTTTTGAATGGCCATGCCTTAAAAGAAATAAAAGGAAACCAAAGATTGTCATTATAGTCTACTTTCTGCCTTGTTTGTTTGTCTGCAAGACAAAATAAACAACATTAAACCTGAGAACTTGTCTAGTTTCATTTAAGGAAAGCAAATACTCAGCTCTGCTTTTAGTAACTAGGTCAGAAAATTCCCCTGGGCATCCAACATGCATTTTGTGTAAACATGAGTTGTTAGGCAAATGAACTTAAAAAAAATGGACACAGAAGATTTCAGCATTTACATCATGATCTCTTCTTGGGATTAAAAGGAAACAAAAGAAGCTGTAAGTCTTACTACTATCTCGGCTCAATATTCCTCTTCCATGATGTGAAAGGGTGTCTCAGAAATCTTAGGCTTTGAAAGCTCAGCTGTAATGCCAGTGTACATTTATTAAAGCTTTGGCTCTGTCACATCTCACCCCAATTGACACAGACTTTGGATATTAGGAGCCCATTTGAAAAGGGACTGGGCTCAGCTTTCACACCAAAAGCATAAGGACAGTTTGTGTTCCTCCAGATGCTCCTGGGTTGTTAGTTCAGGGGACAGGGCATAAATCCTCAGGCTTCCATATCCCAAAACAGGACTCATCAGTCAAACTTATCAGTCTCTCATCCATTATAGTGTTGCCACTGGCTGGCAGATACAGGGGTTTTGATACTTTTTCCAAAGCTGGGTTAAACTGATCTCCCTTTTAACTCCAGAAAAGGTTAATGGAAAGTGTTTAGTGAGGTGAATTTCAAACTATGACCCTCCACTCAAAATGTTCCTTCTGATTTGCATGGTCTTTGGGGTGATCCAAACCAAGTCCAGCTCTCTTGGATTTGGGTGTTGTTAGAATGTTAAAAGCTGTGAATTTTCACCAGGAAGCATGGCTGCTGTGGGAAAGGGTCTGCAGAGCTAAGGAAAAAAAAAATATCCTTCTTACTCTGTAAAGACATGTAATGTAGCTGTTTATGCTGACATGCAAATTTCAGTTTTGGTGGTGGGCTTTTCAGATAAGAAAACGCCCATTTACCGTGATTTTTCATAGCATTTATATACTTGTTGCTCCTATTTCTCTTTGAATGTTTCTTTTTTTTTTTTTGGCTTCATGGACAGTCCATTCTGACCTAGCTGGACTGAGAACTACAACTTAATCACTGGAATGTATCCAGCAATTCATCATCACCAAAAATCTAACTTTTTTCAGGTAAATGTATTATCAACAACCAAGCTGCAGTTCTCCTAGCTGTATTTGGTATTAAGCATAATGCAGTAAACAGTTTTTATGGAAAATTCTGGCTTTATTATAGGTGACCCCAAGCACTTCCTAGTGAATATTCAATAATCATAAGCAAAGAGGTTTTGAAGTGTCTACTCAGAAAATATGTCTTTCTGAGCAGATGAGTGCAGTTCTCAAAGTTGATTTTCAGTGTGTCTACTCCTTTTCACTTTCTTTTCTTGTGGTTGCACAAGACTTAAATGTCATATCCTTTCCCAACCCCATGACATCAATATCTACTGATGTCAGCCATTTACTAGACTTGTTTTACCAGCATTCTTACTTTCCAGCCATCTAGAATGATGCTAATAAACACAGTTTCTCCAGTATTTTTAGGGATCCACAGTTCCTTCTGCACCATTTCATAGGTCAGCAACAGAATAGGATGTCAATAATTACCCCACCATATTGCCAGTAACAAACCATCTGTGTGAAGGATTAGAAATTCATTACATGGTTCCTTAAAATTAAATAAAGCTCCTTCTAATGGAACTTTATCTCATCAAACCTGCGGAGAACTATTGCCCTAATAAACCAGATCTATTGAAATTCTGCTCTCTAGCATGGAACTCCCTCTTCACTATTACAATAGGTAGGTTTGCACTGCCATTCATTAACTCTATTGTCACTGACCTGCTAATTGAACCCTTTGCCAAGTGGGAATCATCTAGTAACTAACCCATAAAATACTGAATGTTCAGGAAGACAATAAGATAAAATACATTTTGTCTCAGTAATGAAGCTGTAATTAGGCACATTACAATTCCATATCTATTCATAATAAGGGCATATAACTACAAGCAAGCTGGGAAATATACCAACTTTAATTTCCAGACAAGTATTATCAACCAGACATTTTTAAGGCTGAACACAGAAAACAGAAAGACATTTTGTAAGTATATGACTTGGGTCATTGCTGTGTCCTTCCACCTCTTTCATGTTTAATTCCAGAATTTGGCTTTTAGAGGCAAAAACGGTACCCTGGTTTTTAAGGTTGAGATTCAATCCTGTTTGTAATACGCTTTTGAGACACTTGGAGGAAAGCCAGTTTATAAATGCTAAGTATTCTTATTTGTTTTCCTTGTTATTGTAATATTTTCCTATCACTTCAGAAAACCGCCACCTTTCCCCTCTGAAACAAAAGCTTCCATATTAAATTTATCTATTCTACACTTTAAAAGCATCTAACATTCCGGGAAGAAAAGAATAGAAATGTCACAGCATAAAATACAATCTCTTCTTTGTGGAAATTTCTGTCATATTTTATCTGCATCCTACATCTACATATGAATGGACAAGTATTCATCGTGAAACCATTAGGCCTTCACAGGATGAAAAGAAATATAAATAGTTTGAAAAATGAATACAAATACACATGCAATATGTGTGCTTTTTCCGGCATGATGTATGGTATTTTTCTGCTCTCCATTAGACTAAAATGTGAGCACATTAGGGGCTTAAAGAGTTGGAAGTGTTCAAAAATATTCTGATTGGAACCAGAACCAGATCAGAAATATGAGCAGGCTTAGAGCTACTGTACCTTAGCTCCAGCCAAACTCAATGAGCCCTTTGTGAGATCATTTATAGTGCACGTGTAGATCCCTGCTTGCCCAAGGCAGTCCTAAGTAGCCAGAATTATAGATCCCCTGTTTATCATCTCACACAGGCCAATTCTTTAGCCCTCTCTTAAAGAAAAAAAAAAAATTTCTAATCCCAGACCTTCAGACCATGATTTAACAAGTGTCTCCCCTCCTTTAGGCTGTATCCCCATAGTCATACAATAGTTGCTATGCACAAGTGGTTCTATCAAAATATCAGCACCCCATCTTATCTAACATATGACATCAGTCTTATCTTGTTCTGAACTCTAAACAAAATGTGTCAAACCTGCCAAAAAATTTAGGTTAGTTCTTCCGTTAGAAAGACCTTTTAAAAGTATTTATATTGGTGGAGATGTGTAGGGAATTCAGGTGGATGAGAATTCCACCCTTTAATTGCTGTTTTATTTGTGTCTACTGCTCTGGTCAAATGCTCACAGTCCTACTGATCTGGAATGGATAAACAGCAGGTTATTTTACCTTAGAGATTTTATTTCCCATATTTAAATATGGAACACATAGGAAGCAATCTACCACCTACTAGGAAAAAATAGTTCAGAGACAGTCATCCACAACATCTGCAAAATGTAAGACATGTGAAGATTATCCTCTGAAATATACTTCCAAGTGTACGAAACTGAGATTCAGTGTGACCTTTTTACAGCTCAAAGTTTTAACTACCTGCAGTAATGTGTCACCTGATTTTACAAATGACTACATGGCAATGGTAATTACTGGTGCTTAAGATTTTTTAATTATTTCTTCATAGTATTAAAAAATACTTTCCTTAAGGTGCATTTGAAATCTGACCTTGGAATTAACTTGACCTTCAGTGTAAATAAGCTGAATTTTCTGGCTGCAAAGGGCTTGCCTGCTCTTGACCCACACTTTATTATCTCCTCTGAGACATTAGACAAGTAACTGCTCTTCCTACACTTACTTTTTCTCTGGGAAGCAATACATCTATGAGATAATGTTCGAGAAATCAAAGCTCCTTGGGTTTGGTTTTCTCAAGCCTGCAGCACAGAAGATGTTAACTGAAACCTCTTATTAGGGTGATGCTGGGTGTCCAGTTAAAGAGATCTTTAAAACTCCTATTTTCTGGACAATGTGAGCTCAGAACTTAAAACACCTGAAGCCAGGTCTTCAAAAACATAGACATCAGAGAACCTATCAACTAAAGAATTGTAGGTGCTAAATTCAGCAAACTCTTATTTCATCCAGATCATGAGACAAAGGTTGGTTCTTTACATCTTTATCTGTTAGCAGCAGAAAGCAAGTCATGTTTGAAATGTAGTATTGTGCTTCTGCTTCCTGTGGATGGAAGAAGTCAAGTACTGGAAAATAACTCCTTTGTCCACAGCCACAAACTTCTTATTAGGCATCCTCTTGAAATATGTTCATGCTTTGACTCATTTTTGCTCCTTCTCACAGATGTATTTCTCAAAGCTATGCCATTCCCTCCTCAGCAGCTGGGGTTTGGCTTTTCCTGTTCTGAGGAACTGGTTACACAGCTGAGAGATCCCGAATAGAGCAGCTTTCTGTTATTCCTTAGTGGAAAAGTGTCTTAGACTTCCCAGACCACAAGCTCTGCCTCAACCCTTACTCACAAAGAATAAAGAACAAGTGTCAAGGGTGACCAAGCACTGGAACAGGTCACCAAGAGAGGTTGTGGAGTCACCTTCTCTGGAGATATCCAGAGATATCCAGGTTGTGTTTGCCTGTGCAACCTTCTCTATGTGAATTGGCTTTAGCAGAGGGGTTGTACTAGATGATGTCCAGAGATCCCCTCCAACTCCAACTGTCTTGGGCTGACTCTGATTCTCTCTTGAAAGGATCATGTTAGGACTTGAGTCCTAACTGTGTGGAGAGCCTCACTTGGGACTTTCACAGACACTCTCTCCCCCTAGACCTGTGATCTCTGTATAAGTACAGTTCCTGGCCTCTAATCCTGGTCTGAGCTTTGCTGTAGGTGTCTCTTTGCCTGCTCTTGCTCTGTACTGAGCATGGCTTGGTCCCTATTCTTTCTGAGTTGTTTTCAGAGCAGCTTTTTCACCTTGTATTTTTCAGAAGGTTGCTGCCTGTTACTGTCCCTGACTCTGCATAGGAACTATGGGATTGTGTCTTTGCCACCAAGGCAGCTACACTGGCATGTCAAGTCTGCTAGCTTGCCTTGCTTGGTGGAGCAAGCAGAGATCTCCAGTGATAGCTACTAGGTTATCTTATATTAGTAAATGCAGCAGGAAATGGCAAAAATATGTATTTTTAAGCTAGGGGGTGGGGTTCTTGCAATATTTTGTATTAGCAGCTCCCTTATGATAATGATGTTTAATTTCAGGTCAGCATAATCTCACTGAATCAGTCTGTGAACCACCTGCTCCCTTTTACCAGCTGAAATGGGTTGGAAGCATTTGTAAAATTTCTGTTCAATGGTAGCTTCCCTCACTAACTATTCTGCTCTCATGTTTCACGTTGTAGATGCAAGATTACTTTTGTAGTATTTCTTTCTCAATATCTAAGTGAGATTTCCAATTAACAAGCCTTGTTTCCCTGACAGGGCTCTCTAGAAAGCTCTACAGATATAGAAAAGTAACAACAGTGTCTTGGTGAAGAAAAACTTGCAGCATAACCTGGAATGTGGCTCTTGTGTTAGGTAGGTAGTCATTGGTATCTTAAGAATAACATTTCTTTTGTTCACTCTGTTTAAAAGCACTGCAAAACTGAGGACTTAACTCTGCACTTCATTATTTTGATGGCATTAAAAGCCCTTGCTTGATTTGACATCTGCCACCCTTTCACTATCTCAGGTGTCACAACAGCTACAAAGCTGTCCTCATGTCTTTTCTGCACTTCCTTCTGATTTTCCTCTTTGTGATCAACAAGGCAATTTTAAAAGGGTTGTACTGAATGGTGTTGTCCTTTCAGCTGCTAGAAGGGTCACTGCATGGTGTAAAAGCACATTATAAAGTTATGAGACTTGGTTTGAAAACAGATGAGGGAGGGAAGCAAGGTAATGTAAGTAAAATCATAAAATGAATTTTATGTATCATTAATTCTGATAACTGATTTTATTACTTTAGAAAATTATTATGGCAATCTGCTACAAAATACTTAACCTAATTTAGATTTCAGAACAAAATTTTTTGGCAAATCACTGTAAGCAATATTTTTAATCAGTAGAGTGAAGCTAATTTAGACTTCAAATGCTTCAAAAATTACGAGTTTGCTAAGATAAGCTTTTTTCTATTTTCTTGCTTCTGTATTTCAGTGTTATTATTAGGAGAAGAACTTAAACTCTGACAACTATATTCTCACTCTGTATGTACAAAAAAAGAAACCAAATCCCTGAACATAGATTATAGCAATGTTTTTACAGAAAATGCTCTATTTATGTAGTGGCAGTGACTCAAGTTCAAGATCTAATTACTTACCCGCTAACTGAGTTGGCAGTAGATTCAGATCATTTAGGGTCTGTTGGGTTTTTTCTATCAGGACTAGCTTATGTCCTAAACTGGAGGAAAGTTTAGGAAACTAACCCCACCTCCCCACTCCACCCCTCACCCCACCCCTTTCCATCCTAGAAGTGTTTATCTTCCCCAGTTTTCCACCAGAATAGTTCTGGGCAGCATAAACCAGAAGAAAACAATAGAGGCAACTTTGGGTCTTCAGTCTTACTTCTGTACTGGTCTTCTAAAATTGAAAATATTCCCTCTGATACACGGCAACAAAACTGCTTCTCTTGAACACATCCTATCCTCCTTCACCTATATATTGCCATTTAACCTGGGATTATGCTTTAGGTGCTAGCACAGTCCTTACAAAGGACTCCAAGACCCTTCGTGGTTTTTTTTTGAAATACGAGGGCATTTTGGTTTCATCCCAGGATGGCAGTGTTTTCCTATGTTTTCACTGCCTGTGTGTCATCTAGTAACAAAGCAGATTATTTTTCTGCATGCTCACCTAAAGTCTGTTGCTACCATTCTCCTTGTATTCTTCTCCTTTCAAATGTTTGGGATATTTCTTTTGTCAGTTCTCTGCCCAAATGCCTGGTACTTGTGTCTAGGACTCTTCAAACTTGATTTAATGCTTGTATGAAGAACTGAGTTCCCATACTCCAGAATGTATTTCTTACTAGTACTGCTTTTTGACTTATTTCTTTTGAAGGGTCTTTGAATCTTGCAAATACAGGGCATATCATACCTTTCTTTTAAGGCCAGTTGGAAAACTTCCAGATGCCCTAAGGATATTAACTGCGCTTTTAATAGCTTTCTTTGCATACAAGATCAGAACTACTTTTACTTTATCCCCTTTAACATCTAAAATATAGAGGCCATCATTTTTGGGGCCTTTGAGAATTGACCTTAATAAATTCCCTATTGCCCTAGAGATGAAGTTGTTTAGCCCATAAGAAGAATCTCCTATTTCCCACATCTCTAAACAAATAGTAACTCTTTTGTATGTTTATAACCAATTCAAGGAACAAGTTCCTGCCTGCAGTTAAAGCTGAAATATTGATTTAAAACAGGGTTCAACTTTGCCTGGCATAAAGATACTTGGTGTATCCAGGAACTTTGATGCTGTAAGCCAGAGAGCTCTGCAACCTACTTATTATAGTTTAATTTTGTTCAAGGATTTTGGAAGATGTGTGGGGAGGGGGATGAGAGTGTTGCAGTTTTTCTGCTTTTCTCAGGGTATCAAAAGCACTTGAGATCAGCCCTTCTTGCCACAGTAAATGAAGATGATGAATGGAAAGTGCATGTGTGTGTGAAAAGAAAAGGAAAAAAGTTACACTGAGACAGTTATGGGAAAAACGTCAGGAAAATTATCTCCTCTCATACTGAGTTTGTTCTGATAAAATGTAAGGCGTTCTGTTCTGTGGGATTTTCTGCTTGTTAACAAGAGTGCCCAGATTGCCCAACACAATCAAGTCGCAGATGAAATGTCAACTATAAGGAAGAAATGAAAATTTTCATTTCATAAAAAGTCACTGTCTCACATTCTGGTTTTGACTCAATTACCACTTCTTGATGAAGTTCTGAACTGTCCATCCCACACTTTCAATGAGGTAAGTAGTAACAGCTAGTATGCTTCCATACTTCCATAGTAAGCATCCATAGCATAGTTCTACCTAGCAAATTTATGTTCCTCTACCTTTTATATTTCTACATTAGCTTTGAGGTTTTTTAGGCAAGTGTTAATGTGTGATGAGGAAACATTCATTTCCCCCACTGTGATGATTTTCTATATGTGACACTCTTTTTGCCTCAAAGCTTTTGGAGGTGGAGAGTCCTCAGTCTACTGAGGAAGGACTGGAACCATCTCCACAGCAAAATCAGTGGAAGAGAAAGGTGCCTCTGGACACTGAAGTGCCTTGAGTTCCCATGCCTAATTCCCTTGGGCACAATGTTGAATTTTGCCACCAGTTTGCTCTGTTTCTGTCTGCTTTCCACCCAGATGTCTCAAGGGTCATGAGGGATCCCAAGCAATAGTCGTTTTGTGCCCAAGGGTGTTCAAGGGCATAAGAATCAAGCATGGTCCTTGCTCATTTAGATGCATGATCTTACCCCTTACTGGATTAGTCTTGCTGAACTACAAAACCTAGGAACAAGTGGATTTGATGGGTGCCCAATTTGAAGTTTGTTTCAGAGTATTATTGCTCTCTTCATTCTCTTTGCTTTCAGTTAGCTCACTGTTAGAAAGCTAAAACAGTACATCAGTGTGAGACCTCCAATTCCCAATAAACAGAAATTCTTTCCTCCCCTGAGACTGAATTAATCCAAAGGCACTGTAGCCTTCAAAGAGCCTGAATTCTGAATCTCTATTGAGATAATTGCATCCTGCCTGCTTCCTCTTCCTGGGGTAAGTGTAGCCACACGGGAGGAGTGGTAGTAGTAAAGACATGCATCTTACTATGCCACATATGCTTGAAGAATGCTCTTGGTTGCCTGTGGGGATGAATCTGAAATTAGACTGTTTAGACATATTTAATGCACTATACTCTTTTCCGAACTGCTGGAAGAGACTTAGGCAAGTTGTTTCACCTCTCTGTGCCTCTGAGGCACCTCCTGCTGTCAGATGTTTTTAGACAAATGGGATGCATTTCAGGCCAGGACTAGACTTGACTTTATCCTGTTACACCTAACCTGCAGGAATCCCTTTCTTTCTGATGAATTACAGGAGCAGAAAAACATTAAACTATTCATGGATTAAAAAGAAGGCATTGGAAAATCACACAGAAGGTATTGTTGTCTGTAAATCTGGTTCACCGCTGAAATAATTCCTGGTGCTACCTGGTCACCTCTGCATCCTGATCTGCTCCATAATGTTCCAGTGTGTCTCTACCCCAAGTAATGTGCTGATAGCATTTGAGGTCTCAAGACACTGACGACTTGTCTTTGGAAAGCTGTAGGTGTCTAAACTTATTCATCTTTCAGGTAATCTGATCTGGCTAGCATAATTTTGTTCCCTTGGTCTTTTTGTCCATATGTCTCTGTATTCAGCCCCCTGGCTTGGTTTCCTGTCTCACTGTCACTTTGAATTAAATGTATTCCCTCCCATTAAATCAGTCATGTTTGTGCTGTCATTCTCCTGCATGTCTGACGATCCTGGTCTTCACTTAACTTGATTTGCCATCCACGCTGACTTTTATAGATGAGCTTTCCTGCCTTCATCTGCTCATACAGGTGAGAGCCCATGTAACTGCTTAATGGCACTTCTTCATTAACATAAAGCCTGGAGGCTCATGTAACTCTACAAGATTCCCTATTTTCACCACATTTCCATCAGCTTATGTCAGATAAAGAACTAGTCGAGAATTTTTCTTCCTGCCTCTCTCCTAAAAGACTCTGGAAAGTCTCTTGTGTGCAAGACATGAAGAAACATCTTGCATTGTTACTCTTGAAATTGTTGTTTAGCATAGACAGGTGACACAAAAAGGGAAAGTCTAATTCCCACTTCTAAAATGATGCAAGAGAAATACTGCTTCCATATGCAAGCTGACTCAGAAAGAAACTTAAAGGTGAATTTTAGTTTAATCTTGAACCAGAAACTTCAAAATCTGGAAACCAAGCCTTGCTGAAAGTCTGTGTGACTGTGGCTCTCAACACTGGGGTTTGTGAGTATTAAGTAAGTGAGAATTAAGCCTGAGTTCTGCTTTATTTCAGTATTGTCTGGGCTTCTCTTCTACCCAGATCCTCTTTATTACTGAAGTAGAAAATCCTCTTCAAAACAACAGAAATTATTTAACAAAATGTTTATTTCAGTCAGAGCTCTAAAATTCAGATGCAGCCAATTAAATCACTTGCAAGCTCCAAGAGTATTGTCTATGTGCCGCTGAAAATCTGTGTCTCAGTACCTGTAGAACAGATTTTTATCTGACTTAAATATAATGGTAAATACAATCATGAAGTAGTGTAGCTGTGTGAATTTACATCTATGTTTTCCAAAACCACTTTCAAACCATCATGTTTCAATCAAAATTGACAGAATAGATGATGTAAAAATGATGTATTTGACAGCTTTCATGAAATGGGCTTAGGCACTCAAGAAAGAGCCTCCTAAAACCTGCAGGATGGAAAAATAGCAGTACCTTTTCTTTTCTGTTTTAAGATACTTAGAGAATACTCCAGAGAGGAGGCCCACTGGAGACACGAGACTTCACTAGAAACTAGACTTTACTCTTTCTGCAGTCAGAAGTCTTCTTACTTCTCGTAAAAATAGGCATTTAAAAATTCAGGCACAGGTCTCTCCAAATATTTCATTTGCATTATTCCTGAGCTCCACTGAATACCTTGGGGAAAGAGTTGCTAGATCATTCTGTAAGAAGAAAAGTGCTTCTGCAAGCACTTAAATATTTACCCACTGAAAAGTGATTAATTAACTTTCTGGGATGTTTTCTATTTGTATAATTTACTGTAATGCATCCATCAGGACAGTTAATTTAGTGACACAAGCACAACATGAAGAAATGCCATGTCAGCCAAAGTTAATGTCTTTCCCTACCTTATTCTGGAGATCACTACTATTTACAAGATTGATACTATTTAGAAGAGAATGTAGTGTCAGGACAAGGGGAAAAGGCTTCAAACTGAAAGAGCATAAGTTCAGACTAGATATTAAGGAGAAATTTTTTACTGTGAGGCTGATGAGGCAGTGGAACAAGTTGCCCAGAGAAGTTGTGACTGACCCATCCCTGAAAGTGTTCAAGGCCAGGCTGGTCGAAGCTTGGGGCAACCTGGTCTAGTGGGAGGTGTCCCTCCCCAGGGAAGGGGGATTGGAACTAGACGATCTTTAAGGTCCCTTCCAACCCAATTCATTCTAAAATTCATTCCATAATCCATTATATGATTACTGGCTGTTGCGGTCCCCAGTAGCATCACAGTTCATTGAAGAAGCAGAGGTGCTCACCAAGGAATGCCTGTGAGATGCTTGACTGGTACGTTTTTGGATGAACTGCCTCTTCCGTCTAGGAAGCCAGGCAAAAAGAGCTGTTTCACCTTCTTGATTCATCTCTCGAACTGTACACATTAGGAGAGTGTAAACTCCATTCACTCAGCTGGAAGTCAACAAAGCATGACAGATCTTAAGCTCAATTTATCTTTTTATAGATGGTGGTGGATATACAACAGCGGAACATACAGCTTGGTGCTGTCTTGAGTCTTCTTCAGTTTCAATTTTGTCCATCAGAGGCAGTGTTCCCACTCATGTTGGCTGGTTCATCATGGTATACAAGGAGGAGTGAGACATCCTCAGGCAAGATGGCACCTCACTAACATATTTGGAGGTTTGCAGTGGGACCTTGAGGCTAAATGTGAGGATGAACTATAGTGTTAAGTGTTAGGAGAGCAATTCTAATTTCTTTGCTCATGATGGTCGTTCAAAAATCACTTGCTTTCCTTTGCTCTTAATGGTCATTAGAAAATCACTTGCTTTCCTGTGTGTATTTTGCAGCTGAAAGGCTGGGGAGGAGGAAAGTCCTGCACAGAATTCCAGGTGGGACTGGCAGAGGTCATGGCAGGGGAGCAGATTCATGACAGGTCCATCCATTAGTGCAAGCCAGTGTGTTATAGAGCATCAAGGTAGCTGTGAGCTAATCAGAAGAGCTTTGTGGGGCAACAGAGCCCAGCAGCTTCTTGTTGTAACCCCAGAGCAGCTGCGTAAGAGGAGCACTGCCCAAAGTCATTTTCCCTGGTGGGTGGGCTGTGGAACATAAAGCAAAGCAGAAGTGGAGTACCTAGAGGCTGCTGGTTCCAGCACACTCGAGGCAATATATGGAAGAGATTGCAGTGATTTTTTAGCTTTCCCTGGCCTAGACCTGCACAGTCAGTTGCTTTAAGTGGTCTAACAACATAGTTTGTCATACTTCCATCTCCTGCCATGAGTGAGTTCAGACCCTTGGCTTAACTCTGTGCTGCATCTGTGCTTCAATTTATGTATCTAGGTGTTGTTTACCACACATACAGTTATATTGTTCTCAGAGTCATTTGGTTTCTATTTTACTTTGGTTTCATCTTCTTCATAATAGCAAACTCTGTTGCTTTCCTCCTTCAACACCACATTAATATCATCTTTCCAGAAAAGAATTTGGCCTTCTGCAATTTTTTTTTCAGTTGTTGAGAGGAAACAAAATTTGTCTCTAAAGCCATCATCTTACACTCCTCTTAATTATTGAAAGTACTACAGATGTGAACTGCCTTCCTGAACAGTTCATTTTAGCCTTTAGTTCCTACACTGTCTGAGGAATTTTGTAGAATGATGAACATGAAATCAAAAATAGGACAAAAGTTGGACTGTTATCACATCACTTTGCTTATAAATAAAAATTGGCAAGGCAGCCACTAGACATTTTAAACCAATTCACATTTTGGAAGTGTTCTTACAGTTGGAAAATTCGGTTTCTTTTTGTTTAGTTCAAGTGCAACATTTTCAGAGAGCCGAGTACAGACTGAAATGCTTTGTGTAGCCATTCTGAGTGGAGACAGCTAGCACTGAAGTCCTTCAGTTGTTTTCCATTGCCTCTCTCTTCTGAGGAGTGATACCAGCATCTCTGTTCTCCAGGATTCTTGCCTTAGTGCATGCCATGACAAGACCTCCTTCCTCTCTAAGCAATGTCTTTTAAACGGACTGAAAATCACCCACAGTGACAGCTCCTTTATTGCTTCTAGAAAGTATGAAAATACATACCCTTAGAAAACTGTTCTCCTGTGGTGGCTTGAATAATGTGCTTCTACTTTACAAATGGTTTCCAGATAATGTACCACAGGGGAAACCCTTTATGCCCTTGAAGGCATATCCCTTGCATGCTGTATATCAGCCCTGAGATACATAAAATTTTTAACAGTATCCCTTGTGTTTAAACTTTCTTCCATTCACACAGCATTTCCTTATTACTTACTTTTATGGGCAGTGAATCTGTGGTGTCCATTACACAGATCAGTGTTTACTATCCCTCTTAATGTGCTTCATTTAGACTACAGCTTTATAGTGCATCTTCCTTTTTCTCTCCACTGTCTTACTATTAAATACTGCTTTTTGGCCTTTGTTTATGCATGCATCTTTTTTTTTAGAAAAAGCTTTCTTCCAGTTGTAATGCCCTGCTTTTAAAAAATATTTCCAGTACTGCAAGTCAGTTTTTGCAAGAGTTTACTGAAAGGGTAGGTGAGAATACAGCTAAATGCAATCCATGATGAAATGGCTAAATAAAAAGCGTGTTCTACTGTCCTAGAAATAGTTTTCAGGACTTAAGACCAAAAGAACTTACAACCTTAATGTAAAGAAGCTGAAAATGTGAACTGCAGCACAAAAACCACCCTGTGTTTGGGCTGATGTTCCATCTCACCAAATGCTGCTGTCTTTGTATTTGTAACCCATTAATCTGGTTGGCTGAGAGATGGATTTAAGTATTAGTATTTACCAAAGGAAAGTAATGATTTGTTCATATTTACTTCCTTTTAAATAAAGAATGACACAAACCGGGGAGAGTAGTACAGAAGCAGCTGCCACCCGGCCATCATGGGCATGGAATTCCATGAGAATAACAGTCTATATAGAAACTTTGAGATATGAATGCTTGTCTTCTGTCTCTTTTTAATCAATTTGCCTAGAACAGGTAGATTTTTTCCAGAACAAGAACTCTCTCTCTCCACACAGCTCTGCTGTTTTCCGACTCCATGACATTATCTTACCCTGGTGTAAAACATCTTGTTCTGCTGCTAAACCTTTCCCAAATGGCTCAAAAACAAGTCTGCACTTTGACACAAGGTATCTCAGGATATTGCTATATTTTGGTTGCAACTGTGAAAATTCAAAGCCAAAGCATTTTCTACAGAGAAACAAAAACAATTTTTCTCCAAGTTTCTGGTGTGGACATTAAAAAATAGGATATTACAGATTAAAAAACAAAAAAACCCACCACTATCTAACTGAAGACAGAACACTTATGGGAGGACTGGACATGGAATACATAAAAACAGTCTAGAGCAATGTTATCTGGCAGACTGAATTAATCACTGAAAATTGTGTTACACAGAAAGTTGTATTACATGTACTTCATAGTAGCAAAGGAACAGAGTGGGTTAAGAACTGCCAATTTTGCTATTTATCCAAAAAAAGAATTTCAAGGAAGAGTTTAATCCCCCACTTTGTCTGGAAGAGTTGAAAGTGCAGGGTTAATATTGTAGTGTAGGAGAATCCTGAGAAGATGAGGTCAAGCACAGCTCTGTTGTTCCAGGTAAGCAAGAAGGTGTAAGAACAGTGACTTAAGGAGAAAAGCCATCTTCTGTCAAGCATTCCTCTCACTACAGGACTGTGTGTAGGCCTGGTCTGTTGATGTGAAACTGGAAGGTATGTCCTGTTAGGTATTTGCTAGCAGGAGGAGAAAATGGCTGGTGCCACTGCAGCTCCCAAGGCTTTTCCAGATGCTGTAGTGGCAGCAATGGAATCAGTCTAAACTCATTTTTTTCTTGCCTTCTGCAATGGAACAGGGAGCAATACTAACACCTTTAATTATTTCCTTTAGTTTCCCAATAAGACTGAGGTTTTAGAATATTCCCATATTTTCCTTGGAAAGTTTTCCGTTGGAAAGTTTTATGACCAGCTCCATTGCCTATTGGCCCTAACATTTTTAGCACCATTATAAATGAGGTTGAAAGCTTCTTCTAAATGGAAAGACATAAAAATCTTGTCAGTCTAAGCAGTCTTAGTTTTGGGTGTACCAGATTCTCAGTAGCTCATCAACTGACAAACTTTTTCAAATAATCTCTGAGATTAAGATCAAAAGACCTGAAACTGTAATGTAGACTCTAATTAGGCTGTCAGAAGTTATGCAGCTGGAAACATAATTCAGCAATTAATCAGGGCATATCTAATACTAAGAAAAATATGCTTATTCAAACTCAGATCTTAGTACATTTCCATTGAAGTTTTCTCCACATTGTTATTTTCAGTAAAATGTTCATAGTAAAATCAAGTAATTTTATAGTTAATAGTTTTCATTCCTTAAGTAGGACTTAAAGTCTTCTTTAATACTGCAATTTTTCAGTTTTGAAGAACTGTATGTTTCAGTTCTGTTTCAGAAGAGAAAATCAAGGTAAAAACTATCTATATGAAATAACATTTTAAAGATGAGAACAGAAAAGTTTATATAAAATACTAATATCACACTCTTAAACAATTATTTTGGAATATCTACAAAAAAGAGAGTTTTATGTTTCAGTTGTCTTTCATGGACAGAGTTATCAGATTTCTACATAATTGTTCATGTAAAAAGCCACACTTTTACTGCCCAAAATTGCAGTTCGTATTAGTCTTGAATTCATCCACTGGTTTCTGCACCAAGTTGAGATATTGAAAGCAGAGGACAAGTCATTTGAGGCTGATTCCATCAGTGCAAAGAGATGGACACATGCAGACCATTCACATATTCGTTTTCATTTTCCCCCTGTACTTGCCAGATTCTCAACTCAGTTTGTAGGGAGCTGAGGACAGGTATGTTTTATGAGCTGCCTAAGCTTATATCAGATATGTCCAGTCCTTCAACACCTCCTCAGTCTTGGATTAGATTTTTCAAGAGACCCTTCATGTGAATACCCAATTCCTATTGCTTTTGCTTGTTTATGTTCTCAACCTCTGGTTTTTGCTGGGGCAGGGTTTCAGCAAACAAGCTGGTGGGTGAATTAATGCCCTTTCTGTTTCAGGTTAGGTGAAGATGCTCTTGTCAACAGCTTCCAGGCAGAGTCCAATCCATTTACTAGGCTGGAGAGTCTTGAGAAGGGTTTAAAACAGTCCACTTCTTATCTCAGTGTTGTCATTAATTTTTGGCTTCCACATATTTGTTTTAAGACTGTCCAAGCATCCTTAAAGAATAACCTGAGAGCATGGAGAAAGGGCAAAGAGATCTCCTGGCTGAGGCAGCAGGGTGACATCCCTTGGCATGTAGATATGCTTTTATGCTCCCTGCCTTTGGAAGGAAACAGGAAAACAGCCTGACTACCAACTTCATTGCACATTATTTGCTTGTTTAGTGGTATCCAGGTTCAGCTGGCACCTGCTGTGTGAGCAACCAAGGTCTCTAATGTCCATCTGCTGTTCAACTATTTTATTTGGTAACAGCTGATGCCAAGCTCTGGTGCACCTCTCTGGCACACTCAGCCTTTGAGCACAGAGAGTTTTGTATAGAGAAAAGAACTGAATCTGGGACTGGCTGATGAAAACAGATACAGTGACTCAACAGCATCCTCACAGAGCAAGCAAAAGGCAAACCACAACTTGCTGCAGATTGCAGGTGGGCCAGAATCCAGTGATCTGTGCCAAATGATAACAACAGAGATTTGGAGCCAGCTTGTGCTTTTTTATTTCTTTTAAGATGTGCTGAATGCTTCATAGAGTCTGAAAAATATTCCATGAGAATGCAATTCAGCTAACATATCGCTCCGTAATTAATGGCTCTCATTTGCTCTTTTTTTTACCTCTTAAATGGACACATTTGTATGCAGACAGCATCTCTCTTTATACAAACCCTTCTGTTCCTACCAATCACTCAGCTGAAGTCATAGCCCTTTTTTTGTGACACCAACATGGGTTGCTGTGTGCTTATGATGTTAAGGAGAGTACATTATGGCTCCAGGTGAGGAATGAACAGCAGGGGCAGGCAAAATTGCAACTCGAAAATATACTGCTTGCATGCAAATACTGTCTTTGTCATATCACAAACGTTACAGTGTAAGATTTGCAGAATATGGAACATGCAAATAATTGTAAGCAGAGTGGTTCTGCATGCTCTCCAAAGTTCTCTAGCAACAACTACTTTTAAAAAAAAGTGAATGTGCATGATTTCTCTGTGAGCATGAATTCTTAGGGCTTACTGATTTGTTTTTCTCTTCTATGAGGAAATATCTCTTCTGCTCAACTTTTTTAATATCCCGTGTGTTCCCACTTTTACAGTTTCCAGTTCTTAACTGCATGCCTCAGCCAGCAGGCAGTTCTGTCTGGACACAGCCTGGATGCTCAGAGTCTGTGCTGCCAGCCGGAGTTCTTCCTCAGAAATGAAACTTCAGAAACTAAGCCCAACTTCAAACAGATGTACAGCAGTGCGTTGGGCGTTTGGGCATTCTTGCACACAGAAAGTGCAGGAAAACTGTCAAAATTATTTAAAATGTGTGCTTTTTAAAATGTATGACAGGGAATTTTTGCAACTGTGATGTTCTGATTAACAATCATACACCATCTTGGAAATTAGATAACACAACAGAACCTGTGATGATCAATTAGCTGTCATACACTTTTGGTCCTTTTAATGATATTTTCTTGCTATTACTAATAAAAATTAGTAGAAATAATTGCGGCTAGAAAGAACAAGGTCTCACTCCTCTAGATGCAGAGAAAAGAATAAAATATTGCCTTATAAATAGTTTAGGATTCCGAGGATACCAGAACAGCATTTTAGTAAGAATTTACTACAAAGATATCATCCGTTGAGACAGAGGTTTTCACTAAAACATTCCTGCTCTCTCAAACAAGAAATGTTTTAACCCTATTAAAGATCAGAAATTAGTTTGTTCATCAAGGATGAAAGTAAATGAAACCTCTTCAGCACACGTACCATATCTGGATTTGTACTGCAGGAGGCTGACAACTGTATTTATTACCTCCATTGATTCTTACTAGTTTTTTTTTTTTCCAGTGTTGACTAGGAGACATTTCTGATTTTCTTACTATAAAACAGTCCTCAAAGTGAAAAGAAAGTTGAAAGTCTTCAGAATCATACTTTTGAGCACTGATTAGAGATGGGTGTAATTCAAATACTCTTCTATTCCTTGACCCTGAATTAAGGCCAGTCTGAATCCTACACAGCTGGAAAATACTGCTGGTGAGAAAGTCAAAAGAGATAGGGTCAGTTCCCTGTCCACTAGTGAAACAGCAAAGAGTTTGCCCTCTTCATGTTATTTGGAAAGCTTGCCAAAAAATATTGCAAAGAAACTGAAAAAAAACCCATGAAAAAGTCAGCATTTTTCATGTATACTTGCAATCCCAAAAGTTGACTGGACTAAAATACTTCTACCTTTATCCTGCCCCCTACTTCAGATTAACTGCAAGTGTTCTCTTACTTTATATATTGTGAAGTGACTCTCTTTTTGCAGCAGTACTCTTTACTGAGTTGAGAAGCTCAACATGAGCTGGGACTGTGTTCTTGCGACCAGAAATCCACCCGTGTCCTGGTGTCGTGGTTTAAGCCCAGCTGGGTATTAGACAGCACACAGCTGCTTGCTGAACCCTCCTTTTTCCCCCTCCACCCCAGTGGAAGGGGGAGGAAAATCAAAGTAAAATTTGTAGCTTTAGATGAGAACAATTTAATAGTTGAAAGTAAGATAAAATACAGTAATAATGGTAAATAATGATAATAATAATGATAATATAAAGGGTAAAACAAGCGATGCACAACTCAATTGCTCACCACCCACTGACCAATTCCGGACCCCCCTTCCTAAACCCAGATCAGCCCTTCCTTCTGGGTAACTCCCCCCAGTTTATGTACTGGGCTTGACATTCTATGGTGTGGAACATCCCTTTGGTCAGTTTGGGTCACCTGTCCCAGCTGTGCTCCATCCCAGTTTCTTTTTGCAAACCTCCTCGCTGGCAGAACACGAGACAAGGGGGAAAAAAACATCTTTAACTTAGGATAAACATGACTTAGCAAAAAACCAAACCATCAGCGTGTTATCAACACCATTCTCATTCAGAATCCAAAACACAGCACTGCAACAGCTCCTGAGCAGAAATTAACTTTACCCTGGCTGAAACCAGGGCACCTGGACTGCATCAAAAGACTTATGACCAACAGGTTGAGGAAGGTGATTAAACCCCTCTTCTCTGCTCTCATAAGACCTCACCTGGAGTTCAGCTCTGGGGCCCCCAACAGAAGGAGGTCATGGACTTGGTGGAATGAGTTCAAAGGAAAGCTACAAAGATGATCAGAGGGATGGAGCATCTGCTATGAAGAAAGGCTAAGAGAGTTGAGGTTGTTTTGCCTGGAGAAGGGAAAGCTCTGGGTAGACATTCTAGCAGGCTTTTAGTACTTACTAAAAAGTAAAAAGCTGGAATCTTTGTACAAGGGCAAATATTGATACAAGACAGGGTTAATGGCTTTAAACTTAAAGGGTGTAGGTTTAATTTTGATATTTTTCACATCAAGGTGGTGTGGCACTAAAACAGGTTGCCCAGAGAAGTTATGATACCATGCCTGGATTTGTTTTAGGTCATGTTGGACAGGGCTGAGCAACTTGGTCTAGTAGAAGGTGGCCCTGCCCATGTCCAAGGGGTTGGTCTAGATGGTCTTTCAGATCCCTTCCAACTCATTCTGTGATTCTATAACTCTAGGTTTGCCAAAACTACAAATGTTACCCTGATTCCTAGAGACTTTCCTCAGACAAATAAGGAGTCATGTGGAGACCATTTTCTGGTGAGCCTGGCCATGATTTGTAATTTAAGTACTGCTCCACACACTGCAAGACTACAATTTTATCTAAGTCATAAATAGCTTCTTCTTTGGAGGAAAATGCATAATACCTTGGATCTCTTTACCCATAAAGACTCCAGTATTAATGTAACTGCACCTGTGATACAAAGCATACTATTGGTTCCTCCTGCTGTTAAGATATCTTTAATCTCTATATCCATGTGTTAGACATCCACCATATATCCCAGCAAAGACCTGGGAAGTAGGACCTTATGGGAAGCACAGTCCAGGGGGAAGTGGGAAGTACATTAGAGGGTTGAACTATAGCAGGCAGTAGGTACCACAACAGCATTTCAGAATCAGCTCAGGTACAGTTACACAGCAGAATATATATCGGTATTGAGATGTATTCATGATTATATAGAGAATATTCATTACCCAGGGTCAGTGGCTTTCTATAATCTAGCAAAAAGAAAACTATCGCTAAAACCTGATTTGCAAATGACCTACCAGCAAGACTGGACATAGGGCAAAAATATTTGCATTTAAAATATATTCAGAGGTGGTTAGCTCATGCATTCTTTAGTTATGTAGTATTCTCTTCTTGTACAAATATTTGCTAGCCATAGATGATGGGGATTAATATATGTGGATGTGTTGCATTTATAGATTAATAGTTAAATAGACCTCTTCATGGGTGTGCTCAAACTAGTTTCAGAACTGAATAGTATCTACATTTTTCATTTCATTTGGTGAGGGTGTTGGGGGGACCAGTGTGGAGATGAGAAGAATGGGAAGGCTATGGCAATGCTAGTTATTTTTCAGTTGGAAGGAAAGGAAAGCAAAGGAAAGCAAAGGAAGTTTGTTGTTGAGACTGAAAGGAAAACTTCACCCAGCTTGACTGAGCTGTAATGCTAAGATCACAAAGGAGACAGGACTTAATTAATGAACAGCAATATTATTTCTTATTATTCTCCACTATTTCTGGCCTTGAATAGCTCCACTATTTTCTGATGCCCCCTGAATTGGGCAATAGAGAAGAGAATGAGCAACTTTCAACTTCAACAAAGCAGAACCCCATTCAGATATACTTTGACTGTTACTAAGTCACAGTGAATGGGGTGAAAACCTTTTCAAAGACTTCCTGGGAGAATCTTGTACCTCTTGTTCTCCACTGGAGAGAAAATATTCTTCCTCTAAAAGAAGAAAAGATATCTACAAGCTAAATGAAAAACTTCCATAGGAGACCAAAAAGACAAAAACCAACAAAACAAACCTTACCCCAAGAGCTCCAATAGGATTAATACTTTTTCAAACTGGACCATTTATTTCAGTGTATAAGCACAGACTGTTGAAACATATCTCTTGGCATTTTCTTTGGCCTCCTATGGCTAGACAGAAAAGCAAGACTAACCTAGCAGAGCTGTGGGATGGTTGGGCAGCTCTATAAAGTGAAATTTCTTGAAATTTCTGTATATAGCCTAATCAGTGCACCACTGCTGAGCATTGAAGACCTTCTGGGCTGCTTAAAAAAACTATGAGAATAATTTTCTTTTGCTGTTACTTAGTATTTTTTTCCAAGACTTTATACCCTGATTTTAGTTGGGGTCAATAAGTTCTATAAATCTGGACAACTTAGCAAAAATTGGAAGATGAAACATGTTGTATGATTTAACAGGCTAGACATTTCAAACCTAGGTTTTGATCCACTAGGTTTACATCCTAACTTCCTGTCTACCAGCTGTCCTGGTCAGCTGGAGATGTCCCAGTTGGCTGGAAGTTAGCAAATATAATGCCCACTTACAAGAAGGATTGGAAGGAGGATGCTGGTAATTGAGGCCTGTCAGCCTGACCTTGGTGCCAGGGAAGGTTATAGAGCAGATCATCCTGAGTGCCATCATGAGGAACCTGCAGGATAACCAGGGAAACAGGGGCAGTCAGCATGGGGTTAAAAAAAGGCAGATCCTGATTTTTTTTTCTATTTATTATTCTATTTATTTTTCTATTTCCTATAAATTGCTGCTAGGCCTTTTGGCCCTGATTGCCGAGGAAGCTGACACAAAGCAGTTCTGTTTAACTTACCTGCTTCTCTGCCTCCTACCTAAAAGACTCAATTTGTTGTCTGTCTGAAGTTGCCCAGAGGAGTTGCTGGTACAGTTCTTATTAGTTGTCATAGAATCATGGAGTCATTAAGGTTGGAAAAGACCTCTAAGATCATTGAGTTAAGCTAGCTCCACCTTCTTCTCTGCTGAGTCATATCCCAAGTCTCACTAGGTTTTTGAACAGTTCCAGGGTTGGTGATACACTGCTTCCATGGGCAGCCTGTTCTGAGGCCTGACCACGCTTTCAGTGAAGATATTTTCCCTAATGTCTAATCGAAAGCCCCCCTGTAGATAATTGCAGTGCTGCTTTTTGTCACCTGGGAGGAACATGTTCACCACATGGCTTGCAAAATCAGTGCAATTGTCGGCGTAACCTGCCGTGTTAGCTATAGTTGAAAATTGTCCTTTTCCCTTTTCCTAGTCGTAATATGTTTGGATAAGCAAAAGGTGTGACAAATGGTTATAGTGGAAGCAAAATACATGTTATCTCATAATTCAAGCCAGCTCTGTGATCATGACAATTAGTTTTGTGGTGAATTGACAGCAAAAGAGTTTGGATCTGCTTAGAGGGAAAATTAATCTTTCGAAAGAGAGCAAGAAGAAATGCAAGTGGCATTTCAGGATTAACCTTTAGAGGACTTATAATAGATCAGTATAATTAAAATTACGGTAACCAGTAAACAAAATTATTGCTATGCCCTAGACTTTCTTAGTCCTGAGAAACACAAAGAATTTCTCTAAAAGTAGACACTCCTTATCCTGACTTCCTCCACCTCACCTATTTGGACTGATAATTTAATTTCAAAATAAGACAAGAAATACTTTAAACTAGATCATTAATTTAATACTTATTAGATCTCAGTAACTAGCTCACACCTACAGAAAACATGATATACTCAGTGCCCAGCAAATAAAAGAGAGTTGAGGAGCAGCCAATCTAATTACTTAAATCTCTCTACCCAGGGAAGAGTCTTCCCATCCCTCATTAGGATTCTGAGCCACATCTACAGCCTGAGGAGAACAAAGACATGAGATGAAGGGGCAATGAAAGGAAAGTAGGGAAGCATAGACAGTTTCTTATTTAGCTGAAGGAAAGGAGGATAAATGACATAGCCAGGAGCCACAGAAGTCCAGGTGAAAGTGGTATTCTGTCCTTTCTGTGCCGCTGCCACTGCGTGCTGCTTGCTGTTCAGCACTTCTCTTTGCTGGAAGCCCTGCACATTTCCTAATGACACCTGCTCTGCAGCCTGGCTAGGCAAGGATGTCACGCTGGAAAACTCCCTGTTGTGACGTAGGATTGTGACAATTCTTGTGTCTTCCTCCCAAATCTTTTGTCATCCTCTCATGGCCCCTTTTTGGGTACCTACCATGCTGTCCAGGAAATCCTGTTCCCCCTCTTTCTCTTGACAAAGAGGAGGTGCATGGCCTCTGTTCAACCAGAATCCACACACTGCATCTTTCTGCACCTGATTGTAAGGTTGTTGTTAGCCTAAAATTCCTGTCCCTTTGTGAATGCGTGTGTACAAAGGAAGACCTGCAACTTGATAACAAGGCCCTGAGTTGAGAGAGGACAGACAGGTGTCCACCCTACTAACAGATGAGATACCAAGGGGGCTGCTTAGACATGGAAGAAAACAGGTCTTCAATCTTCCTTGCAGAGGAGAATGGCTAAGTGAGATTCAGGAAACTGGAAATTTAGGAAGTTAAAGCAAAGGGGGACATGAACCAGGGTATGGAAAACAGGTGCCGTCTGTCCTGGGATCCAGAACTGGCTGGACTACATGCATCTATTCCATAAAGAGAGTGCATGGAAAGGACTTTAAATTCCTAAAGTTGTCTTATCAGATTAGAAATAGAAAAAATTCAGATGTGCAGTGTGAGATAAACAAACCTCTCCAAAGCTTCTTGCAGAAACACAGTTCAAGGCCAGCACAGCAGCTTCCTGAGCAGAGCAAACTTCATGAAGTGCACTCAGGCAAATCTGAGGCAAATAGACAAACATATTAGTTTCAATCACATAAAGTTCTTTGGGAATAATAAATGCTTTCACAGGCCTATATCTAAGCCACAGGTTCTTGTCATTCAAGCAGTTGTCACTGGAATAAATAATTGTGCAAGCACAGAGGGTAGTCCTGAGGCTGACTTTCTGAATGGAGAGCTCACCTTGACCTGCAGGAGACTAAATTTATATCTGTTAAAATGTGTAATTTAGTGATCTTGAATGATTGATCCAGACTCCCACATTTTTGGTGTGACCTGTTTGGCTTATGACCTGGCTTGTTTCATGAGGATGGTTCTCCAGACCAGGAGAACTGAGCCAGAAGAATCATATTTCACCACCAACACAGAAACAGAGAGATCAGAAACTTGATCCCAAAGCCTAGCACAAGAATGAAGAGAACAGAATGTCAGATAAGAGGTTCGGGGGCATCCTCCAAGTGTGAGAGATGGAAAGTAAGAAACTCAGGAAAGACTGAGGTTGAATTTAGCTGTTTTTTTCAAGAGGGTTATGATTTGATGATTCCTGTTCATGGGTTCTGAATGACTTGAGAGACTGGTCCACCCTGTGCCCCATGGACTATGAGAATCCTCCCTCCTTGATGCTGCCTGTGAGTCTTCTCTGATTTAAGAAAAAAGAGTAGTGGCTCTATGACATGTGACTCTTGAAAGGATTTAAACAAGTAAACAATTTCCTGTAGTTAAATCAGTGTATTTAAATGTTTTGGAGCTAGGATTTTCTTTTCCTAGTCAAGTCTTTAACAAAGGGAACATGAAACAGCAGGAAAGCTGGCTTCCCTCCAAGAGCAGGGCTATATAAAGTTCAATATATTTGCAACTTTGTTGCTATTCTTGAATGACAGCAGTTTTTCATATCTATTGCTTTCCTTTAAATAAATAACCTTTGCTTTACATCCTACTTAATTCTGTAGGTAAAGGTCTGAATAATATATTATGTCAATTATTTCTTATTATCAAAGTTAATTTTAATAAGTAGATTAAAAGACCACTTTATTTCCTTTTTTAATGCTTTGCCAGTGGTAAGGATTTTAAAAAAATATTTTTGTTTACAGAAGGACTTGACATTGAATATAACTGCTTGAAATTTATTGCTCGAGGGTTCTGAAATCATTACAATTTTATTGGCGATTGTGTAAAATGCAGAACACACTTGTGCTGAAGGGTTAAAAAAATCACTAGGGAAAAAATGACTGAACAAGCTATTCATTGTGATAGCAGGAATGCACAGGATTGCTCCACCATCCTTGAAGGGTCCATTTCATGTATCTATGTGACTACTGGGAGCACAGAAAGTGCCAAACCTGCTCTGCTCCTCTTCCTGGCAGTGCTTGGTAGCAGTGGATTCAGAGAACAGATCCCAAAACCTCACAGTAGGGCATTGTGTGATATCAGGTAGTTAATTGATGGCCTCTGAGACTTACACTGTTCAGGACTTGGAAAAATCATATTATAAAGCCACAAGATGATTATCCACATGCACACGCCTGCACTTTTTTGTAGGAATCATGGAAAAGATAATAAACATATATTTTCAATATATTACTTGTCTCTAAATAGTATTCTTTGTAGATAGTTCCTCATTTAAATTGTCTTTTTGTCAGCAATGGTGAGCCAAATGATGAGCAATGATGTTGCCTTTGGTGAATATAATGGAATCTGTGTCATTGAAGTACATTCAGATGATTAAAAGCTAATATTAATACCATGGAAATATCTCAAGACTGTCACTTTCTCTGCTTGAAAGCCTAAAATATGTGTTCATTGCAATTTGGTAACTCAGTCATCTGTTTGGTCTCTTCAGGGTTTGGCAGTGTGATTGAATTACTCCTTGCAGCCCATGGGTCAGAGCACCACTGGCAAGAGGCTTGCATGTCAAAAGGCTGAAAGAAACTTACCTAAACTCAAACTCTTCCTGCTAGATCCTTCAAAGGTGTCAGAATCCATCTTCTTAAGACTAATGGAAGGATCTGGTGATGCTGTTTGGCTGCTTCCCTTTGGCTTCCCGCATGGGAGTTGTGCCCTTTCAGGAATCTGGTCCCTGCTGTGTTGAAAAGCAGGTATAAGGAATTGCAAATCTGTGTTACAACGTGAGCCAGGCCATACAGCTGGACAAGCTAACAGTGTTTGTGCTGGCAGCAATCAGCTCCCCTTGAAACATTTTTTAATCTTGAAGTGAAGATACAAAAACACTGATGAGTTTCTCAAGAGTTTGGTGGTTTGTACAGCTGCAACATCTCTTACTGCTTTTGACTGTTGATTAGGCTGATTTTTTTCCCCTAATATTCACATATTATTTCACTCATTTCCTTTTCTCCTTTTCCTTGACTAGTCATCTTAACAGATTCCTTGAATAGTGTAGCAAAGATTTGTACCCAGTCTGTCCCAGAAAGGATGTTTTTCTCTTCTATAGTTCTTAATACTGTTCTTGGTGGCTGCAATATTTGAACTTGTCATTCTTGCAATAAGCTATCAGAATAGTGGTTCATCCCACCAGAATGTAAAGAGCAAAACCTTTCCATAAACTTTAGAATCCTACATAGATAGATGTCCCAAAATCCAGGCACTTTTCAAGACATTTCTACTAACACTGTGACAGAACCTGTCTTGAATGGAACAGAAGCTTAGGGCTCATGAATATCTGACACTGATATCCCATGGCATCTGGATATGTTTGTATCCTGAATTTTACTTCCTAGGATTAGGGCTAGGTGTCAGTGGTAGGGGTTAGGGTCAGAGTTAGTTAGTATTAGGATAAATATTAGGATTAGGGGTTAAGTTTACAGTTAGGGTTAAGTTAGTGTTTGGGTTAAGAATTAGGCTTAGGGTTAGGCTCAAAGTCAGGATCAGTGTTAGGGTCTGGGTCTGGGTTAGAGTTAGGGTTATGGTCAGGGTCACTGTTGAGTTTGGGTTTAAATTTAGGATTTTTTCTTCCTATTCAATTAACAGGTAAAACTATCTTTTACTTTAAATTCATGTTTCTAAATAATGATCTTTATGCTTTTATGATTCCTATGTGGGGGTCAGCTTCAGCCTGTAAGCATCAAAAGTGTTTGTCTGCTGGGTTCCAGGAACTGTGGAATTACTGTGTAATAGGATATCCTGTGAGCATGTCATGGGTACCATGAGTAAGTTTACCTATAAATCCTTGTCCAGCTCAGATCAAGGAATGTTTGGGCATAAAGGTTGAGTAAAAGGTGCCAGTCAAGCATTTGTAGACAGTACGGTGGTCATGGTTTGCTGGCCAGTGCTCATCTGGAGTTGTTAATACAAGATATTAAGAAAATGACTGGAAAAGGGGACTTTTATGAATGTACTTCATGAAAGAAGAAGAAGGGAGACCCCAGTGGTTCTGTTTGGCATGTCTGCCTTTTTTGTTCATACTTGCCCCTTGGATTTTGTCACTTCATTTACACTGATGTTGCAGAAAGTAGTGGTGTGTCTACACGATCAGATATCACTGAGGCATAATCTAAATACTTTAAAACAAGTGGCAAATTACCTGCACTTCATTTGGTATTGATTGCAAAAACATTAATCATGTTGAATTCTTCTGCTTTTATGCTTTTGGATGTAAAAGATATTTCCATCTTAAGCACTGAGTAATTCTAAGGGTAAATAATCTAAATACCATCCTGATTGTGTCTCAGAACTCTATACTCAAAACACAAGTATACAGTAAAGGAGGAAAAATGAGTTTTAATTCATCGATGTTTAGCGGAACAGCCAAAATGATTTTTGCTATAGTTCAGATGAATCAGACTAAGCTATTCATCCACTCTGCTGATACATAGGCTGAACACTGTTTTCCTTTCCTGGAGTCTGTTTTTGTTGTAATGGGATGCACTTTCATGTAGATGACAGGAGAGAGGTGTTAAGATGTTATACATGACTGTGCAGCATGCTCGTATTTCCTCCTGTTAGCCAAGAACAACTAATTGGCAAAGCTGTTCTGGCAGAAGTGTCTTACTCAGAAGTGATTTCAAACAAAAGGAAAGGAGCAACACAGCCCACTTATGTCTCAGGGTCCTTCTACTGAATCAAGAACATCCCCTTCCCCTCAAAATAACCATCCCCTTCCTAAAAAGCATGGATACATGATCTGCAATGTAAATGCAATGCATATGCAATGTATATGCTTGCCTACAAGAGCAAATTCCTGAATGGCTCATTCCTAGATCTCATGCTGGTTTATCTCCAAGTGGAATGAAGTTTGGCCCTGCTGAAACATGAACATACAAGTGATACCAATCTCCAGTTCTCGGTGGGCGAGTGCTTGAGAGGACAGGTCTGTGAAGCAGTTTTCCTAGTGTCCTGTTGCTAAGTCTCTGCAATACTTAAAAATGTTATTTTTTAACCATCAAGAAACAGAAGCAGTGCTGGTTTTAAGAGCAAAAATTCTTCAGAGCCATAGGAATATAAACTTAAACCTGTTCTTTGACTAGCTAGTATATGCCAGGTAGCACACTGGGTCTGTGTGAACTGACAGGATATCAGATCCACGTGCTTTCCATCCTGACACACCTCTGTTACTGCTGCTTTTTTCTGTAACACATCATAACAACACAGACCATCATCAAGCGATGGCAGGTGTAAGCCATAGCTTGAAATTCTTGAAAAACTGATGTGGGATATCCCAGGGGAAGATATTTATGTCAGCAGTTGAGGCACTTTCAGCAGCAAACCACTATTAGAAGTGCGTGGGCCAAGTGTAGCTTTATCTTTATTGCTTCATCCATAATCTCAAGGAGAAAGTGCTAGCCTAGGGTCTCTCTTATATGATTTCTGACTTGTTACTCTCTTCTTCTTCTCAAGTCTTGAATAAAGCAGTTCTCAAACTTATCACTGACACTGTTAAGCACATTTAATTTACAAATATTGTCCAGACAACCTCTTCATTAGCAGTCAGACTCCACTAAACTCGGCAACTAATTAATTTAATGCTTAACTTCGACAATAGCAATTTAAACTCTTGGTTTATATGGGTGACAGAGTTCAGGCAGGATGCAGGTCAATTAACTTGGACATGCCAATGGCTGTAAATGCTCTGACATAGCTAATTTAGATCATTTTGGCTGTTGCACCGCTGTAGGCGTGTCTATGCAATAGTGATGAGTATATCTTCTTTTGGCTCATATACTTGCCAGTGTGAAGTGTCATTTAAACAAGTGGTGCCGAAACAGACTTGGGTTATTAAGTTTTGTACATAAACTTTTTGACTCTTGACCCAAATGTGCTATGAATTTGCTGCTGAAGCATATATGTACATAGTGGGAGTTCTACAAGATAGGAAAGTGGTGCCATGAATCATACAGCTGATTACTGTGTTAGCCTTTCCTTAGCCACTTAGCAGCTGGAGAACAAAGATAAACTTGGTATTTTGTAGTTACAGCTGCAAAAAATATCATGGATGAGCTTAAAAAAATCCCAAATTTTCCTATTCTTCTGCTATGTCTGAAGGTGCTTCCCTAGTTCATAGTTCACTGGAGTTTCTAGTGGACTGCTTGCTGTTTCCCAGATTCCTAGAGAGCAAGTGAGGCAAAGCACAGGTGTGCTGAGTCTGTATGTTGGGAAGATGTTCCTCATTTTCTTTTGAGAGCATATGTGCACGGATTTGTGTTTGTTGGTTTTTTTTGGGTTGTTTTTTTTTTTTTTTTTTTTTTTAGGGTAGCAATGGGAACCAGCAGGCATAAAAGTAGCTGTCTAGAAAGCTGCTCTCTGTCAGCTCACATGTTTCAGGTATTCTCACCACATCTCCTGGAACTGGAGTACAAGGTGGGGGGGGAGGGGGTCTGAGCTCTTCATCAAGCTCTTGCCACGTTGCCTTTCCAAATAACTAAAGAGAGATTCTAGCTCAAAGTGTCTCAGTTAGGACATTGAGATTGTAAGGCATGCTTGAACTCTGCGTTCCCAGATGTATTGATTTGTGGGATGTTCAGGGTGAACTTCCTGACACGTGGCACTGAAAAGAAACTGCAGGGAAGATGGAAGACCTTATACTGGGTTTCTTAGTGCACTGGAGGAAAATACGTGGCAAAAAGAACTATTTGGGGAAATAAATTTAATTTACTGCCAAGCAATAACGAAGTAGTAAAATAGCAAGAAATAAAACCAAAACTAAACACGCATTTCCACCACTCCCTCTTCTTTCCAGGCTCAAATTCACTCCTGATCCAGCAGGCAGCACAGCAGGACGAGGAATGGGTGTTGTGGTCTCCTCACCACACTTTGTCTCTGTTGCTCGTTCCTCTTCATGCTGTTCCTCTGCTTTGGTGTGGGGTCCCTCACACAGGGGACAGTCCCTCGTGGCTGAAGACCACTGAAGGAACCTGAGGGTGCACAAGTCCACGGGACCTCCTGAGATACATCTGTGGGTCCTGAGAGAACTGCACAAGGCTAAGCCACTATCCATTGTGTTTGAGAAGATGCATCAGCCTGGTGAAAGTCCCATTGACTGGAAAAGTGGAAATACCCTATTGGTGCTACGAGGGAGACATTGCAGAGTGCGCTCAGTTGTTATAGATGCCAACGGATTTAAGTCAGGCAGAGATGTAGTGAATATTTTAAATACAGGAAAAGCTTACCAGACAATTCAGCCAAGAGATGCAGGGCCAAAAGAACCAGATTGAGATGATTCAGTTCTCATAGCAATATGTTTATTTTTGGAGATAAGTAAGCTGCGACTTAAGTTTTGGTTAGAAACATTCACTTTTATTTGATAAACAAGTCATCATTTGTAGCCAAAAAAGCTCATAAATACTTCTCTGTGAAAATCAGAGTTTTCTGTAGAAAATTGAGATGCTTTATGAAAAGCAATTTTTTGCTGGTAAGAAAGCTATTTTGACAGAATTTTTATTTGAAAAAAAAAAATGGGGCAAAGTCCCTCATTGCCTTTGAGCTTGAACAGAAAAGGTGAAAAACCTGAATGTCAGGAAACCAAAAAAGGGAAAAAGGATCCAGAGGAGGATGAAGGAAACTGAATAGACATAGGAAGTGCATATCAGGTTGATAAAGAAAGATCTTTCCTTTCTTCTGTATTTTGCCTCATTCTGACATATATTCACTTTCAGAACAGAAGATCTGAGCCATATCTTCCTTATGATATGAATGATATGAAATAAAAATTCAGGTCAACTGGAAAGAAAACAAGTCAAACTTCACAATGGGAATGTTATTCCTGTTTAAGTCTCCTGTTGGTTACCTGCACTTATGGAAGAAACTTCAAGCACTGAAGTAGATTATACATTGTGCTTGCAAGAAAATTGCAAAGGGCCTAAGAAATCTGTGTGGAGAGTATGGGGTAAAAAAATGTCTTTGGACATAGACAGTGGAAGGAAACTTGCTCTCATGAGAAAAGCAATCCTGCTGATCAATTTCCTCTAGACACAGAAGCCTCATTTGGGAATCATATTCATGTCCAGATTGGTTTGTTTGTTTGTTTTGTCAGAATGTGTTCATCTGTTCCTTACAGATTTACAGGTAGTGTAAGGCAACAGATTTTTTTTAGCCCACACTGCTTCCCTGGGTGAAGAGAGAGTTTGTAATTTTTATGGTCGTTTGTGTCTTCCTATTTTATGTCTATGTAATGTTTTTCAGGTTTCAAAAGCAAATTATATTTGCAATGCTTTCTGTTTTCAATGGGAGTTACCACCTGCTAATAAATCTTGCCTAAGGACTCATATTGAGTCAGAACTTGGTCTAACTATGACCCTTCAAGGTGAGCAGTTCCCAAAAGCCCAGAGATACGTGGTCTGTCCCATACATGTGTGTGTGTATATAGATACAGATATAGATAGATATAGATATAGATATATAGATATAGATATATACACACAAACATAATTTTATTTTTATATATATATATATCTAGTAACCTTCATTGAGTGAATTTGTGTTTAGGGAGGCTTGCTGAAATGGAAACTCAAATACCTAACAGCTTGTTCCTGGTGGAGCAACCTGCTCATGCTGGATACTGGTCTTGAAAATGTAGTGAGAACAGTCCAAGAAGCACAATAAATTCTTCACTTCACCATTAAGTTTCCAGATCTGTAAAAGTTGTCTGAGATCCCTGCATTTTATGTGATTGTCGACGTAGTGCACAAGCTAAACACACACAACTGGGCTGTTTGATATACTTAGTGTAAAGATGTGAACAGAAGAGTGGACCTTGGACCCAGATCTGAGCAGGGCTTTTAAAGGAATTGAGCAATGAAGAATTGTAATTGGCATCTGTCATTTGGGTTATTTTTCCTGGGTTGCTAACGAGACGAAAGGCAGCCAGAGTGCAGAATGGCAACAGCCATCTTTGAACATAGTATCTTGGAGGTAATACCAGCTCTTTCTTCCCGAAGACATTTCTATTATCTAGGCCACCAAATGATGTGAAAATCATTTTAGAGACTTTTCTCCTGGACAGAACTTGCAAGAAGTATTTAAAATTAAAAATACAGATAAATCTGTTTGTAATAAATACTCTTTTCTGTCTCAAGCTGTAATGTTTTATTAATTATTGAGAAATAGTTTTATTCACCCATTTTCACACAAGGAACACCAATAAGTGGATTAAGTCTTTGAGAACTGTGTAACATTGAAAATTGGATCAGGGTTTTATGTATTTTCTGGGTTATGAGAAACACCCACATTCAAATTGAGAAGCAAACCTCAGACACATTGAAGGCTGATTTTTTTGAAGGAGATTTTAAAGGGCTTCACACTGGTTTATTGTAGAAGAGAAAATTTCATCAAAGTGGGATTTGGACTATTTTTTATTGACGAGTCAGCAAAAGAAACTCCAGCCAAGAACTACAATGGGAAAATGGAAAGGTACATGATTAATGAAGTTTCCTGACTTTGATGAAGCAGAGGGAACTATCTCACAACAGAGGCACTATCTCACACACCACCTCTGACACTACAGCAATATTGCTATACTCCTTGAGCTTCCCAGGAGCTAGGGATTGATGTCAAAGCACACCACATCAGTACTTAAAACCGAAATGCAGAAGGCCAGAAGACCAAAGTGCTGGCACTGGATTAAGCCACTTTCCTCTCCTGCTACTGCTTTCTGGGAGGAGAGATGTCCCAAGCTGTCCATATACAGACTGTGGCCTTCCAGTGCTTCAGGTACTGAAACATCTCTAAGACTGAAGCTTTCTTGAAGTGAGGGGGTAAGCAGCTATAAAATATCTTCACAGTTTCATGAAAAATCTTCTGTCTTTCTTTGGGTGCCTCATATTGCCCTTAACTTACTGTTGAGGGTGAAGGACACAGCTGTGTCATTGTTTATTTATTTATTTGTTTATTTTGTATCATTCTGGCAAGCAGGCTGTGGTTATCTGGAATACATTTCCCCCTATGACAGCCACTTTTAATTTATTTGAGTGAGCGATCTCTCCTGTCTGACACTTTTGCTGTTTGAAAAATATGATGCAGTGTGATTGAGGAGGCAATGTAATTAGCCATGGTACAGGCAGGATCACCAGATTTTTTTTAGCTTTACACAAATGCAAATTTTCCATTTTTGGATCTATGCATCTCTCAAGTGCTAAGTCTAATGTTTTGCCTTGTTTGTTTTTTTTTTCTTTTATGAAGCTCAGGATTGCTAAATACTGGAATGCCACAAAAATACTTTTTTCTATATATTTCTGTAGTATAGCTGTCTACTTTGTGTTACAGGACAGGAAAAAAAAAAAGAATTTATAATCACTCTATTCCAGAAATTTTGACCAGTAAAGTTTGAAAGAAAAGACATGTTATGATATTCAGTGTTTTACACCTGGAAGAGTAAAAGAGACAGTATTCCCGTGCCATCTACACAAATTTATAGGTGGATAAATTGGGGGAAGTGAGTCAGACAAAAGGTTTCTCACTGAAGGTCACCCAGGAATAAGGGAGTAATAACCTGTACACTGATAATCTCAGCTGGATGTCTCCTACTTCAGGCTGCAATGCTGATCTTGTCCTGACAGAAAAGTACCTACAGCTACTGCTCAGAAACTTGCCTCTGCCACGGGGATGAACAAGTGCACTTTGTGATGAACGCATAACAAAAGCAAGAAACTTATTAGGACAAAAACATTTTAGGGTCTGATTAATCTAGGCAAAGATTGAAGTAAGGGGAGGATGTTGAAGGGGACTAATCCATTTCAGTGAATATGCAAGACAATATTGCTGAAGTTGATGACGGCTTTATATTTAAAGAGATTAGGATTCAGAACACCTTTTGTGACTTATTATGCTGAGAAAATTATTAGTGCCCATTAAAAAATGACGTTTCACACAAAACGGAAAATCTGATTAGTGTACCTCAGAGTGGCTAGCTTCTAAAACTATAAAGTTAATGGATATATGAAACATTTAATTTCATACATAAATATCAGTTAATAGAAATTAATTCCTGCATGCAATAAAAGTCATTTATTGCACACAGAGGATCAAATGTTAAATATGAGATGAAGTAAAAATGTGAGCATTTTCATTCCTTATGTGTAAGTTATTTGGTTATCTGTTGAAGATTTTTGTTACTGTATAAACAATATATATCAAAATCAGTGATAAGATAAACTCACTATATATTTTCAGTGTCTCTTAAACAGTAATCAAAGAAGTCCTTGTTCATGGAGAGGATCGCCTAAGTGCAATTGATCTCAGATATCACTGGGAGTGCAAGAAGTTAATGAAATAAAATATATGCTTGAGAGTTTACAGCACTGCAACCTGTGCTTCCATCATAATGAATGTTCAGGCTATTGAACCAGGAGAACAAGTACAACATCTGCAGCTTTTGCAATTGTCCCAGATAAACAGCACTCTCCTATGTTGATTTTTGATGCATTGATCCTCTGATCTGGCAAACACATATTTGATATGCCATGATTTAAGTTGAGCTTATCTTTCAGCCAAATCCTGTCACTTGCACTGGATTTACTGGGTTTGTTATTGTGCATCACCTCATCTCCCATCATCTCATCTCTTCCTTTACTATGTGATTAGTTCCTGTGTCCATGCAGGCAGGCCATTCACTGTCCTAATCCGGTTGAGCTGCAGCTTCTGCTGACAGCTGTTTTCTCCTCCTGGTTTGACCTTCTGGTGCAGCTTCTTGACAGCAGAGTGTGGCAAATTAAAAAAGGCCTCGACTGAGAACAGACATTACTTAACAACAATTGAAGCATCAGTGTGTTATCAGTATTCTTCTCATAGCAAAGACAAGGCACAGCACTGTACCGATTACCAGGGAAAATACTAATAAAACCAACTCCATTCCAGCTGAATAGGTATCTAGGTGAAAGTTCCCAACTTGCAGCTTGAAGCTTCAGCAGATCCAGCTAGTTGTGCTAATCAATTAAAGTAAAGCAAACAGCATATTAAATCACATAGTATTATAACTCTGTGCAACTCATTCTGTCATTCTGTTTAAAACTTACATATTTAAGCTGAACAGCTGGTATCTCTCAACAGATGGAAATGTGCAGGAGTAAGGCAGCATTCTTTTAAACAGTTTAAGCCAGGTAGTGCTAGTTAATGTGTCCTATGAAATGCTGAAAGGCATTGGGAGCAGCATGTCCAGCTGTAATTAATTATCCATGTTATTTGGAATTCGTCTGTGCTAGTGTCATTCTTCTACTGTGTTTAACAAAACAACTGGAGGTGAAAACAGATACAGTGGTCTATCAAAAACAGAACTGATGCCTGAAGCTACTGGGCATGCAAGGAAATAACTCATTTTCAGGAGAAACAGAATTACAAAATGTCTGACTGCTCAAGGAAAATGGACTCACTGGGGGGTCCATCCTCTTCTGAAGTAGACAGTAGAGTAAGGCTTTGAACGCTGTTAAGTCATTAATAATGTAAGTGATAAGAAAGAGTGATTGGGGTGGGTGGCAAAAGTTGGTAACTTAACAGCTACTCTGAAGCTGGAGGGTAAAAACTACTTAAATTGTAGAGAGTACATTCCCACTGCTCTGCTGCCCAAAGCCTTGGAGGTCCACTGTTATAAATGAAATCCAGAAAAATAAACAGTTTCTGGGTGACTTTTATTTTAAAGCTAAAAACTACTGCCGATTTGTATGCTTTTGCATAATTTTCCAGGTTCATCATTAACCTCTTTAATCTAGAATAGATAAATTATTTGTCTTTTTGGCTGCTGGTAATCATATCCTGAAACTTACCTAATTAAAGTCTATCTGAAAATATCATAACCTACTTCCAGTCACTGTCTTCAGAGGACAGACTTTGGCTGTACTTACAAGCTGAAATTTGAGCTGTTGCATGAAGTCCTTGTTCGAGTGAGAGACACACCAAGTATCACAGGATGATAATAACCTCTGTTAAAATGATGCTCTATTAGTTGAAAGGTAGCAGGAAAAACACTCTGAGAAGCACCAGAAAGTTACTTGCAGGTTCTAGGCAGAAAAAAAAATGAGATCAAATTCTCATTTTTCTGAGGTTTGGTTGTGTTCTGTGGTAATGCCATGTTCAAAGGTAACTTGAACAAGTCTTGTCATTTAAGCAGTCTTTTTGACATGATCACAATATAAATCACAACTGTGAAGATTTTTCCTGAGAATAGTTAATCACTGTCCTGATAGATAACTTAAGAGTGTTACATCCTACAAACCAGCTGTCATGGCACAGGCAGTTCTGGGTCCATGGTCTGCTATTTTGAGGCTAAGAAACTCAGAATACTTTAAAGGCATAATTTCCCACAGGAAGTGGCATGCAGTGATTCTCATACACACTTAAAGCAACCAATGCTTGAAATGGGTGGTCATACTGAAAGTCCTATAAATATTACTTTCCAAATTTCTTGCCTCCTCAGAGCACCACTGAGCTTCAAACCGTAGACAAGTTCTGGGTTTTCAAGTAGTTTTCAAGGAAAAGTTTTCCCAGTGTCTCTGAATACAGTTTAGGAATTGCTAGTCTGAATCCTTAAGGCGGTGAAGGGAGAACATGTATTGATTGTTGCCTCTTGGCAGGGATGGGAGATTTGGGGGTTCACCTTGGGACAGCAACAAATTCGGGTGCCAGGTAACAAGAATATCTGGTGGGAGGTGCACTTGTGGGACTGGAGCCAGAGACAGCTGATACATTTGGCTTGAAGGCAATTCGGGACTTGTTAACCCACAGATACTGTGGTGTTCGTTGAGGCTGGCAGGAAATGTTACACGTATTTAAAGATACTCCTTTGTTTTTCTGGGAATGGCCAGGTACTGTGTGGCAGAGAATGATAAACTCCTTTGAAGCATTTAAACTATGTATGTTTTAATTGCAGTAAATGTCCATTCTAGATACTGTGCAGCATTGTCATCCAATTCTTTCAAGAGGTGACTCAGTAATTTACAGACAGTGGTGGTATAAGACGTGTTTTACCATACTGATAAAATGGAAATGAAACTTGTACTTGCCCATGTACAGAAATATCACAATTTCCTGAAAGAAATGCTATCAAAATTTTCAATTAGATGTCACATTACTACAAATGGTGGAAAGGTATATTGAGTCAATCAAGAAATTTATGCTGTGCTATTGGAAAAAAACAGCCTACAATATAATGCAAACTTCTGATTAGGCTATGTAAATTTCATGTCAGTGGTGATTTTACAGCATATTATTTAAGGTTCTAAGGCAGATGTTACAATGAAACTTAAGGGGTTTATTATAAATAATGTGAGGAAGAGGGTTTGATTAAACCTGGAGTGAAGTGAGATAGGAAATGGCATTCCCATCAGGAGTGAGTGTCTGCAGGAGGGAACCAGCTACTGCCAAAATGCTATGGAAGATTTCTCCCTGGAGTGCCAGAAACTCGGGGATTAGCATGGTTACCCACTTGCCTTGTAGGAAACTTGATTTCAAACCATGTTTTGACAGGCTTGTCAGGTGGAAAAAGACCAGAGATGGCAGAAGCTAGCTTTCAAACCTCAGTTTTTCCTTTTTTTCCTCTGTTTTTGTTTTGATTTATTTTTTTAAAGGGCGAAACACCAAGCAACCTTATCTCCTCTTTTCCTCCTTTTGAATCCATTCATAGCCCTGTTATGCTTTGCCTGTTTAAATGAACTAATAGCTTAAGGGAGGGGTTTTATTTTAAACTACATTTACTAAAGAACTCACATCAGTAACTGGGGCATAAACCTTGTTAAACCATGACACTGAGTGAATCAGGAACCCACTGGCAGGGTCAATGAGGGAGGATATGGCCATGCTGATCTTCCTGATGATATAATGCAACCATGACCACTGTGCAGAGAGGATAATTGATGTCTGGCCTTAAAATCAGAAGGATTTTAATAACAAAGTTGATCTTAGAGGATTAAGTAATCGAGAAAAGAATGATAGAGCTTCTGCTATCAAAGGACTCAACAGAGATCTGCCTGCTTAATTGGTTTAGGAAGTGTGCAGACATACAAAACTAGAAATCCATGTAGTTTCAGGTTGTTCAATTCACTAGATACTGGTTTGGGACTTAGAATTTGAATCTCAGAGACACTGAGAGGACTCAAAATTACAGGTAAATGCTGCAAGGACCCCCAGTACAGTAAGTGTCCCTGGGATGACACAAGCTTCTGAAAAGAAGTTATTTTATAAGAGATACCATTGCTGACATGTAAAAATAACTGCAAAAGGCACTGAGGCAGAAACAAGGGTTCTGACTGCTTATACTGTCCACAGAAATGCAAACCCACTGACCTTCTGGAGATGGATTTCATCCTTTTCTTTGCCCTCAGGTTTGTCTGCTTTCATCTGGGATGACTTTCAAAACAGGACAGCTAAAAGGACTGTATTGGAACAGATACAGTCCCAACGGTATTGGAAAGGTTTATACTTGCACAGGGGTTTGTATTACAGGGATAAAGCTATGCATACCATTACGGTTTCATGTCAGCTAAAAGTCCTCTGATCTAATGCCATTCTTTTCTCTGAAGCTGGAAATTATGATCTTTGTCATGTCTTGTTAGAGAGCATGAAATTATATTTGCAGATACTTATGCACAGTATAATAGCACTCTGTTAGTAAAATGTAATGAAATACAGATTCCCTCTCACACCCTCCCTTCACTGTGAAATGGACTCAGCAAATTTTCAAGAGCAAAATGAATCTCAGGCCATTTCACTTTCAGTTGTCTGCTTCTGAAACTTGGAAAACAACAGCCATGCATGATTTTATTAACTCCCTGTAGAGACCATCTACTAGAGGCATTTCCTATACTCATGCCTAATCAAATCCAACACGTGAAGTAAAGCTCAGTGAGGGATGATTAAATTCACCTCATTCTTGCAACCAGCTGCCCTCCAGTGTCTAGCACATCCCAAAAGTGAGAATGTCAACGACCACAAAAGAGAAATACTGTGTAAATGGCATGAAGCTGAGTCAGGAGAGGTTTATGTTGGATAACAGGAAAAAGGTTTTCCAAATAAAGACCAAAAAGACAGCATTGTGTGTTAATGGGTTTAGACCACATTTTTTGTGGCTGCAGTGAAAGTGAAGAGAAATCCAAATTTTATTTGGCTTTTATTATTTGGGCTGGTTTGCAGTTATTTGCAAGCTCTTCCTTTTTTACAATTACATATCAGAACATGAGTGTGGTGGCATTCACTTGCTTCCACTTTCCTGATTCAGGACTTCCTTCACTGCCAGGTTTTGGAGGCATGCTGGCAACCCAGGCTGTGTGTACTGACACAGTTACATTGCAGATAAATAGGACCATGCATTTTTAGATGTACATAGTAGCCACAATGACCTCATGCCTGAATTTGTCCCAGAATTTGCATGTGTGATTCAACTAAAATTTAGAGATGGCTTTTGCTCTCTCTCACTTCCTACTTCAAAGAGATGTGTCTCCACAAAGAATGAACGATCCTTTGAAGTAGCTTTTTGAATTCTCAAATACATTACACTTCTGAAGAAGAAGGAAGAACATTTGAAAAGATCACAGCAAAATAATACAATCTATCACAGAATCATCAACCTTATCAGAAACTTGCAAATCATACCCTGGTAGTCAAACATTTACTCCAAAATTAGCAAATAATGCTTCAAGATTGAGCCCTTTAACATTCAGTCTATGTCTGAATTGTTCAGCAATTCATTGTTCAATATTTAAGTCCCTTGCTTTATAGTTTGTTGTTTTGCTTTTCCCCAAGAGGAAGATCTAAAGCATCCTCCTTTTTCAAAGGTAAAAATCTTCACACAATACACTGAAGGAAACTGAAGTCCTTTGCTCAATTGTTAAATGCATAGAATTAATAAAAGATGAAGTATTTACTTGCCTGAGCCTCACATAATTACTGCCTATGTTGTTTCTCTTGTGACAACTCCATAGAGGATTAAAAATTGTTTTTATTAGAAATTGTGGCATTAGTTATCAATTATATCAGGTGTCAGGGGCTCAGGTTGGAGTTCAAGCTTTGGATGGAGTTGCAATGCAATTTTAATTAATTTCTCATGTCTAAGTTTCTTTTTGACTGTCACATGGCAAAAGTGTCATATTAAACACTGAAAGCAATATGGGCATTGCAGCTTTTCCTGAGGCTGGGTTGCCATGTCCCCCCCAGTCTCTTGCAGAGCAAGGTGCACTTTTTTTCTTACAGATGACATGTGATGATTTGTGCAAGAAATAAGGACATTTGCTTTAGGACTGTCTCAACCCCACGTTCCCCAAATAACCTTGAAAAACAACCTGTATCTGTCTCATTTATGTTGGTGTATATCAAGGGACATGATATTAAAACAGCTGAAATCAGAATCTGGCCCTTGGCATGGGGGAAAATGTTATGGATTTCTCATGAGTTTTGCAAGTTGTTACAGAGACTGTCCTTCAGAGCATAACCTGACCTTTTTCCTTGGGAAATGTTTATGCAGCATATGACTTATATTCGAAATTACAGCTACAGCGAAATTGTGCACAGAGCTATTAATTTGGTTGAATGTCTAGTAGACAACAATAAATCTAGCTGACATTATGAGACCCTGATAATAGTCCTTGTTGATGGGTTGCAACAAAAAGGTTTACAGGCTTCTTCATTAGTAGAAAGTCAGTTAACAAATAAAGCTAAGTAAACTTGATACTCGATTCTGTTCGGCTCAGGTAGTTGTTTGTGCTGTGGGCTGCCTACTGTGTCTATTCATTAAAAAGGGAAAGAAAACAGGGTTCAAAGCCCATTTTACAAGCCAGTGCTTCTTGCTGTGGGAGTATCCATATATCTGTGAGCAAAACAACTTTCTCTGAAAGGGTCTGTTGACTCATTTCTTTCATCAGTGAGAATAGCAAATGTATACTTCATTTGCACAAGAAGTTTCACATATTAAGGCTCTTTACTGAAAACACCTCATTATACTTCTCTGTAGAATGGCTCTGGATGTTGATTGTGTCTGTTGTCTTAAGGAATGAAGTTATTTTCCACGATGGGGATAAATTTGGTGTGCACATTTGCTCAGGGCCTACACAATATGGAGGACTATTTGCGTAATAATTTCCCCAGCTGGGACTTTTTATATTTGCTTCAGTTTTTCATTGCAGTTCTCTGTTTTGCTCAGCCAATGCTCTGAAGCAGCTGGGGCATTAGCTATGTTACAGGAATTAATTTTTACTTTTTTTCCTTTTTATCTTTTCTCCAGCCCTCCCCCCCTTCGTCCCACCTTTATATCAATGCCTGTGCAATGATTTCAGCCAGTGCATATCCTGCAGAGAGGCAACTGCTGCTTTCATCAAGTAAAACTCCATAGTAGTTTGGTTTGTGAATGCCATCATTTGTGAATACCATCATTTGACAAAAGAACTGAACTCTTTCTGCTAGGGAGCTATGAGGAAGCAAACCTTCTCGTGCCTAGGAGTGCAAAAAGAGCTAGAATTGCCAGAGAAAATGGATGTGGAGTCTGCATCCTTGGATGGAGTCCAAAGCCATCTGGACACAGTCCTGAGCAAGTGGCTTTATATGGTCCTCCTCGAGCAGGGGGTTTGGGCCAGAGGACCTCCAGAGGTCTGTTCCAACCTTAACCACTTTGAGATTTTGTGATAACCTACCTTTGGGTCAGTGCAGAGAAGGTTTGGGGGTAACTGTTAGAATTACAGTCAGGAGAGACAGGAAGAAAATGTTGGATATGTTTATAAAAATATGTATATATTCATATACACAGGCTCAGCTAAATCTATATACGCTTCTTTTCTTCTCTTGTTATTCATAGCATCATAGAATCAACAATATCCCACATTGAGATAAATGAATAAAACAGCTTAGCAGGATATCTTATCATGCTCCTGGGTTTAAATATCTGAATGGTTCTTTTGTAAGTGCTCTCAGTGGTTTTAGATGCCCAAGTGCAACTTTGGGAGTCTGATGCCAGAGGGATTTTGGATTTACTTTTGAAGCAGCAGGTTCTGGAATTTTTTCAGATGTTGCTCCTTCAAATACATGTCCTTCCTTTAACTGACAAGAAGTTTTTACCTAGTCATTACTACAAAGGCAGCTAATAGCATTGCACTAAAAACATCCCCAATATCCTTTTCTCTTCTTTCTGGACTGCTAAGAAAATAAGGGGCCATGCTCTCATTCCAGAATCTCTTCTATTGTTGGCAACACTGTATACAGCACCGGGTGTGATATGAATACTGCAGGAGTCAAAATAGATGATGTCACTGCAGAATGTTTCGTGGTTTGAAGTTTTGATACATTTGGTTTTATTCCTCCGGAAAGGAAATGGACAGGTGATCACAAAAGTAGTTGTTTGAGCTGCCATCTGAATTTGTGGGGAATAAAAGTCAGGCACCAGTTGTGTCAGCTTTCAGTTTTCCGTCTAGAAGAACACATTTAAAAATATTCAGTGCTGTGGGGGAACATACCTAGTTGGTCCTCATTGCATTTTTTCACATTTCTGTGCCACTAAGACAAAGTAATCACAGTAAATCACAGATTGCAGCGTTACTTTGGTGTCTTTGAGTCTTCTTTGGGAGCAGTCACAGAGTCAAATGCCAAGCCTAGTCTTGACTGACACAATATGCTGAGTGGCAATGTCGTAGAGTCTCGTTGCATTTGTTGGATTTGCTCTGACGGAAGTGAAGGTACCTGAGACTAAAAATAAGAACATGGCTCTGCCGTAGCCTCCAGCCTTCTCAGTTCACTTCAGTGAGACACAGAATGTGAAATTTTTAGTTGCAGAAGGTCAGACCAGGTCCCCCCCTGTTACTCTCTTAGTTAGCATGATAACATGGCATGGCATGTTGCCACAACACGAAGTGAGATGCCTGCCTTTTTCTGTCATAAGCCTTATAAAAGCCTGATGAAGAGAATTTTCTGTATCTATCCCTCTCCATCTTTTATTCTTTGGAAACATTGCCTCCTTCAGCAAAACAATGGATTTTAGATGAAAACGTCTGATAGGACTGTGAATGTATGATAATATACATTATATACATGTGTAAGAATGTATGAGTACATACATGTGAACTTATGTAGTGCCATTTAAAGTAGCTTGATACTTCCTGGTCTGCATTTTTCTCTGGTCTGTCAGTGATACAGACTACAGTCTGCTAAAGGCTGTAGAGTGGTACATATGTAAAGGTGACCAAACTCCTCTTTATCCTTTTTTACTTCCGAGCGTGAATTCCTCAGATAAGCTCTGAAATTAAAGGAGATCTCTTGTCAATGGATTATTCTGTAGTTAGCTGAGGCCCAGACAGCTCTGTTAACGAGTTTGGGGAAGTGTTATGAAAATAAGCCAAGGAAAAGAAAGCTTCACTAAATTGGCTTGGTTGGTTGAGGTTTTAAGGAGATCTGGAGCTACTGGGAATTACTGAGGCACTGCTAGTGATGGGTGTGGGGGCACAGCATCTGTTCCATCCTCCCAGTCCCTGCATGCACACCCCCTCTGCTCCTTGTGGCTGTTGAGGTTTGTAATGCTCAAACCTGTCAAGGTGATCTGCTGCTTCTGCCCTTTGAGGAAGCTGAATATTTAACTCAACACTTTGACAAACCCTGACTACCAGCTCTGTGTCAGGGCAGGACACCTTTTTAATCAATCTGTTTTTCTTAGCGAGAAGCATTCCCTATTAAGTTTACAGGATGACGAGAAAAACAGATTTATTACCAAAGTTAATGTCATAATTTCTGTGGAGTAAAAGCACTATGGCTAATGCTATGATGAGGTATCACTAATAGCATTACTAATTATAACTGCTGCAAATTTATAAATAGCTAAAGAATATCATTAAGTATGTGAATCATGAAGAGCTAGCGTAATTGTGTCTTGTCTTGTTATCAGACAAAGACAGTTCTTTGACTAATACTTAAAACTCCTTATCCATGAAAAACATCAGGATTCCATTATTTAACTCAAATATTTCAGTACTGATACTGTGGTTCCTTCCTCTCCTTCCTCTGCTCTACAAATGTGGGCCTTCATTTTATACATTAATGTACAGATTAGCTTCTGTTTTACACAGACTCTCTGAAATATTTCATGCCTCAACTCCCAGCAGTGCCCTTTGCCTAATTTTGTTTCATTCACATGAGAGGCTGTGAATGTGGCTTGCAAACACCCTTCAAATGTGTTTCTTAATCTCAGTAGGATTGCAAAAAGAGGCATAGATGCAAATGTGATACCAAGATTGTAATTTGCCTGACTACTGTTAGAGGTTACTTTAAAATTTGCCCATGGGCTTTGGGATTTATTCAGTGTATATCCTGCATTGTTCATAAGCTCCCCAGAGCCAGCAAGGAAGTAGAATGCATGATCATTTACACTGCAAGTACAAAAGGAAATTTAAGAATCTTTTCTGTGTATTGCAGGAGCTAGCTGGTGATAAGTAGGGTCCAATAAAGAGTTTGGTTTAAGGTTGTATGTTAAAATCTGAATTTTTAATTAATTTATTCCTTTTTTTCCTTTTTCTTCCTTCCTTTCTTTTTATTTTAAAATCTTTATTGTCTTTAAATACACTTTCCAATGGCTTCTAATCTTTAAATATCTGCTCTGAGATTAGGATATGTCCTTATTATAATTATTCTTCATTTAAAAAAGAAAAAGATATGTGAAGGACAGGTTGGGGCTGCACTTACACACTCTGAAATTGCTGTGCATGCTGTTTCACAGTTATAATGTATTTCTTGAAGTATACTTGTCTCAAAGTTAATGTCAACTGAGGCATAACCACCAAGCCTGCAATTAAGTCCAGTCACAACCCAAAATCTTGGTCAATACATTTTAGAATTATGAAGCAACAGCTGCTCTGCTGTCTTGGGTCTGCTCTCAGAGAGGCTGAGCAGTTCTTTTAGATGGGACCCTTTGTCGAAATGACTTCTACCACCTAACCCTGAGCAAGTCAGTGTGAAGATTCATGGTGATTTAAATAGGAGGCATGGAAGGCCTCTCCTACAAATCAGCTTTACAGCTCCCTATTTATGAACTTCCAACCATGTATTGCCCTTGTGGTAAACAGACTCTTAAAAGAATCTGATGTTGGCAAATAAATTACATAAAGACAGTATCTGATGGGATATTCCAGGGTCTTCTTTAAGCCTGGAAATACCACACTTTATGCAATTTATTTGAAAACTTTGGAATGTTTTAAGATCCAGTGTCTTCTCTAAATAAGTAATGATGCTTATGATTCTGAATATTCATTAGTGGGGACACCTTCCATGATGTCACTGTCAGGAATTGAAGAGGGGAAGAAAGAAGAAAACCAGACAAGTTTCCCTTATAGACGTTTTATTCCAGACAATGAGAACTTTGAATAAAATGTGCCCTGTGGTCTAGGAAGAGAGAAAGGCTTCACAGCTTAATATTATTTGTGTATTTGCACTAATGACTGTATTTTGTATTTTTTCATATAGCGTGAAGGAATGGAACTCAAATAAAGTTTCAAAAAGCTTGTGCTAAGTGATCATTTAACATTTTTTTAAAAGACTTAGACTTTAAATGCAACCATTGTTTCAAAGAAATTAGAATGATTATGTAATGCATAGACTCAGTTGATGGTGGCTTAATTGGTGAACATCTTTCATACATATTGTGCTTGGTGAGAAGTGCTGACAGAGATTTTGCTTTACCAGCTACAATACAGTTGTAATTTTGCAATTTATATATATTTAAGTTTTGATAATTTTTTTTTAAAAAGCAACTACAATTATTATTTTTAAAAGAATTCCTATGGAAACAAGAGAAAATATCTGGGGCAAGCCTGGTGTCTGGTATCAGTATACAATCTGGACAAAGGCTTTGTCTCTAACCTGAAGATTTTAGTCTGCTTCTTAGCAAAGCTTTTAGTACTGCTGACTTTAGTAGTGGAACTTCCTCTCGCCCTTCTCTCCCCCCAAGCCTGATGGTTTTTCATATAAGCACAGCAAAACATGCTCTGAGAAACCTCAAGCCCAATCAAAGAAATACACTTGAGCATGCCACACCCACAGCCTCTGTGGGAAGGAAAGGATTTCCTGGGCTTGGCAATCACATGGATGTCCAATCTTCCTGCCTATTTTGAAGAATATATGTGCTTACCCAGACAGCTGTTTGGATTTTGCTACAGATGCTCTTTGAAAGTAAAAAATGGGAGAAGCATATTTAAAAAAGCCCCAAGTATCCTATCAAAACATTTACAAGAATTTGAAACTTGAGGGTCTGAATGCATTGCGTGCATTGTAAAAAGAAATGTAACTGGCTAACTGTAAGCATTATTTTTTAGATATTGATGTAGCAGAGTAAGCAGGCATCATGCTTAAACACATGAAAAGTTAGGTTTTTAATAAGAAAACTTTGAAAATTAATTTTCACGCTATAACTCTTCAATTTTTCAATTAAAAAAATATCATTATGCTCACAATACTTGCGATCTGATCCAGAATACAGAGTTTAAGCCACAAAGAGTGTTATATCTTCAAAAAACCTTAGAATCCAAAATTGTCACGTCCTACCCCTAAGATCCAAGCTATAGTTATTCTCAAAATTCTAAGTCTGAAACAACTGTATCCTTTCTTCTTTCTCACATGTATTCTCAGGGATGGCACAGAAGAATTGAAAGGCCTCGAAAGAAATTGCATGTGTGGGTTGCTGCACTCCTTTTCCAGGCTGATGAATCGCATTCTTAAGCTGTTCCTGCTGCTAAAGCCTTTGCTCATCTTGTCACCATCTTGACCCCTTTTTGCGTTGCTCGTGTCTTTTCAGAAAAGATTAGAACTCTTTACAGAGCTGTAGATTCAGATGCTGCACGCATTTAATGCTATAATCTGCTCTTTACTCCTTTCCTAACAAGTCTGAACTCCCTCTTTGCTTCCTGACTATTGCTGAACACTAAACTTGTATTTTCCTGCAGTTAACTGTTTTTACCTTATGACTCCTTCCTAAGTGGTAACAGTCAGCTCAGAAGCTGCCTTTATACACATATATCAGGATTGTTTCTTCTTGTTTCACTTTACACTGAATGCTATGAGCAATTTCAGTGCCCTAGCACTCAGTGTCATTCCCCCACTCATTCACTCCTCAATATATAATTAGATTTGCAGGTTACTGGCTGTACTTGCCATAAATGGATGTTGATTGCAGAGTGCATTCCTTACATACAAGCTATGTACCTCTAGATGGAGTCGGGAGCTTTCTTCTGTGCCAGGCTTACAAGTGCAACTGAGCTGTTTTGCTTCTCACAGTTTTGGATATGATGCTCCCTAGGAGCATCTGGACACTAAGTGATCTGAGTGGAGCTTTTTTTGCCTTTCATTTCTTCTACTCCCTTTTTGTGACCTTTCATAAGCATTGAATTTTTGGGTAGAATATGTGTTAAGTTTGGAAAAGGCAGGGTAGGTGTTCCAACACATTGCTCTGGACCTTAGATTTGGATGTAACTTAAAGAGGATTAGAGCTCTGAAGTAGAGCTGCCCTTAGGGGTTTGCCACAAAGTCATCCATTTCCAGCTTGTTCTGTCTTCTCATGTTTCTTTTGCTTCTTGCTGTTTCACATGGCAAATTGCAGTAGATGGGCTGAAACTTCCACAGCCACTGTGCCTGTAGTGTATTTTTTTGTCACACACATAACTTTCCTTACCAAATAATTTTGTGAGATCAACTTTTCAATTATATTTTTACTTAAAAAATACCTAGTTGGATGCCTGTCAGTAGTGGCATCCCCCACAGCTCAATACTGGGCTCCGTGTTAACTTATTCATCAAATAGGAGTGATGAAGGGGCAGATGCCTCCTCAGCAAGTTCCCTGTTGACACAAAGCTGGAGTACTGTGCCCAGTTCTGGGCTCCTCAGGACAAGCAAGACATGGAGCTCCTGGAGAGATGAGGAAAGGCTGAGGGAGCTGGGCCTGCTTAGCCCTTGAGTGTGTATATAAATGTGGGAAGGGATGGTGGCAAGAGGATGGAGCAAGGCTCTTCTCAGCGGTCCTGAGCAATGAGGTGAGAGGCAATGGGCAGAAACTGATGCACTGAAAGTTCCACCTGAACATGGGGAAGAACTTCTTTGCTGTGCAGGTGACCAAGCACTGGAACAGATCCACCAGAGAGCTTATGGAGTCTCCTTCTCTGGAAGTATTCAAAAGCTGTCTTGACACAATCCCTGCCTGCTGTAGGTTACCCTACTGGAGCAGGAAGCTTGACCAGATGACATCCAGTAGTCCCTTCCAACATTACCTGTTCTGTGATCCAGTGATTTTTTTCCCTTATTTTTTTTAAATATATAAAACTAAACTTATTTAATTAACTATGTTGTCATTGGTTTGATACCATGTATACATATGCATCTATATGTATCTCTAAAACTTTAAAACTGTGCTTCACTCGTTCCTGTTAATACTTTCCATCTTTTAAGATGTCCAGCCAAGTTTGAGCCTGCTTCAAGTATTTTGCAGCTGGGCAGACTCCAAGCAGTGAAAGATCCAGAGCTCTTTCTATTGACAGGTCCCCTGGTCTCATTCACTACTTCTTATTGTTATTGTCTGCTTATTGGTTGTCTGAAAAATGATGGAAATTTTAGCATGAATTTTCATAATTTGCTAAATTTCCACAAGGAATAATATTCCCTGTGCTGACTCAAGCAACGGTGTCTGAATACAATTATGATAATTTCCTTTGGGACTACAGGCATCCTCAGAAGATGTGGATTTAACACATTTAGTTGAAGCTGTCAATAAAATAATACCTGTTTGTGGAAAAAAAATGGTTGGCATTCATCTGTGTTTGTCTTCCCCATTTCAGTCAGTGTATTCCTTCCTCAGTCCTGCTTCTTTACAAAGAAAAGTTGTTTAGATGAACACACTTTCCCTTCATAACCAAGACCTGTAGCAACATGAAGACATCCACAACTGAATTAAAGATTTATACTTTAGGGAAGAGACCTAATGAATATTAATTTAAGGAATGAATCTAAAAGTGCTAATGAAGCTGCCTAGCTAAGGATCACTCTAATAGGAAGGCTTGTGGGTTCTGACCTGTGTGTAATAAGGGTACAGTAGCAACTTAGAGTACTTCTATTGCCACAAATGTATTTCCTGTTTTATCTTGGGCCAACAATAAAGGCAGAAGTGAGATGCTCTACCTGAGCACTACTCTTAATTCAAGGTGTGTTGGCTTGCGGAGAGGAAATGGAACCCAGGAAGTCATTCTTCAGAGAATTCCTTCTAACTAACTTTTTGTGTCTTGGTTTTACTATTATAAATAGTCTATACACCATTTAAAAATATTATTTAGCTCAATTCATTAAAAATATGTGTCTGTACATACATAATTGTGTATAAAGGCAGAAGGCAAAGAGAAAGACTGGTGAAACACTTGATATTTCTCTTTCTATTGCTTTGCCTTCCAGCCCTCTCAGCAGCATTGCTGATGGATGGATGCATTCAAGAACCTTCACATCCTTCTTAAACCCAGAAATGCACTCAGGGTGAGGCTGTCTCAACACTGAGTGTAGTGGGATGGTCACTCTTTTGATGGGCTGCTTGTGCTGTGTTTGATGCACCCCAGGATGGGGTTTGCCCTTATGGCTCCTGGTATCCACACTCCTGGCTCACACTGAGCTGCTGCCAACCAATATTCCAAAATCCCTTTCTGCAGGGCTGCTGTCCAGCCACTCCTCTCCTCATACATGCTTGTTCTCTGGGTGCAGAACCTGGCACTTGGACTTGTTAAATTGCATCCCATTAATCATGCCAGTACAAGAAGGCTCAATTTAACTCTAGGTGGTCAGTAGATCTAATGAGTGTTCAGGTATGGGTTTTTTAGTATTATGGGGTTCCTTTTGTTTTTTTCTTTTTAACAGCACATTGTTTCAGGTTCTTGTACCAGCCCAAATATTTCAGCCTCAGGCAAAAAGCTGGCAACCAGTACTCACCAAGTACTGTTTCAAGCAAACAGCTTGAAATTGCTATTCCAAGCCAGCCAAACTAAAGAGAGGCAGGAGAGAGGAGCAGAAAGAAGCCAGACATCTTTTGGCAACTGGACCTCAGCACTGGCCACATTGGAGACATGAGAAAGACTGGTTTTTAGCATGTTCTTACTGCTAAGGGCAGATACCTGCCAAGCCACTGAGAACAAGAGCAGCCAGGAGCTCATCCCATGTGGAGATGACAAAGGCAGGCTGCCAGGTTGGTGCTGTGATGTTGGTGTGTGCTGTGCCTCCTGTAGCACTGCAGATATATCAGAGAGTCTTAACACCTCAGTGGTGTCTTACCTAAGTCCAGACCTGGTGTACAGTCTGGAAATCTAAGACATGCAGAGCATCAGTAGAAGTTCTTCTGTGAGGTGGTAGGAAAGGGAAAAATGGGAATTTCTAATCTAAAAACATTCCCTGGAAAACCAGACAAAGTACACATCAGTAAACAAATGAGCACAATAAATATTTATAGACTGATAACCAAAGGCTTCCCGTATCATGAGCACATTGCAAAAAGAAATATAGGTTCCTTAACAGTATCTATAAAGAAAATACAAATTAATTGTTGGACTAGAAAACAGAGGAAAAGTGCTCTACACCAAACCTACTGAAGTCTTATTAATGACCTGGAAGAAAAATCTGGGACAATTTAGTGAAGTTAATGAAGTTTGGAATGATGCAAAATTACTTCACAACTTTCTTACTTCCACAGATACCAGAAACCCAGGAGGCTGGCTGTTGGCTCTCTATGCTAATATCTCCACAGATCCCTAGGCTTTGGTTACTGAGCTGCCCAGCTAATGAATCAACACTTTTGATGCCTTGTGTGTGAGAGGAATGGTGAGAGAACCACTGTTCTCCCACACAAGAACTTATTCACACACCCTGACTCAGTCACAATGTACTGAAAAAGATCAGTGCTCCTATTTGCAAGAACATAGTCTACAAAATTAATTAAGATCTGGTGTAGCTGTTGCTCCTGAAAGTGTTTTGGCATAAAGCAGTGTTTGCACTCTAAAAGAGTAGTCTTGGCTAGGACAGTTGTTTTCAACTAGAATGGATTGAGGAGCTCTTGTCCTGTTGCACTGGATGTTTTGAGCCTCCAGCTGCTACATCAGCAGCTAAATGGGAATATGTGCAACAACAAGAGGTGGTTTCTACCACACAGGGTGCAAAACTTCTCATGATGTTGAGAGAAATGCTTAGTTCCGGGCAGTCTGAAAACACACCAGGCTGCAAAATCTGTCTCACTTCTGAGCTGCTACATTTCAGTTTCTGCAACCATTAGGCAGCTGGTGTTTGGACTGTGTTATCAAAATTATTACTATAAAGAGAAAAGCACGTGGGAGAGTTTGTTATTGCTGTTTTGTATGTGTCTGGGTTTTGTTTCCCTCAAAAAACCCTTAAAATTTAAATACTGTTCACAGATGATCATTGTAGGAGGACCTCTCTCTCCTCACTCATGCCTGCACCTCTCTCCATACATGTGATTGTTGAGATACATAATGGTCCTTCCACACATTTCCCTTCTTTGACTTTAGTATTAATTCTTCAAACCTTTAAGCATTTGTGTCAGTCCTTATGTTGACAACAGTGAAAATTGTATTTCTTCCTACTGATATATATATTTAGTCAGATTTTATTTCCTGCAATATATATTATTAAAAAGAAAAAAAAAATACTGTTCATCAAAAGTAAAGTGTTTTCTTAAATTGTTTCCTGAAAAGAAAATTGAAAAAACTGTTTATAGATAGATAACAACATTTTATTTTGATCTTTGTGGAACAAAAATTTCTACTCTTCTATTTTGACATAACTAATTTCAGTATTTTCTTTACTTCATATTTATAAAACAATATAAAGAAAAGCCTAAAAAATGAAATTAAATATATTGACTTTTCAACACTAAATACGTTATAGACTATTACTTGATAGACTTTTCAGTTAACAGAATATTTACATGAAAATCTTTAGTTCTGCTACCGAAGAAAAGGTTTTTCAAAATCAGGAAACTTAGCTGAAGACATGACCATCACGTGGTTTTAATGGATAGGCAAAAAACATGTAGCTTCAGGAGATTTCACCAAGTGCTTCACCATTCTAAAGCTAACAGCTGATGGCTATTTAGTAATGAATTTACCAGTGCAAAACAGTTCATTTTGTGTGTCTCACAACTAGTTGTCCGTCTTGTATAGGCACGTCAGTTTTAGGAACTGGAAAGTTTTAAGCACTTTGATTGTTTCTGTGAACTGACAGTCTCTGCCCAACAGGTGGTTTCAGAGTGGCTCCCACACAGCAATGCAATCATAGTTCCTTCAGCTGCTAATGAAACAGGAAAAATTCCAACAAATGTTTACATACTCAGGTATTATATTATTATTATTATTTTTTAAATGTTCATCTTCCTCCACCTTTTGTGAAACAATTGTTCCTCCAGTCTCATACAAACTATGAAGAGAAACGCACATGGGAAAGCTTCTCTTGGATCCATGAACAAGATACCACCTATGCCAAAATCTGACACACAAGTTGACAGACTTGAAAAGCTTACACAGCANTGCACGTGGGAAAGCTTCTCTTGGATCCAGACTTGAAAAGCTTACACAGCAGGGAGAACATCAGCTTGCTTCTCCAGCTAGAAAAAATACTCAGAAAACTAAGCATCCTGGTTTTTAAAATACATCACTGACAAAAACCCCAAAAATCTGAGCATACGCACAATCCTGTAACACAGATGACATGTAACATTCTCTGTCTTCATCTTGAATGGAAATACATATTTGTGTGTAATTTCCATTTGAGAATGGTGTGCTGTGGAGGGTGGCAAACCTGAAGACCAAAGAGTTATACAAAAACAACAACATCAACAAACACAAGTATTTTGGTGTATTCAAAGGTGTCTTGTATTTAGAGCTGTAGAAAACAAGTATTGAGAAAGACCAACCTCCTCTACAGCATCTGAAGTTGAGAATTCAGAAATCATTGTCTGTAAAACTGTTATTCTCTTCAGAACTGGTGTGAAAATTTGCTCATATTTCAAATAACAATATAAAGCTTAAATAATGAGAAAGAAAAATTCTTTTAAAAAATAATGAAAGGAGAAAGCAAGAAAGGCCCATGGTCTACTGGAATAAAAAATGCAAGCAACAACTGCCTATATTCAAGATTTTGGTCTGTGTCATGCTTTCTGTAGCGATGTCACTGGTCCTTCAGAGTGTTTTCACTACAATGGAATATATTTTTTAATCAAGTTGAAAACACCAGGAAACCAGCAAAAAATCATAGGAGCAGAAAGCTGTTTTACATTGTCATAGTAACAGAAATTTAACAGTAACCATATTTGCCAGAAATTTGTGAAACATTGCTCTGGGCAAATTTACATTGAACAAATTTCTAATTTGTTGTATAATTATTAAATAATGCCATTCAAATATAATGAATAATGCAATTCTCATTCGTATTCACCGAGGACTTTACTTTTAATAGTTCTCATCAGTCTGGACAGTTTGCTTTTTGGGGCAGACAAGTAGAAATTTATCTGAGATTTTTTTGAAGTGCTTTACCTTCTGGAATTCAGGGAAAGGGAAAATAATGAGAGTCTGTGTTATCACGGAAGTGAGTAGCAGAAGCTTAGACAATAGAGTACATAATTCATAACCACAGTCTATTATTTAGGATGAAATGTTCCTCTCTAAAACAAAGATAACAACAAATGCATGTAGCCATGAAAAAGTCAGACAACTTGCATAAACAGCCCTCTTGGTCCAATTTCCCAGTGTGAAGAGAATCAGAATAAAATTCTGGTCCAAACAAATCCAGTGACTGTTGTGTTAAATAGGATTAGCGCTAGGATTAGTGCTGTAACATCAATTTCTGTTCGTAACATAGAAAGGCAGTTCTGACCAAGTCAGGGATATCTAGCTATTCCAATCCTGCTGTTTACTGTCATCCTATCACTCCCCTATCAGATCAGCTTTTCCACCTTTAGGGGCCTTTTCCTGTAGTGAGAACGTTTCATTTCCTCCTGCTAGCTGAATTCTAATTTCCAGATAGCGATTTGTGTACGACAGACAAAGCTGTAAGATAGGTTTCTGCCAAACAGAGGCACAGCAAGTGTTTTTGTGCACATTTTCTGGGTGCATCACATGGATATAAGAAAATTCAAACACTTTCTTGCTCACTGATAAGAGTGCTGAGCTCTTCTAGGTAAAAGAAAAGGAGAAAGAGAAGTGAGTGTCTGAGCTAGCTAATACATGATCTGTCAATAGAGGAGTTATGGAAAAACACGGCCACTTTCCTTCCACCAACACATTTAACACAAGCTGAGGTTGCAAAGGGCTGAATTTCTTGTCTTAAAGATGGAATCGAGTCAGGTGAGCACCGGACATGTGCAAAGATTGTGGAAACCACACCTTATTCATGAGAGGTTACAAGCTCAGAGGTGCAGCCCTCCTCTGAGGTGACTTGTGTGACAGAGGCTCGGTGCTTGACACACAAAGAGATGGAGTGCACTGGGCTATGGCAAATCCTGGTCCAGAGGCAAAAGAATCAGGAATATCAAGGAATGGTGTTATGCATAAGTGAACCAGAGAAAGGCTGTTACCTTCACCTGCTTTTCTGGGTATAAGTTAAATAAAATATAAAAGTGATTTCCATATCTACATATCTACCCAGTACAGTGGGAACAGCTGCACATCGAGAATTTTCCAAAGTCTCTTGATCTACTTCAATATTTAAAAAATATTTTTGTTTCTTATTTGCAACTTATATTAATTTTCCTTGTCTACATTTCTTTTATAGAACATCAATGGGCCTCAGCACATTACAAACATTGTAGCAGTTTCCCTTTAAGCTTGCAATATATTTGTAAATCATCTTTTCTATTAATAATCCTTGTACACATACAGCTATTCAATATTTAAAACTAAAACTGTAAATGCAGTATAGTGCCTTACTTCAGCTTACAACTTGTACAAAGCCAAAGCTTTTTTTAAAAAGAATCATCAGCTCTTTCAGGATCCATTTAAAAGTGACATTTATAGAAGACAATTATTTTCAGCTTTAGCGGCACAATATTATCTTTCTTTACATTAAAATTTGGAAGAGCAAAACTGTAAAATAAAACTCCCTTTTGATTTCCTCTTCTGTTGTTCAGCATTTTTAAGAGGGAGAAAAATACCCCCTTTATGGTAAGTCCCTGAAAAACAAATTTTATCAGCGTTTTTGTAGTTAAACACATCTACTCCATGGGTTTTAAGTGTATTATCAGGAGAAAGATAATTTCTGAAATTTAGGAAGAGAGAGGAGGAAAAGTTAGTAAGCTCTACCAAAATTTTGAAGAGGTGATTATCTTTATACAAGTGCTATCCAAGTTTTTCCCTTGCAACCAGATGCTTATGAATCTGTACATCAAAACTCCCTCCAAAAGACTTCTGCTTTAGATATGGATAATTTTAGACTCTGACCTTTGAAGCTTTTGAAACAAATCATCACCTAGAATCTAAGAGGGGCACTTTAAGCTTTAAGAGCTTTTTATCCAGAAAGGTACCTCTCCTTTTTCTCTTTATCCTAGCAAATCACTACATATCCCCATCCCCGGCATTTAAGTGCAGCTAAAGGAGGTGGGGAAGGGGTGTGTGTGGGGAGGCAGGAGGTGTTTCCATTGCAATAAATGGCTGTGCTTCTTTTTCTACACTTAGTACTTTGAAAAACAAGGAAGCCTAATTGCCTTTGAAAGAAGTGCTCAAAGTTATTTTTAAACTAAATTTAAATATATTTGTTGAAATGTGTCTCCCTGATGAGCTGATTCACCCTTTGGATTTCACATAGGTAAGAACTGGTGTTTTTTTCATGCTCTGCTACAATTTTAAAGGGAAAGAAAGCAGTTTTAAGCTTTTTTTTCCCCTCTACAATATTTGAAGAATATATATTTTTTGAGGCAGTTGGATATAACCTGTGTGCCAGGCCTGACTGACGCTAGCCTTCCAAAATCCAGAACTGGCTACAATTGCAATAGATCTTCTCCCATGTGTGAATCACAGTACAAATGGGTACAGTGCAAATTGAAATGGGCTGACATCCCTAAGATATAACATGTGTCACTGGCCTTGTGGCATCTGTGATTATAAGCAGCCAGAAACCCACTTATTTTGCTATCTCAGTCCTCATCTAATACTGTTGGGCTGTTACTGCTTTAAGAGGAGGAATTGACAAATGGTGAAATATACAGGGAGGCAAAAATTGTAACCGTATTATCACAGAATGGTTGAGGCTGGAAGGAACATCTGGTCCAACATCCCTGCTCAGGTGGGGCCAGTGTCAGGACTGTGTCCAGACAGCTTCTGAATATCATGGAGGATGGAGATTTCACAGCCTCTCTGGTCAACCTTTGCCAGTTCTTGGTCACCCTCTCAGTGAAAAAGTCTTTCCTGGGGCTCAGAAGAAACCTCCTGTGTTTCATTTTCTGCCATGGTTTTACAGCTAAGGCACAGAAAAAGTAAAGCATTTCCATGAGATACCATGTGCTTGTGAGTACCAGTGTGTTGGCCTGTTTTCCCTTGCCCACTCTTCATGAGCTGATGTCATCTGTTGAAGATGGATATAAGATATAGCGTGTTCCATGAAAAATAAGATGGAAATATTTTCCAGCAGAGAAACATTATTTCTGGGTAAGTTTCTCTAGGAGTTTCTATTACGTCCCAGTGTTCACAGTGAAGTTATGGCAGAACTAGCCTGACTTTAGGAATCATCATTTCATGGTGGACTGCAGTTGTTCTGTTTTGTAAATGAAATGGCAGCTGAAAAAAACATCAAAATGAGGTATGGATAAACATTCCAAAGGGCAAGTCCATATCATTCTCATCAATTTATTCCTCCTGTAATGAACATCCAGAACAAAAAAGCAGTCATATTCTCCACCTCTGACTTTCCAGCATGCACAGACTCTACAAAATAAAATGTTAGCAAATCACCTATTTGTATTCACATTTTAAAAAAAATAGTTTTTCTTTATAATGTCTTTCAGAGTTTTTTGCCTTAAGGGTGCATTTAGACTAAGCTTTAAAAGCGTTTTTTTTCCCAGCAAAATTAAAACTATGCTTGATATAAAAAACCAACCAACCAACCAAACAAAAAAACCAAAAAACCACCCACCAAATAAAGATAAATAACATTTGCAAGAAATAAGGTGGTACCCAAATTCTGCACTTTAAGGTGGTGTGGCAGGGAGAAATCACCTTTTTGCTTGAGACACATCTGAACTGCCAAAACCTCTTAAGATGCATAACTAGGTCAGGAAAAGAAGAGGTTCTCTCATTTGCAAGAGACTATCCACAAACACAGAAATTTAAACTGCAAAGTACAGTTTGCTTCTCTGTTTTTTTTTTTGGTTTTTTTTTTTTTTTTTCTTGTTTGACCACCCAACAAGAAAGAAAACGAAGCAGAAAAAAACCCACTGCTCACTGAGATTGTCTCTGCATTTCTGAACTTCCCCCTTCCCTCCATGGCCCCAATACATTTCCCACAGCATCCTGTCTCCTGCATGGGCTGTGGGTCAGCTGCAGTATGTGAATGGTATATGTGTTTGTCTTTTTCCCCAAGGTCAAGAATAAGAGGTAGTTTCAAAGGCAGGTTTACAATGCTATTGTCCTTTGTGAAAAACAGAGCCATTTAATCTCCCTAATAGTGACTCTAATTAAGGATGCAAATATTCAATTAATTTGGAATACGCAATGGACTTCACAATTGAGCGAAATAATATGAATGAAGTAATTGGCCTGGGACCACAATTTATCTTTATACTCCCTCCATTTCACAAAGACATTACTTTGCTAAGAGTTATGTTTTATTCACACACTTGAGTACCAAAGCCCTGGGGATCGGGGATATTTAATTACATCACAGCAGAACACACAATGGTAACAACTCACAGGATGCGTTTGCTATATTCCCAACCCTGTTAGCACACAACTCCCTGCTTTGCTGTCCTGGGAAAGAGGTATATGGAAGGAAATGGCTTTGAGGAATGTGTATGTATGAAGTGCTTAGAAGCTTGTATCTCAAAACAATGTTTTCGCCTGAGCAAGACTGGTAAATTATCATTATTCTGCCAATCCTTTGTAGTAAAGAAATTACACAGTGTGCCGTGATGGAGAGAAGCAAACCAAGGGGGAACCTTTAAATGGTGGGAAGATGCACAGCACCATGCAACAGGCCCAGACCTATTGGCTGGGAGCGAGGAGATCTTAATTTGGGCTCTATTACTGCCCCAAGATGTTGTAGGAGCTGTTGGATGGATCTCCTATATATCTTGCAAATCTGCAGTCCCTTGGTGATTGTTGGAGCAATTCCCTTTCCCTCCCTAGCTCGTCGATGCTAATGACAGGCTCTCTACTCATCATCGGAATAATGCCCAGGGGTCACAGTGAAGACAACTCCTTCCAGGTGTAACACCAAAAACCACCTGATAACCAGAACAGCTCCTTCAACTCACCCCTACTCTGGCTGCTACCACAGAGAAAGGCCTTGAAAAATATTCTCTCTCATGGGAAAGGATTTTTATATGGGACTAGTATTTTAGGAGGGTTTTTCCCAACAAAATATACAAGCATCTTCAACTGGAACACCTGGATAAACTCTGAAAGTACCCCGTCTCATTAGTTAAATGGAATGTCTTGTCTCACAGCAGCTGCTCAGATGAGGTGGTGTCTTTTTCCAAACAAATAAAGGAAATATCTGGGCAGTTTTTAGTCAGAGATATGTTCTGTCTGTCTGGAGCATAAAGCCAAAAATCAAGCTATAAGGCCCAGGAACAAGCACATTCAAATGATTGGTAATTGCTAAATATCAGGTTCCAGGGCATCTATCACTACCCTAACGTCCTTTCATCTGCAGTGAACTGTGAAGCCTTTATAAATGACAATGTTGCATGAACTCAGCCAGGTGATGCATCCCCTCATTTTCTCTTAACAATAAGGCACAGATTCAGGATGCCAGACAGCATCAGGAGCCAGAGGCTGGACATGACCCAGCACTGTGCACCCACAGCCCAGAAAGCCAAACCCATCCTGGGCTGCATCCAGAGCAGCGTGGGCAGCAGGGCCAGGGAGGGGATTCTGCCCCTCTGCTCTGCTCTGGTGAGACCCCACCTGCAGAGCTGCATCAGCTCTGGGCTCCCAGCACAGGAAGGACGTGGACCATGGGAATGAGTCCAGAGGAGAGACACCAAGATGATCAGAGGGATGGAGCACCTCTCCTATGAGGAAAGGCTAAGAGAATTGGGGTTTTTCAGCCTGGAAAAGAGACCTGACCTGATTGCAGCCTTCCGGTTCCTGAAGGGACAAGACAGATGGATTTTGTGTGCAGATACTTTCTTTGTTACTTTTGCTAAAAACCATCTTAGCTGCAGAACTAAGTTCATCTTTGATAAAACCTGTCACAGGATTAGGGCTCCACTGTAACCTTGTCAGAGTAGCACCTTCTTATTTTATGTCTTAAAGCTGACCTAGGCATTGAAATACTTATGCTATAGTTCCTTGTATTTATTCAAACATGTTTTTCATAACTTCCCTTGCCCCTTGAAAATCCCCAGCCAAACTGTAGTCAAATGCTTGGCACTCTTCAATACTGCAACAGCAAGAAAATGTTTAAAAAAAAGCTGAGGTGAAATCTATTTCAATAATAAAACATATTTCATTTTCAAGTTCCTGAGATATTATTAAAAAGAAGGAGCAGAACAAATAGGCAGGGAAACATGAAAGATATGTTGACAGAGTTCTAACAAACATTCAGCAGGAAATTTGAAGTTAAACTGATGCTCACATTATGCCTTTTGTAATGGCATCCATTAAGGATTCCCTGGGCAGGATTTCACTTCCTCCTGAAGGCTAAAGATTACTATAATTTTAATTTAATATGTGCTCTCTCAGGTTGTAATGTCTATTTAGAACACAAAAACTCTCACATAGTTACTGCCCTTTTTATTTAGCATTGCATCAAATGATTGAACAAATAACAAAAAAGATTGTTCTTAAACAACATTAAGCTTACAATATCAGACTGTTACAAGGTGAAAACATCAGTGTATGGATGTTTTCATACATACAATGTACTGGAGAATAATGAGCCCAGGTTGGTCTGACTGCTCTCCCTCAGAAAGCCTCTCCAGTTCCTGCAGAGACAGACCCACCTCAGGAAGTGGCAGGACTGAGGTAATTGTTTATTTTTGGTCAACTAGAATTGCATTTCAGGAAACACATCTCTCTTCATTCACCAGAGAGGCAGCCTAAGACAACTGCCCAGTTGAGGCAATTCCTTGACATAAGGCCACATGAACACTCTCCATTTCTGAAGCAGTAGAATAACAGCTGCAAAGTGCACTTCTCTGACAAAAATTTTCAGAATTTCTGTTTGCTGTTTTTACTTCAGCACTGAATTTGTACAATAAATCCCAACATTCTGTTGGGGGCTCTGGTTAATCATACCTCACTATGTTCTAAGCTGCAGGGAAAAGGAAGGTCAGAAGCCACAAGTTTTTATTTCAAGTATTCTAAACAGGGTTGGAAAGACAACTCTGTTTTTTTAATAATTTCTGTCTCTGAACATGTCTTTTCTCCTCTGTAATTTCTTGTTTATTTTTAGTATCAATAATTCTATAGCAACAAGCAGGCTGTACTCTATATACAAATCAGGAATACTTTAAAATGCAAACATCAGCATTTTAACAAGCTAAACAAGGGACTGCATGCTAATTCTGTATAGGATTTTCAAGTGAGCTATCCTCAAAGGACCATATAATCATTTAAACAAAGAGGTTTGAAAATTGAAATTAATATTGCACTTCAGCATGTCAGAGAAAATTCTATCATGGCTTTATACATTTTTCCTAGCTCAAATAATCTTGCTCACTTTCCTATGAGTGTAACAACTTGGCTTTAACTTGTTATTTGTGTGGGTACCAGGTGCTTAGATAATCACTTGAGGATTTTGCTTTTATGCTTTGGAGGAAAGGGGAGCTCCAGGTAGAGTATAATAAGGGTCAGAATGCTTATACATTCTTATGCTTATACAAGAATAGTAACACTGGAGAATCTTTAAATAAAATCTCTGGTGCCAAGAACACCACCTTTTGTAACTGAAAGATTAGTGGGTTTTGCGATTTCCTTTATCATAAATACCTGATGTATTTGGGTGGGACAATGAAAAATACCTGGGGGAATTAGATGCTGAAATCCCATTAAAAAAGAGAAATCCGGTGTTTTTGAAAACCCTGTCTCTCAAATTTAAAAATAAATGTTTGTATTTGGCTTTCCTCCTGCTAGGTCCTACAAAATATTGTGTACAGGACATCATAACTTAATCATACAAAGGAAAAAAAAGCTGAATAGAATGTAATTTATATCTGTTGGAAAGGCCTAAAGGGGACAACTCTCCATCTCCAGTTGGCAGTGAACTGTAGTCACCAAAATGCAGCTAATTCAGTTCAATTTCAAACTTTTGTGTTCCAGAATTTCTGGATTTTCCAGCAGCCCCTTCAAGCTAGAAAGTCCCAAGCAGTTCAGCCTTCATCTACATTATGGTTACAGAGTACAAACATTTCCCTTGGAAAACAAGGCTATTCTTAGTATTATTTCAATAGATGTTGTCTGAGAGATAAATTAAAGAGCTTGATTTTTTCAGAATTGCTGTGCCTGAGAAATCAGTTTATGTAGAGATAATTATTTTTTGGAAAGACACCCTCAAAAATTTATTTGCCTGGTTGACTGGTCGGCAACGTTTTTCAGACCCATGTGGAGAAATTTCTGTGATCAGACATTCAACAAAGGAATAGCATAGCTGTTGGACAGCTCCTTAGGTGGTATATTCAGCAATCTTTTGTAAACTTTTCATGAGCTGTCACCATTCTCAAATCAAAGAAGATGTCTGGGGCTATTTGCAGAATGCCAAGTGTTCAGCTCTAAATCTGACTGTTGCATTTGGCGAGAACCCAGGTGATGATTATGCAGGCAAAGAAGGTTAAGATCTGAGTACTTGAGTTCAGCTGTTCCTGATCCATCACTTGAGAAAAGTTCATTGATATTTTTAAATTTTGAGCAAGAACAATATTCAGCACAACCACAGGCCATTTACCAAAGGAGAGAATATTAAAAATGTCATATTACGTATCATTCACTCAGCTGAGTTTCATTAAAAACCAAATATCTATCTAAAAGGGATTCTGAAATGGGCACTCATATCTCAAAACTTTTAACATAATATGACTCAGTTTACTACCAATGTTTTGGCAGGGGAGATACAAGGTTATTTCTAATTAAATCCTCTAAAATATATTGCGAGCTCTCAGAGAAGCTATGGATGCTGTAGGCTTGCTGCTTGATTGAAAAGAAGCTTTGACTCTCCTTGTCTTTCTTAATATATATACTTTTGGGACTACATGAAAAGGTAAAGAACCCTCGAATTTTCTTTACACACTCAAGTTTTGACGATCTCAGTCCAGTTACTGTTTGCTCTGCCACCTAAACTTATTATTCTCTGAAACTTCAATATCTGTACTGCTTTACTATTTCCCATGCCACGTATTCTTCTCTTTTTACCTCATGTAGCGTATTTATCTCCCTGCTGCATCCCTTTTCTGCCAGCCTTTCCTGAGTGTCTTTGCTGAACTAATACAGCCTGAGATAAAACTGAGATAAAAGTGGGCTCATTTTCAATGAGGGCAAATTTTTTGCTTGTTAGAACCAACAGGAGAGAGAAGCTCTCCTTACCTAGGGACACATTGAAATCATGAGCAAAGTGACTGATTTGGGGTGAAGTGGAAGAAAACCAGCTCAGAAGAGGGAGGATGAAGCAGGCTTTTCTGTAATTTATTTGCATCACTGTCTTCTGCTTGCACACCTCTGAATGAACTAAGAGCTTGCCTCCTCAGCTGAAAGCACATCTATTTCTACACACTTTTATTAGAGCTGGCAGCTTGTCATTCCAGTACATCCTTCTGTTGCAGTGTATTACATGGCACAACATAGCAGTGTGATGAAATGAAGTGTCAGAGCCACATCAGATATATTTAGAGTTATATGTGCCTGTGTCCAGCAGGGGAAAAACACTATTAGATCACAGAGCCATTTCTCTAGGTGGTACATGTGGTTAGGAGTCACTTTTTGCCAAGCTCTGCTGGTCTTATCATAATAGGAAGTTCATCTATGCCCTTTACCTCCTTAATGCCACAAAATCAACATGAAACAATTAGACAATTTTAAATTTGTCCATCGTTTTGTCACCTGCAACATGGAAGTTGCACAATGGATGTACGGATTGATCCAGGAGGCAAAATAAAATGGAATTCCAGTGTTCACAGCATTTTTATTAGGGACCTGCAAGAAGCTGAAGTTACACTTCTATTAATAAATTGTACCATTGACATTGTCTGGATAGGTTTCAGTCGGGGAACACCAGAGTGAGTGAGGGTTGCACAGTCTAGGGTGTAAGCCTGGTCTCAGAGAACTTATTCTTTGTGTCTCCTTCAGGTGGTGACCTGCCCTGGGCTTTAGAGGAGGACACTCAATTTTCTGCGAGGGAGATTCAGTTGCATTTGAAATTTTATAATTAATTTTAAAAGGCATTTTTAGTCCATCTGAGGATCACAAACCCATTTCTTGATGAGGATTACGTTTCCTTATTTTCGGCAAAATGTTCATGGGATTTTAATGTTTCCATTAGGATTCTTTATTTTCTTCTCTTTTGTTTTTTAACAGAAGCAAAACTCCAAGTACCTCTAATCTCCAGCTATTGAGACTGCAAAGGAAGGTTTGCTTTTTATGATTCCATATGAGGCCCAAGCTTCAAGCCATGCTTCCAAACACTATTGTAGTACTACAGAAGACAACAGCACCCAATATTAAGAGTGGGGATGGGTGAGGACAATACATTTTTCTAGGACAGTTGGACATGTCCCTTCGTGGTATGACAACGCATGGCATTGTCATCAATGGCTTTAAAAGTAGCAAAACAAATTACATCACTTATCCACTGCAAAGGTTCAGTGAGGACACACCTGCATGGCCTGGTTTAGGAAGTCCCAGAAGTTTTATATTTGCTTAGTTTTCACTTTCCAGGAGACAGCAGCAAAGGGTTATGTGGTCCATCTTCTCCCTAAGGTGAGGGGATTTTTTGACTTTCTGGATTATACACCATCTGAAGATACCAGATTGTGTAAGAAAAAATACATTAGCATTGTGACAGAACTCATTAATAGTAGCCCATTCTTCAGAACTTGACATTATAGGGGGGCTCAAGTTACAGATAGACCCAAAGAAAAGGGAATGGAAATGGCCTCAGCAGGCCTCACAGATATTTTTGTACTTGTGCATGCTATCCTGAGAAACATGGATGTTTCACCTCTAACTAACACTTTCTTCAGCGTGAGTGGTTGAAAGGTCCTTTTCTGCAGACATTCATCCTGACTTGTAAAGGGAAATTATAGTTATTATAGAATAGCCAAAACCTGTATAAAAAGGATTAGACAAAAGTGTGTCTAAAAGTAAACATATTCAGAAAACTGAAGCTACAGGATAGCAAAATTCCAGAACTTTAGAGTGCCTTAAATTCTAACTTTTATTAGCTTTTCAACTTTGTAGCCATTTTGGTGATAGATAAATAGATTGTTCCATTCTCCCTTTCTCTTTCAATTTTAGGTAAAAATAGTCTGATCACTCCTTCTAACCTTAAGATAAGAAGATTTAATATTTCAATCTCTTTTCCATAAAATGTCTCTGATTATCATATAAATGCTCCAAGGCATCTTGTGCTAGTGTATTTATATATAGGTCCTATTCTGAACTGAATCAAAATGATTAAGTTGGGAAGCTGACCTGGGACATAGATGCATAGAGTTCTGTATAAAAAGTGAAACAAAGCAACTTTGTATATAAAACAGAAAAGAAAGTAACTCACCTGATTCTCTTTTCTTGCAGATGAATACTGCTTGCCTTTCCATTATTTTCTCTTCAAGAGAAAACATATTTATGACAACATTCAATTTTCTGTCATTTCTGCAGAGTCCTTATAAGTGAGGAGCATGAAAGGATGTCATTTTCTAGCAGGTACATTTGTCCACAAATTCTTAATTATATCAATAATGAAAGGTTTCTTGTTGATCATGTTCTGTAAATATGCAAGTGTGAAATTTTACTGACTTAAATACAGTATTGGTATATTCAAAAATTGATGTTTCTATTCTTAAAAGTTCAACAAAGTATTTTTTGAAGTCAGGTTTGTGAAATGTTCGTTTGTATCATGCTCATTACTCACATAAGCCACATAATTAAGGAATTTCATATGAAACCCCACAGCAGAAGTGATTAATCACCTGACTGTACGGAAGCGATTAAACACCTCAATAATTTCAAAAACTGGTTTGCAATCCATACTCCAAAGATATTCAAGCATCTTTGAATATTATGGTGATAATTAATGGATAAAATAGTGGAAAACAAAATTTGTCCAGAACCATGTTTATTGGTAACTTTTGGTTTCCTCAGCTCACAGTATGTAAATGGAATTTATTACCTGCTCTGAAATCAGAGTAGAAAGGTAATAAATACATGTTTATTTGTCTTCATTCAACTCGCTTTTCTTTTCAGTAAAATGTTTCTCTTTCAATACTTCCAAGCAACATAAGGAAGTTAGTTGCAATTCCATTAGGTGTTTTTAAGACATAGCATATCAAATGAATAGATATTAAATTCTCAGGTCTTGGTAGCTTATGTCAGTTTTGTAATTTCCCATTAAAAAGAAACAGAAATTGTTTTTAAAGGAGCATGTCAACCTGAGTGCCACTGCACAGCTCATAAATCCGGTCCTTGTTTTAATTTAGTGTGTCAGAAAATGACTCATTTGTTCATTACAACATTAATTCATTCAGAACAGTACTTTGTCAGGGAAGTGCAGCTACTATAAAACTAATCATCTCAGACTATCTAGTCCCTGGAAAGACAAGGATACCTCCTTCTCATGATGGGTGGAAAGATACCTGGTCTCAAAAAATGGCTTATGCTTTAAATTGTGTTTGGCTTAGTAACAAGCATTCTTAGAAACCAACTAACAAACATCAGTGACAAGTATTAGAATTACCCCAATTCATTAGGGTAGATTAGTTTAAAACAGGCCTACCAGAGTATTCACAGAATCACAGAACGGGTAAGGCTGGGGCATTTCCATCACTTCCAAATATTTCTAAATATGGAGAATGAGGAAACAATTTTTATGAATATTGTCTCTTCTTTGCCTTTGGTGGGGCATCACTCACTGGAGTAGCTGGTTAGCCCCTGCTAAAAAGCTCTCCTTCATGAGGACTCCAGCTCCAGTAGCTATCCCTGTACAGTGCAGTCAGTTGTGGAAATCAAAGCTCATGACATGGTAGTGCTGACAATATTTAGTCCCCTTGGATTCTCCTGCTTACCTTCCATCCAGTTTTAGGGATCCCTTCCTCTTTGTCCTGTGTGATTGAATTGCCTGGTACAGGAACTTCACTGTCAAGGCACTCAAACCTGAATGCAGGAGAGTGAAAGGACAGTCCTCGCTGTCAGAGTGAAGAATGGACAGAGAGCAGAAATTAATAATTTCCTAAGTTATGGATTCAATTTTGGATTTGCAGCTGCCTTTGATACTGCTCATATAGGCTGTTTATTTTATCTTAGAAGAGCATCTACATGTCTCAGCTGGGATTAGAGCTTGCTGGTGATACACGGAGTACAGAAGATGTGTTGTTGAAGCTGGTGATCATCTGGCTGTGCTTTGCTAAATCCACATCATTATCTCCACAGCCACATTCTTCTGCAGCTACTTGGACCAACTGTGAAACATACCAATAACCTCTTCTCTACCAGGAACACCTAAGAAAACGCAGTGTTTTCCTTGGAGAACTCTGAAAACAGTTTCCTGAGTGTCTGTCAGCCCTTCTAACTTTCAGGAGTAATTTTTCTGGTAGATGAGGAGAGGTTGTTATCTTACTCTTCTTAAAGGTTGTAGGTTAGAAAGGTTTTTTGTTCTTACTATTGTAACGTGTTTGTATTTCCAATTTGTTTAATATGCCTGGAGAGTTGTGAAAGACACTCTTCAAATCAGATGAGGAAATCATGTGCTTAGATTTTTCTATGAATTAATCAAAGATTATGGCAAAGATTATTTCCCTCTTCTTCTTCTCCCACATTGTTTCTCTCCGCTTGCAGTACCTCTCTTGTTCCAGTGAGCTGACATATTTGAAAAACAAAAAGCTGTATGGCTTGAAACAAAGAATAGGAGCCTGCAACAGTTAGGGTGATGAAAGAAATGGGTTTTGTCACTAAACAGGATTAATCCACTATGAAGTAAAGTGAATCCAGAGATACATAGTTCAGGCTCTGACAGGGTTTCATTAGATGTGTTCCTGTTAAAGAGATAAGTGCTTCAGCTGAGCTTTCATACTAACAATCCTGAGGCTACTTTTCTACCTTGTTATAAATTCACTCACAATGCAGATTGTAGTGTATGTTGACAAAAGCTGAAATTAAGAGCAGTCACAGTAGTGTATCTTCCATTCTGGAAATTTTCAGTGTTTTCTTTCCAGTACAATAAGGTAACCTGCAGAGACATAAAAGAGAAATTAAAATAATTTTTAAAAATGGAGTATTTCTAAGACTGTTCTGAAACCATTTAAAAATTGTTGGTTTTTTTATTTCTTCTTGTTTGACTTTGGTTGGCATGTTTGTCAGTTTCATTGATTTAGGGGGGATTATTTTTTTTGCAACATTAATTTCTGTCCTTGTGCTCTTTAAAATGTATTATCCAAGGCTTGTTTTTATTGCAGGCCAGTTATTTTCCTACCACTTCAGAGCAATGGCTTTCTAACCAGAAGCAGACCCAAGGCTAAATCACAGATCCAGACACTTCCTCTATATTGTGGATATTTAGTATCTGAATATTCCTCTAGTAGATGAGCCTTCTATTTTTCAGTGTATACGTCAACCTTGAAGGTGATTTTGAACGAAAAAACATATAAATATGCCATCTAATTGAAGTTTGTCCTTCAGAGAATTAACACCTACATTTGTGTGTTAAATGACCCGATATAATTTGTCAGCATAATGTTCATTCTTCGGTAGTACTGATTATATTGAAATTACAGCAGAAGTGAATTTGCAAATAAGGGCTTTGTTTAATTCTCTGAGCTGACGGGATGCCAGATTTCAGTGGCATTAGAGGGACTGTAATGGAAAATATTTTCCTTTTAGAAGAACTATATTCTGTAGTTGTAACTATATTCTGCCGGGGACAGCAAAAAGGCGGTCTCTCATTGTCCCTTGCCACAGATAAACTCATGGTATGTATTCACTGGAGTTTATTCATATTGATTTTTCATTTTATAAATCACTTTACCATTGCAGCACCTTGACAAGCTTACATGTTAAAGCACAATACATTAATATTTACTTGCTGCCTAAAAATCACACACAGGCTTTCCTTGCTTTCTAAAGATATTCAAGGCTGAGTGAAAAGAGGTTGAGAAAAGCAATCTCTACAATGGGAATCCATCTGATTTATACCCCTGAAGTGGGAAATTATTATAGTTGTAATAATATACTTTCAGATAAGCTGTCACAAGTGGAGCGAAGCTTGGCCAATAAAGACCTATTTTCTGAAATGGAAGAAGTCAAATTATCAGTCCTTCAATGTCCAGCTAAAAGGCAGTTATCAAAACTTGGAAAAATTTCCTCAAGACATCAGTAAGGGGGAAGGGAAGCTGCCTAAAGAGCGCAGTGTTTGCTGTGCACCCGTGGGGAGGGAGTAGGGAAAGATCTTATTCCCTAATGTTTGCATCAGATATGAGCTGTGTCTAAAATAAGACAGAAGATTTATTTCCCTGGAGCTTGTACTTAGCTGTTTAAGACAAAATTGCAGATATCTGCATATGGCAGAGGTGCAGCAGGTGTTGGTGCACTCAGGGAAGCCAGCCTCGAGGAGGGAGGCTGGAGACATTCTCCCATTGTCTCCTGCGGGATCATCCATCCCTCTCTTTTGTCAGGGGCTGCAGGAGGTTGCCGTGGTTTTACTTTTTCCTTGGTAGAAAGGATCATACATTCCTTTCACCAGGTGGTTATGGCCTGGTGAGTGGGGTGTTGTGGTCTGTTCCTTCCTCCCAAGGAGGGAGAACTTGGCAAAAATGCTGCCTTTTGCATCAGGGCATAAGGTGAGGATGTCTGCTGGGCCCAGAGGCATCTGCAGGGATTACCAAATGCTTTTTTGAACAAGTACCCAAACTATTCCCCCACACCTTTGTATTTTAAAATTACTTGTGGATGTGAAAGGTTTATTTTGAGTCTGTTAATGTTTCCGTGAAGTGAGTGCTTTGCTCCAGAATTATGTGTATGCTCTGGGGAAATTTATGAGTTTCTCTTTTTCAAGTATGTAAGGGTTGCAAATTAAGCAGTAGGATTGAGACGTTGCTTTTATTTGGTGACTTCTAGCTATTTATAAATTTGCCAAGATTTCTGCTTCTTTGTTGTTTATCAGTACTTTTCTCTCTCTTGGCTTCCTTTGTATAAATGAATGAAAATGTAGTTTTAGTGAAATTTTTTGAATGGTACTACGGTTGAGAGGACTGTAAAAGACTTTGGTTAAACTGATGATAACAGTGGGGTCAGATCTTCGTAAGCCCATGGAGTACTGCTGAAAAGGGGATAAAGTGGCTGGCCAGAGCGTGAGCTAAATCAGAGACAGAGATGGGACTCTCTTACACCCTTATCTGAGATTAACCCTACCTGAAGTTTAGCTATCTTAGACTCCCTCTGTAGCTGGTGAATTAGAACAAGTTCTGCCCAGAGTGCAATTCCTTCTAACCATGCCAAGAAATTTGCTTTTTAGTAAATGAAGGAAATCTAAAAACAGAACCTCAGGGATGGGAAGCTTATGCCACTAACTTGGAGAGCACTCTTGCAAAGCAGGAGAGTAGATGAAAAATCTGCTTAGGAGCATGCTTTTCACTTAAAAGGTCCTTTCTTATCTATAAAGAAAAAAGCACTTTAAAAAATCTGTGCTCTGTATTTTTTTTAAAGTCTATATATGCAGAGAGACTAGAAGCAATTTGTACAAAAGTTGTGTTATAGTGAATAAAATCTTTCTATTAAATTGACAATCAAGCTCTTATTACCAGTTCTGTCACAAATTTTTAGCACCATCTTTGATGGGGCGTTTGGGGCCAGGCTCTCTGGAAAGCACACTTCCCACCAAAGCACTTGGATGAAGCGATTTCTGCTCATTCTCTGCACCCAGCAAGGATTTCTTTAGAAATATGATCATGTTATTCTGCTTCCTAAGAAGTAATAAAATGCTTGCTGACCTACAGCTTTTCTGTCTCTTCTGTGTCTTGCCCTGCTGGGAAAAAAATCTCCTCGATGGGGACAGAGAGTTTTCAGGCTCTCATTTGTTCATGAATAGCTAAGTCCACAGGGTTATTTTATGGAATAAATCCTTTTTTTATATACTTACTTTTTTTTTTTTTAATTGCTGTGATTGCAAGACTTATTGTGGGTGCTGTCAGTATGTTTAATCCTTCCTAGATGCTAAAAATGCCCAGGATTTTTGTCAAAAGTGTTGTGATCCTGGTATTTTTCACCCTGAGAAAGAGATCTTGTGCTCTGGATAGTAAGAGAAGTTCCTGTGTTATCTGTAGTTACCTCTTTGATCACTAGAGGTTGTTCTGTACATGCAGGCTTAAAAACTGCCTGCTCTTCAGAGATGCCATGGAAAAGGGCTAAGGAATTCAGGGGTTGGGGGAGAAGAGGAAAGGGATTTTGTTCATATGGACTGGCAATCCTGGCCTTGGGGTCAATGGTCAGTGATATGCTCTGAATTTTGTGTTCTTATCCTGTAGGATTGAAAGTTCAAGCTCCTTGCCTCTTTGTTAACACACAACTGTACCAGAGCATAAAAGCACAAGTTACAAACTCAATATTAGCATTCTTTGCTCTAAAAGTCCCTAGATTTATAATAACTTTGTGGGTTTGAAGATTATTTTCTCTAGAATGGACCTTGAAAGGTAGTGTTTCATTACACAAGACTGAAAATATTCTTCACTAGTCACAATTTCTTGTTCTTGTACTGGCCTCTTGTCGACTCTCCTGGATCACAGGGAGAGATTGGATGGAACAGTGTAATTTCAGACAAAAAAGGATATTTTTTTTCTTTAATGATCAATATATTGAGAAGTAAATTCCAATTAATACACAAACAAACAAAAAAATAAAATTAATCCCCACTCAAACCTGCATTCTCATCTCTCCACACACCCCCGCAGACACACCTTTGATGCTATAGGCAGAATATAGACCTATTACTTGCCATCCAAAGGTCAAGACTTATCAAGGGAGAGGCTTTCATGAATAACTAGAGAAAAGACAGATTTTGTTGTCAGGAGCTAGCCATTTCAGGGAACAAGCCATTTGCTTGTAATGTGAAAGGTTTAATCCATCCAACAGTCAGAGAGATCTACCTTCAGTGTTGCTGGACTTTAGTCTTGTCCATCTTTATATGTTTCCCCCACCATAGGATGGTGTTTCTTACCCGGGGGTAGGAAGAGTTTAGGAGCTGCTGAGGAAGCCTCAGTGAAGTGGCACCTGGTCACCAGAGGTGTGTGAGCAAGAGATGTGTGTCCCTCCCTGAGCTTCTGAGCACACCAGAAGCGGTTTGGGTAAGCAGGAGAGGACCATGGATGCACCTGAGAGTCTCTGTGGTGTCCCAGGGGCTATGAGAGGTGGCAGAGTTATCACCCTGGCTCAGTTGGAAACTCTCATTGTACCTATCAACGTGAGTGTCTCTTCTCTGATACTGGGAATGGTTTCACTGAGAGCTCGGCTGCAGCCTCTCTGAAAGGTTTTTATTAGATAATGGTTCTGATTTATGGTTTAATTTAACTAAGTTGGATCAACATCTAACAGGGCTCCCTCTGATTTCCCCCTTGCAAGTACAGCTGGGACCCTCTCTGTCCTATCTCTTCTGAGGTGTCAACTTTACAGTGCCAGCAAGTAAATGGCTATGTTGAAATGTCAAAAAAAACCACAAAATAAACCAAACCAAACAAAATACCCCAAAAAACCACTCAAATAAACATTTTTTTTTTTAAAAAAATAGAATAATGAGTAGTTCTTTCTTGCAAAGTGAGTGACACCTCAGCAAAAGATCTCTTACATTTCAGAAGAGCTGTGCCTGATCTCTGCAGAATCAGGTCTGTCTTGTTCAGGAAATAGACTAATTTTTTGAATTGGCTTTGTGACTATCTGGGTTTCTAACTTTTATAAATGTTCATTAAAAAACTAAAGTCTTACCAACAGTCTGCCACTTAAAAGTGTTATCAAAATTGAAGGTCCTTCTTTTCCATACTGAAACTACAGGTGTCGTGTAATAGAACGAAATGTGGAGTAATACTGAAGTGAATGGTGACTGAAGAATGCCCACAATATAAAATAAGTGTGGGAGTGAAACAGGGTCATAACTCTCGTGGTCCTCCCTCTACTTGCCCTTGGTAAAGCTAAGAGGAAAAAAGAGGCCAGATTTGGGGGTTTATTCAGAAAGGGAACAGGCTGCCATGTGTTATGATGTGACTTTGACTTTGCTCTGGCCCATTGGAAAGAGGAAAGAAGCACTGTGTAACAAATATCACGTGCCTGTATTTTAGATCACATTGCACAGTTTTGCATCACTTTGTTTTTTCTCACAAAAACCCTGCTCATAGAGAAGGGTATATAAAGCATGATACAACTTAAATGGAAATGCACAATAGTGTATGTGGGGAAGTGCTCTGTCTCTCCATCTGAGTGGTAAGTCATCCTTCTAAATCAACAGAATTTCTGGTGGACCTAAATTGATGTATAGGATTTTGCATTCTATTTTGTGTTCATTTTTATTAATAGTCCGCATACTAAACATGTCCTTTAAATCTTTATGCTGTTAGCTTATACGTGTTTAACATTTTAAACTTCACGTGTTCTTTTGTGAGTTTTGCTCCTTTAACTGTGTGAAGTAGTCAGAGGTTTATGTAATGATGAAACCCTGTGTTTCCTGAGAAAACTAGGACACAAGTTTCCCAGGAGGAATTAGCAAATAATTAAAATATTGAGGAAAAGAAAACAACAGTGAAGTATCAGCCAACAGGGTCACGGATCTCTGATATTTGACAGCATTTCTATTTGGTTTGTTTTTAAGAATTTCAGCTAAAGGATGTCCTGTGCTTGATTCTTGTGTTGCTGTGTTGGGGTGAAGGAAACTAGATGCAAGAAGAATTGGACTCAACGAGTTCTGCCCTGCATCTGCCAAGGTTAATGCACGTGCATCTGCTTCATGGTTTGTCATCTCTCTCCTATTCCATGTTCTTTTGTCCTCCTTTTTTTGTCTCCTCCCTTTGTCCTCACTTTTCCTTCACTTTAGACAATCAGTATTCCTACCACTGTTTGATGCCTCCCGTGCCTCTGCCAGAGGCAGAATGACATATCTGTGCCAGCTTTGGCTTTCCTTGTGCTCTTCTCTGTCTGTCATGCCACAAAATAAAATTTAAGGTGACCTTTCTTCCTCTGGAGTCTCAGATCTGAGATCAACCTCATGTCTCAGGGTGCACATATCTCCCCCTAAGCTGGGCTTCCTTTTTGGAATTATTCCCAAGGAAGATGAGAAAGCAAAGACTAGAGACATAACACATCTGAACTACAGTTTCCCTATGCATAGAAACAAACTGATACCTTAAAAGTTCAGATCTTGTACAAAACTTGTCGTGATTGTATATTTATCGTGATTGTATATTTATGTAGATTTTCCTTTTTTTTTTTTTGGTGCAGCAGAAGCTCATTGATTTCATCGATTTAATCTCTTTTTGCTTATCACATTATACTCAGTAGTGCTTAATTTCTGTAGAAACAGAGGCAGTGGAGATCAATATTACAACACTTACACTTTGCTGAAGAGTACTTATTGACTGCCTTTTCACCTAATTACATGTGACCATCTAGTCTTCATCTTTTAAAAAAAGAAAAAGGGAATTCTTAATCCCATTTGGGGATGGCAAGGGAATATCTTCCCATGCTTTGCAGCATGCTGCATATTACCTGTTAAACCACTGCACATCTGTGATGAGAAGCCATTTGAAAGGCAATTAAAGCTAAAGGGTCTATGTGTGTATTATGCATAAACCTCTGAAGTTGGCTTTTGTGCCAGGAGTACCTTTCTCCTCAAAGGAATTATCATTTCAGTGATCACAGTCTAAGAAGCAATAAACTGTTGAAGAGCAAGCTCAATTAATGACTTTAATTTCTAAACCGTTTAAGAGCATATGAGTGAACTATGCTCAGATTTAATTCCGAACTCAATATACTGTATTAATTTTTGGAAACCAACCTGTCGAACACCAGCTGTGTGTTTTAGTGACAGGTTTTGATAGGAGCCAGTAGCCTTTTTTGTATTAACAGACGAATTTATTGTTCGCATCATCGAAAAAGGGAGTGTCCATAGCTGTAGCATTCATGTGAGAATGCTGCTGGTCTTCAACTGTGAAAATTTGTACCTGAAGCTGTATTACATCTTTTAGTTGTCATTGTTTCTCGTACCCTATTGAAACTTCCTTGTTTCAAAGGTTTTTATAATACCCCAAGTAACCATTGTTAGGAGGTTGAATTAAATTTTTCCTATATCCTAATAATCTTTGATATTTCCTCCACACAAAATAAAATCCAGTTCATTACGTTTCCTCTCCGGATTATTAATCAAGTTAGTGAAAGACAAAATGGCTCCAGCTTACATGGAAAGCTGTAGGGATTTTGACATGCTGTAAGCCGAGTAGAGAGAAATCTGCTTCAGGGGCCTGATGAAAATGAATGCTGATTCACTGCTAGCTTTGATCTCTGGCTGGTTAGGTTGTCGTATTCCTTACAAATATTCTTTTTCATCTCCTTTACAACTTCTTTCCTGAAAGTATGGCTGTGAGTTCTAAACTGAACATAATTGAGTTATGGTGACTTTAGAAGTGCTGTCTGTGATTAAACCTTGGTAACCAGCTGTGTGATTATTCTGACTTAGCTCCAATTCCAGGGAAAAATAGTGTTAGCCCTAATGACATCACTGTTTTTGGAGATAAATGCAGGCTGAATGAGGACTATTATATCCTTCCTTTTGTGAGTATGGATATCTGCATGTGTCCTGAGGACGTGTTTTATGTGACAGTAATTGAGGGGCCACGCAGCCCAGGATGGAAAGAAAGGTCTGCTGAACTGCAGAGAACTGTAAGAACACCACTGAGGACACTTTATGGGATGCTAAATCATACACTGCATGAACATCCACTTTTTGATTACACAAAATTTAAAGCATTTTTCACCCTACCTCTCTTTCCTTGACAAATGTTTTTTTCCCACATGCTTGAGCAGTGAGATATGTGCCACCCTGGAATTGTTTTCTTCCTGTGCATGTTCTTTCTAATCAAACGCCACAAACTACCATTCAGTTACTGATGATCTCTCTATATGAACCTTCTCCGGGTGTGCTAGCCAAGTCCTGTCAGCAGTGGTAAGAGGGCTTGGTCAATGTGGGGTTGATTTTTTTCTTTTGGTGTTTTCTCCTCTGATCTACCACTACAAGTTTCCATGCTTCATGGAAAATATGTGATCTTGGAATAACTTTCAAAGTTGTTCTGCTAGTCCTTAATTGCACACAACATAATAACTAAAAGAATACCACCAGCACCTCACCCTCCAAAGCAGGTGTCAGAAAAGGCAAAATATCTTATGTTCTTGCAACAAAACATCAAAAGCAGGTTATTTGCTCGTTGGGGTTGGTGGCTTCTGGAGGAAGAGTTTTGGTAGAATACTTGGAGCTGTTGCCAACAAATATGACAGCACCTACTAGATGCTGATAGGATGTTGCACAGCTGTGGTTCCAGTGCACTATTTGGAGTCATCTACATTGAAAGATTTCCATGTAATTAGGGGAAGGCGAGACATTTAATGGAGTCTGCTGCTTGTGAGGTCCTGGGTAAGAATCTGAATGCCAGCAAGAGATGGAAATACTTTTCTTTATTTAAAAGCTGGTGAGTAATGGGAGAGGCTATTTCAGAGTAGTTATTTTTCCAAAGGCATCAGCAGGGCTCCCATTTGTCTGTCCTGGATGAAGATTCTTTTTAAACAATATAATTCAGTTTTTGTTGGGGAATTTTTTAGTGGAGACAACAACAAGGCCTCAAATGAGAGTCTTCCATCCAAAAGAGATGAACTCGATCAGGTATTGTGCATAGGAGTGTTATTTTTGAGGTTATTGCAGTCCATAGGTTGGCAGTGAAGCATGCCATGTCCCTGGTCTGTGATATTCAAAAGAGATGGCAAATGAGAAAAAGTTGTAGCAATTTCTTTTTCTGCTTCTTCATTAGAAGACAGCACGATAAATCTCATCTTGCCAATTCCCTCACTCTAGAAGTTAGGTTAGTGTTCCTTTGGCTTTGGTGCTGTCTGGTGTAGAAAACAGACACTTTAAGAGAGTAGACCTGAGGAAAATACCCCTATAGTCTGAGTAGTAGAGCTGTTGTAAAAAACTTTTAAAAGTTGATTGAGAAGTGAAGAAATAAATCATCCATGTTCTTTTCAGAAACAGCTGGTATTTGCTTTAATGCCCAGTGTTTTATCTTCCTGTGCTTACCTTGTCCTGCAGTGAAGACCTCTGAGGTGTCTAATATAATAATACTTCAGAATGGAATAAGAAAGGGCAAAGAAAAATATGAAGAACAAGTCACCAAATTGTATTAAACTTTCTTAAATGTGTTAGGAACAAGAACAGAGTCAGGAGATTTTTACATTACTTCAGCAGCATCTGGATGAGCAGTCAGAGAAGAGGAGGGGGGTGGTTGTTGCTTTTGGCACCCATTGAGATGAAGATCCAGTGGCCTGCCTTGAAGACAGGAAGGTTTCAAGTTTTGTTGTATTGGCTTCAATTCTCCTTTTGAAGGAATTTAATTTAACTGCTTTAATTTCAGTAGTATAGATTAAGAGTCTAATTACAAACAGTAAAGACCAGTTTAAGAAAAGTGTGTGGTTAAGCTCTGGGCATTGGAAAATGTGCCATAAGGATGACCTTCTGTTGCAATCATGTGGCGTTTCAGAATGGTGGCATTTTGGAAGGTTTCATTCCAAAGACAGGCTTACCACTTCATCTGAAAAACAAGCTCTGGGGCAATCCCTCAAGATGTCAAAACTGGAGAATGTTTGATCTATCTGCTCCAATTGGAATGGTTTTCTTCAGAGGATTGACTGGATGACCTCCTGAAGTCTGTTCCAACCAATGTGACTGTATGATCACATGGGCTGTCTCCATTTATTTCTTTTTTGGGATGGGGGGGAAAGCCCAGGGATAGCACCAAGGGATTAGATAAATGGGAGTGAAAGCTCAAGTGAGATATGGTCTCCACTGACCTTGGCTGTTAGGCGCCAAGATTTAAAGTTCTGGGAAACCTTGTTGGTCCCTGCTCCTGCCTTACTAATTCTACAGGTAGAAAAGCTTAAATTCCCCTCTCAGGAGCCAGTTTTGATGGTGATTAGTGCTGTTCTGACTTGTCTCTAACACTGCTCTGAAGTGCAGCATGGCTGCAGATAATGTCCTTTTTGGGGTCCAGGATTAAACAGTTTTGGATTACATCACATTGTTCTCTAAGTAGAATTTGTTCCTGAGCTGAAGTACTCTTTACAAAGTGGCACAGAAAAACAGGCAAGGGATGCTATTCCTACTATGAAACCAAGTGTTTGTTACCTGCATAAATGATTAATGGTCTTAAATTCTCCTGTTTAAGCTTGATTGTAACCCTTGTTGTGGCAGGCCAGATACATCATACTACCCTAAAAGAAAGAAAATAAGTCCTCCTTTAGACCTTCCTAATTTTTTTATGAAAGGAGGTTAAACTGTTTGAGAGCACTAAATGCCAGTCTTGCAGATTTCTAGATCAAGTTACTAGCCAGTGTGTGATATGAATTTGTGTTGTTCTTTCTTCCCCTTAAGTAAATAAATGGCAGGATAGCAATGATAATGCAAAGAAAACCAGTTTCCTTATTTCTTTCCAAGAACTAGGAAGGCAGATCATAATAGAATGTCATGTTTAAACCCTTTGTGCAACTGAACTACTACTGGCCTTGCTGCCCAGTGGGTATCTGTCCAACATATTCAGATTTACACTTGTTTAGAATTTAAAAATATGTAATTTGGGGTTCATAAACCATCAAGTCATCCACATTCAGCTGCCATGTTCCTCACGTTCTCAGACTGTCTTCTGCTTCTGTGACTTCCCCATTCTCCTCCCATCCTAACTCCAGTTATGTTACATTTTGACCTTATGTGTTTTTTCTCAAAAAAAAATATATACAGCTGTCTACCCAACCTTGCACTAAACTCCTCCTTTACCTTGAGGCAGATTATAATATGCATGTGTAATGCACTCCAGGGCTGAAGCTCCTACATGGTTTATACTCACAGCCCAACAGTGTTATGGAGCTCTATTTTACAGGGTGCCGACAACTTTATGAGTTTGCTTTAGTTTGTATTCCAAAGCAGTTGCCTAAACTGTGAATTTGCCTTGTTTGCTTACAAATATGCAATTTATTTTTTAAATGAACTCTTTTTGGCACTTTACTGCTACTCCCTTAACACGGGGTGTTTAATGTCTGTCATGGTTTCATCTTGCTGTCAGAAAATATCATAAGAAAGAGACCACTTCCTTAAAACAACAGACACCAAGACGGCCATTTGCAGCCCCAGGTTTGCAGCACACTTCTACTTACTTACATAAGTAATTTGATTTCAAGTGGGTTATGCATTAAAAAAAAATTATTGTGCCCATATGAGTGTTTACATGGTTCAGAATATGATAAGGTATCCCTGCAACCAGTGTCATTTTTTCCAGCTCCAGTTGCTGAAGCTGCTAATTGCCCAATGACACAGATAGTTGTAGAGCAGACCTTCATCAAATATATCCTCCATGAAAATATTCAAGTATTAAATGTGTGAAAATCTATAATAAGGAGGAAAAAAATAGATTTTTGGTTCTCTTCTGAAATGTAATACACACTTTGAGGCATCTCATTTTCCTGGCAATACAGAATAAAATCTTAAAATGCATGGATGTGTTTTCTTTTGATAACATCCTAAATGGGATTATCAAAATTGGAACCTTTTGGAAAAGTGCTTCTCCTGTATTAGGCACACTGTGCTTGGTACAAGAGCTATGCTGATACAGTGATTGTTTTTCTCTCTTATTTTTTTCCTTATCAATATTAAAGATTGAGGGGGAGGCAGGGGAATAACCCCTAGCAAAATCACCATTCTGAGAAAAACTGAGGTCGTGCTGAATCTGAGTTAAGACTCCCAGAACTTTGACAAAAATGCCCATCACTGACCTTTGATAAACTTACTGGTCTGAAAATGTTAAAAGGTTAATTTGCTGTTGCCATATTAAGTCAAACACAATATTGCCTTTCCACACTACATTACTTATCCTGAATTGGATTCTGTCTTATCTTTCAGCTAGAGTAAACTTTACTTAAACTCTGAATTACTAGTTTGGCTAGCTAATGTCACACTTGTGTTGAATATATCAGATCTAAATCAAATGCATATTGGAAATGCACCTGTTGGAGAGTCACAATTACAAAGGGACAGTCTGGGAATGGAAAGGATAAAATTGCTCGATGGCAATATCCATCCTTTTTGAAATCAAATAAGCAGGTGATGAAATGACTCAGAGATGTCTGACGATGGGTTTATGCCAGGCCCTAGGGGAGTTACTAAATGCACAACTTAGAAGTCCTTGAATTAGTCCCATTCTATCAAGGGACTGCCTCAGGCTGGGTGAAGTAGTTTTGTTTCATAACATTTCCGGAGTACTAAGCTCCAGAACTTGCTGATCTGCAAGTTGGTGAAGGAAATCAGAATAAACATACTCAATTGCCTGCATACTCCTGAATTACTGTGTGCTGCACTGCAGCCAGGAGATCTCTTTCTGCTCTTTCCCAGCCCCTTCACTCTTTAACACTTTATCCTGTGTTTTCTCCATTATACCAGCACAGCTGTTTGTGCACCTGTATAAAAAACTAGACTCAGGAAATTGATCTCAGTGAAGTGGTGTGTGCAAAGCATCTGAGTGGGTGTGGTGTGTGTGTGCTGTTTGTGGGGTTAGTTAGTTTGTTTGTTTTTAATGACCCTGCTATGAGAAAATTCAGCAGAGTCTCCACAAAATGTGCAAGTGACTGAGGGCAGAGTTTTGCCACCTGGGGGAAATAAAAACTAGGGGTCTTAAATGTTGATTGATCAACTGAAAGTTGAAGATGTCTTATATTCTCTCAGTTATAAAGTTTGTTAAATGCATTTTCCCTCTAAAGCATTGAGGTTTATTATTATTAGCTTAAAACCAGACAAGTGACCAGATATACTTTAATGTCAATAAAGGGGATGTACACACCAATGCATCCATTTACATACAGTGTACAGGGAGTTATTTTAACTTCCTTTTTTCCCTCACTATCAGGAGGTAATGGCAGCTGATACAGCTATTAGGAAATGAAAGGACCATTTAAAAGCAAGCAAAGTAATCTGCAGCTACAATGTACATGAAAAGAAAGCACTTTTTACTTTCTCATCACTGTTAAAAGCTCAGTATTTACTTGAGGTGAGCTTTGAATTCTGAAAGCCTGTTTAGCTTGATTTATTTGTGGCTTGAGAGTTCAGATGCAAAGGCATATTTGTCATTTAATTCTTGCTGCAAGGCTTGCCAAATACCCTGTGACTCTAATGAACCTGGAGGGAGACTTCTTTACTTATGAACATGCATTAAATTAAAAGTACCAACTGGCAGCTGAATTTTGAAGGTTGAGTGCACAACAGGGGGAAAGAGCAAATGGTAGAGCACTGCTCCTATCCACAATTGAGGACATTTTTTCCCCTGGAAAGGTGTGCCCTTATGGAGATTTCGAACAGCGTTTCCTCCACCATGCTGCTCCTTGTCCTTTTTCCTGAATGCCAAAGTTAAAAACCTGCTTTATTGTTTCTCCATTTTGATGTATGCTGAGCACCTTAGGCAGTAAATGCTTGGTTGCCAGTGCAATGGGAAGCAGAAGGAACTGTGGAAAAAGCTAAAAAATAAAAATTAAATTCAGCCCTGGAAATCATCTTCCTTCTAATGATCTGTTGAAAAACAAAGCCAAATTGTGTCTAATCCTAGCAGAGGCACAGGCAGTGTCCTCTTGGTGGGCAAATCTGGTAAGGTCGGGTTTCCTTTGGCAATTACAAGCGTAGAAACTACTTGTCTCTTCAGGCTCAAAATAATGTTTCCTCTCTGCAGGGGAAGGCTTAACTCTTCCTCCCCTTCCCTTTCTGGAGCTTCACCTTGATGGAAGCTTTGAAGCATCTGCTCTTGCCTCCGACACGCCTTGCTTTAGCCTTTGCCAAGGACTTGCCACAGCATCAGTAGCAGTCAGGAGTATTTGCAGGCAGAGAGCCCTGTGCCCCAGCTGCTGCAGTGAGGTTTTCTTCCTTTTGGATTCTGGCTGCTCGTTCAGGTTGCTGTGGATCCCAGTGTACATGCAATCTCTGTTGAATGTACTTCAACCTCTTCCACCTCCCAGGAAGGTTCACTGAGTTTCTCCCAGCACAGCAATCCTCCCCACTCCCAGAGAGGTCAAATGGTCTTTCTGTGCTTCTTGAAAGGAAGTAGGAAAAGATTTAATTTCTGCTGTTGTTGCTCAACAGAGTAGTTAATAAAATCTATGAGAAAGAAAAAAAGGATGGTGAAGAAAAAAAAAAAATATCTAAGAACTGTTTGGGCAAATTCATAAAGCAGGGATATCTTGACCTTTGTATCAATTTACCCCATGGTTTCAAGGGGGGTTTTGGGAATGCTTCTATGTTAGTGTGCATTTCCTTATTTGTTTTATTCCTTTACTGAAATTATGTTTGTAGGTTTAAATCAAAATTTATGCTAAAGTCTAAGTTCTTTCACTTTATCATAAAGAGCTGTGAATGAAAATTAAGTGGCTGGTGAGCTGCTACACAAATGAGGTTAGAAGTCTCAAACACTCTGTGTTTCCCAGCTTGAACTGGAAGGAATTGAAATGACAGGGGAAGCTCTGATATGGTTTTCATGACTAGAGAGAATTCAGCACAGCAAAAAGCTGAGCCCTTGGAACAGAGGAAAATGAGATTAAGGTGCAGACACTTTGCCAGGCCTGCATGCTTGTGGTTTAAATGAGGCTTTCATTCATAAATGGATACAATTATGCATTTATTTGTGCATTTTTCAGAAAAATATTTTGGCTTTAAATTGAATAAATGCCATACGTTTGAAAGGGACAGTGGATGATGTAGAATATGTTTTCATATAACTAGTATAAAGTAAATCCAAAAATATCTAGATGTTAGTATGTCAAGTCAAATAAAAAACAGCTACCATTGAGTGTGATGGTATCCATCCTTTCTTAAATCTCTCTAAATTTTTAATTTGAGGCACAGGTGAAAAAGTGAAGACGTTGGGAGAAATCCAATATTTTTTTTTTGATAAATAAGTGTTGTTTCTCATTTATAGTGAGAGTAGGATTAACTCTTACTCTGCTTGAAGTCAAGCATTCTAATGACCTTTAAATTTAGGGACATTCACTTTTGTCCTGCTAACCCCATTCATATTCCACCTGGATTATAGGCTGAGCAATCAGTGGGATGTGGCAAAGCAGTAACAATGAAGAGCTGAGTTTTGCTGCCCTTCTATGAAGTATTTCCTCCTCTGTGCAGGTACCCAGGTACTCCCAAGCAGCCAAGTCCTGGCCAACAGGTGATTTGCAGGGTTTAAGTTGTCAGTTTTACAGCATCCAAGAAGAGTGAAGAGGATGTGCACATTTTGCAGCTTTCAGATAAACATTTAGACAACAAACTGAATTGTAAGTAGTGCCCCTGAACTTTCTGTTGCACAAGAGGCTGTCCTGTAAAAACAGATTTTGTTGCTACCTTTTTTTTTCCTCAAAGCTGGTGCCTGTTCATTTTTCTTTTCCCTTGACTTTTAATAGAAGAACATCTGAAGAGTTGCATCAGTTCTGTGTGTGATTGGTTAACTGCACACAGTTGACAAATCCCACTTTTAGGGACAACAGGATCATCTGCAGACGTTACTTTTCTGCCAATTTTAATCTGTTTTATTTCATTGTGGTTTCATTCATCATCATGAAAAACAGTAATTCTGGGTTTTTACCATCAAATATCCCAGCTTCCAAGCATCCAGCTCAGATTGAAAAGCATAACTGAAATCTCCAGTAAGCATTCTGTGGAAGAAATACAGACCCATTTAAGTAGCTCTAGGAAAACTGCCTTGTGCATAAATCTTTACCAGATGCAAAACTTCCCATTAAAGATACTTAAGGCTACAGTAGTTGCAGCTTCAAAGACAGGGAGACATGAGAGCTGAATTATCCATTTCCACGTGCTTCATCTGCAGTCTGCCTCCCTTTAGCATGCTATATCACCATCTGGGCCTGCTAATTGTGCTTCATGAGTGCACATTGTAACTGACTTGCCAAAAGCCAGGGTATTAATCTCTCTAATCTTCCACTGAGGTTTATGTTCCCACAGTCACACTGAATTTCAAACTGGCTGTTGTGTGGCCACAGTAAATGATGGGGCAGTGACTCTCTGTGAACTTTTACAGAGATTACTAAATGCAAAAACTGATCTGTTGTCCATGAAAACAACTACTAAACCAGTTACTGCTCTACAGCCTTACTGAGGTTGGTCATACTTCATACAGGTGATTTTGGCCCATCGATCCAGCCTGTCCAGTTCCCTCTGCAGAACATTCCTACCCTCCAGCAGATCAACACACACACCCAGCTTGGTGTCATTTGCAAATTCACTGAGGGTGCATTCAATCCCCTTGTCCTGATTATTGATAAAAATATAAAACAAAACTGGCCCTAGTACTCAGCCCTTTCAAGGCAAGATACTGATTGTTCTAAAACATATTTATAGAATCACCACAATATATAATTCTGCACTGCTGACAACTTTTCCCCAAGGTGAGAATCAAGGAGTTTTGAAAACCAAGCTGCTCCCTGTTACAAGTTGGGCTCCATTCCTTTTTGATGGGGTTTTAAATATGGAGATCTGCCACTCTCTGTGTAGAGGATGAGCAGAGGTGCAGCACCATGGATTAGAATGTGAAATTCCACAGCGTACACCAAGGTGTGGAGAAGCTTCTCCCCATCAAACTCCATGGAACCTGTGGTTTCAGGGATACCACTGGTGCTCTCTTCATAAATTCTTTCTTGCCTTGAAATACACTGGTGGGGTTCAGCATGAGGGTTTTTTTGCTTGTTGGTTTTATTGTGGTGCTAGCCTTATTCTTTGACCCCACAGGATCCATCAGTGAGAGGTGTCTCATTCAGGCACGGACTTCCTCAGGACTTCTTTTTACCCTACTAATGTAGAGATCTGCATTACTAACAGACAGGCAAAAAAAATTATGCTGTTATGAGTTCATCTGGCCAGTAAGTATTTAATTCCGCTGCTGAATCTCACTTTATTCTGCCCTGAATTATTTATACATGAGAGCTCATGATAGAGATTTCCGACAAATCACAGACAGTCAGTATTGAGGGCTGTTATGCCTATTTGTTATGCACCTCTATTTTATCCATTTATCTCTTCTGAATAGTGATATTTTATGTCTCTATTTAGTTCTAGTTGTCACTTCTCTGCCTCCTTCATGCACTCTCTATTTTCTATTTATTTTCTTGCCTACCCTAGAATCTTCTCTGTATAAGAAAATATACAGTATGCATGTCTCTAGTTGTAAGTTTCTGCAGCATGAAAGAAGGATTAAGATACTTGATTTAGTCTCTTCTTTTTGTGCATGGATACAGAATCTAGTATTTTGCCTTTTTGAACCTCATTCAGCTCTCCTGGGATCACTACTCAAGTTTGTCCAGATCCCTCTGGATGGCATCCCATCCTTCTGTCGTGTCAACAGCACTGCTCAGTCTCATGTCATCAGCAAACTTGCTGAGGGTGCACCTGATCTCTCTGTGTCATTGATGAAGACATTAAAGAGCACTGGTTTGACAACAGAGCCCTGAGGGACACCACTCGTCACTGACCTCCAGCTGGACATCAAGCCATTGAGGACATCTCTCTGTCCAGTCAATTCCTTATCTTCTGAATAGCCCACCCTTCAGTAGTCCCCCCAATCAGATAAGGATGTAGAGTGAGATCGTGCTGAAGCCCTTACAGAAGCCTAAATGGGTGACAGGTGTTGCTCCTCCTTTCTCAGCCATTACCATTATTCCATCATAGAAGGCCACCAGACTGGTCAGGCAGGATTTGCCCTTCATGAAGCTGAGCTGGCTGTCTCAGAAAAATGAGAGAACTTCTTGGGAATACTCTTGAGCTAGTGCTCCTGGTGGGTAACAACAGAGGAGAATTGGAGATGACATTTTGCATACCCTGGAAATGCTCCTCTGTGGTCAAATAGCAACCATGGCATCACATGCACATTTATTATTAATTAGTACTGATTTTATACCACCATTCAGCAGGAACAGCTTCATATATAGAGAGATGCAAACATCTGTGTTTCTGGTTCCCATTCTCTGTTTTACACGTGCTCAGCCAACATGGATGAAGTGTGCCAGGGGTCTGGTGTTAGTACTAAGAGCAGTCAAAAAATCTCTTGGGAGGAAACATATTACTTTGAAATACCTCCTTTCCCAACAGTCCCAAGACTAGAGGTAAAAGGATGTAATTAATGTATCTGGCTGTTTTATTTCCTTCTAGACACTTCAGAAATTCAAGCCCAAAAAAGGATCCAAAAGGTTTCACAGATTGTGTTTAGTTAAAGAGAGTGAATAAGAACTAGCTAATTTTTTTAATCCAGGCTGGATTAGCAGTTAGGTTTAAATCAACAAAGCAGACAGAAGACATACCCTGTAACACACTTCTGCACAGTGGAAGAGGGAAATTTTCTTTTGAAAACACACTAAAGGATAAAGACAAGAGAAGCTTTTGTTAGAAACAGGATAATGGACAGCTGAAAGACTGAGGTTTTTTGACAGTAGGAGGAATTAATTCGTATTTTGGAAAGTCTGTATTCAGGCTGGAAATTTTCAAGGAATCAAATATACATGTCATTAAAGCAAGCAATATAATTTTTCTGTGAATCTAAAAATGAGAGGGAGATTGTGGAGGAGAGAAATGAAAAGATAAAAGAGGTGAAGATTAAAGATTAGGACTGTTTTATTTCTGAGGCTTTCCTGTGCTTCATACCTTGTCTATACTGCTGAAAAATAAGTGGCTGAGGCTAGGAGTCAGCTGTGGAGACACAGGCAAAGGCTGAAGGACTTTCATACATTTCTTTTTTTAATGTAAGTAATGACTATTCCACATCCAAGGTCTGGCTATGTGTTTTATACAGTCTCGTGTGTTGTGATATTCATCCCACTAAAGGGAACAGCCATAACAGTGATCTGTACGAGCTTTGAACCATGTGTGTTGCTTGATGCTTAATTCATCCTGTACCACTCTCAGTAACTGGCTGAGATCCTTCCCCAGAGAGAGCTGGATCCAGCACGGCTGCAAGGAGCACCCGGTGTGCAGCAGCACGCTGTGCACTCTAGCCAGCTCCTTTCCTTGTAGCTGACAACAGCCAGCTGGAAAAAGCTGTAGGAAAAGTGTGTTGTGCGTGGGATTCAAGACCAAAGGGCAAGAGGCAATAACCTGCATGGTGCTGTCACAGTGAAAATGCAGAAACCATACCTTCTCTGTATCTCTCACCATTTTGGTGAGGGGTGGGGAACCAGTAATTTCCTCATGTGCATGAGGCTGAGGATGATTAGCGGACTTTTCTCCGGCCTGTCCTTTCAATCTAGGTGTGCTTGAAGAAGAGACAAGTATGTTGATCCCTGACAGATGGGATTATCCATGTGACAACAGGTTTAGTAGTCTGAGTCTGGAATTTGGCTGCTAATTTGCCCTTCTTGGAAGCAAGTAAATTGGATGACATTCGTTCATTAGCATAAGATCTGAAAGTTGAGAAAGGAACTGGGTCTTTCTGTACATGTCACAAAGTGTCACAGCTAAAAGCAGAGCAGTTTGGAAGAGATGCCAAGCCTGGAGTTTGAGTCTCTGTTTATTAGATATCAGCAAATAGAGACAGATGTATGTGACACCTAAATCCTTTCACAGAGTAATCCAATTCTGTCTCCAGGAGGGAACTGTACACAAAAAAAAAAGCCTAGGCCAGGTATGTGGCTAAAGTTCAGTGAGTCCAGCTTGGTGGACTTACATGTCTGGGAGGAAATCCTTGACATTTTGTTGGAAACTGAGGAATGGTGAATGCTTCTGTCCCTACCCATCTGGTTGTTTCAGTCCTTTCTTACAGAGGTTGGTTTGGTATTTAACTTCATCTGTATTGTGCTATTGGAAGTCTTTTGAAGAAGGAAAGTTCATTGGGCAAACAGATCAGCATTATTGGTGATTGCTGATTGCCAATTTTTAATAACAGACACCTTCTTGTAATCACTTTTTCCAAGTTCAATTAAAGAATTGATAAAAAATGTGTGACTTCTGAGTTGTTGAGGAGGGTGATGTTACTTTTGATCCAAAACTGCACATCAGTTAAACATTTTTGAACTCTGAAGCATGAAGCAAGTCCCTCTTGTTTTTTTGTTTTCCGTTGCAGAAAACGATATTACAAAGAAAGTATTGAATAATATTGTACCTGAGTATCACTGTATGCATCATGAAAATATAGAGAGTGGTAACTCTCTAATTCTAAAGTACTCATCATATGTTTTCCTGCAATTCTTCATTAACACACTACTTGGAAAATTTATGTAATGAACTTCACATGTAAATTCTTCAACAATCTCTATTGATATATAGAATATATAAGAATATATAAGTATATATAAGAATATATAAGAATATATAAGAATATATAAGAATAGAAAGTTGATAAATGGTTTTCCCCCCAAAGTGTTGGGGTTTTTTAAATAAAAAGTGAATAAACGGGTCTAGTCTGCTTTTTGTAACAAAACCCCTCACAAACACCAAAATACAATCAGCTATTTTATTCCTCAGTAATATGGAGCACATTTGACACTGCTCTTAATTCAAGTGTAAACTTTAGGAATATTGAATCATGAAAGTTCCCCAGCAGATTTCTGTCACTGAATGGGCCAGCTAATGAATTCAGCTAACTTTCCTACAGCTTCGCTAACATGAATCATTCCACCCTTCATAGTGGCAGATTTTTGGACAGTGGAAAGTCTTTCTCCATGGAAGGTACAGCTTTAGGTCCTGTGATGCACCCTGGGCACTGATCAACCTGGACTTTGCTTGATGGGTGTTTTACTGTGCGTGTGCTGCTCTTCAGTTTTATACAACCACTGCAGAATGGGTTAGAGATGCTAGTGTGCAAGGCAGTCAGCTATGTCTTTTCCACTTGGTGTTTCCTCCCCTGCAATAATGTAGTATTTATGGTTTTAATTAACTCACAGCAAATTCATTGCTTGTCCATCCTGTTAAAGCACAGTAAAAGGCTGCAGATGTGCACACTGACAAGGCCTTGGGTTTTTTCAGAAGGCAGAGGAGTGTACATTGCAAACTGTGTAGGAGCTATGCATCTACCTGGCTGGCTTTCAGGAGAGTTTATTGCAATTTTGAGTGTTGCTCAGTGTTTTTTTCTCTAGAACTTGAGGTTTCTATGGGGTGTAATTGTCAAGATGTCAAGTCTGTGGCCATGCCTGATGCCTTAGTGTGGACAAAACTGGGATATTCTCCTTTATGATAAGAGCTCCACGTTCATGAGTCAGATTTTTTAAAAAACTTCATACCCACCTGCACGTCTATCCATTATAACTCATCTGATTAACTATTTTAATTAACCCTCATTTCTGTGCAAAGGCAGCACAGTATATGAATTGTGATGAGAGACCCTCCAGGAATCAGCAGCTCACATGAGTGAGGTTGGTGTGGCATGGGCATTGTCAGGGGCAATTTTTGAATAGAGTGCCCTATGAAACTCAGGTGCATGAGGTAAGTTTGATTTTGCAGCATATAACCTGAAAGATAGGAAATTTTCCATATCTGTGTGCATGTGGATGTATCTTTATAGAAACATCTTCAAAGATAGGTACACACAGAAAACTAACAGAAGGATCCATGCTACAGGCCTTTATCAGTCCTGCAGTGTGTTTATGATTTAAAGATATAATATATTATATAATATANATAGAATAGAATAGAATACCTGTACAAAGAGAGTTTAAATGAAGATTTCAGAGTGATCAATGAGAATATTCAGATGAGTATTGCATCCAAGAAAATATGGATATAACAGATCATGAATTGTCTGTAAAAGGCCTGATAACACATCATGGTCTCTTAAGCCAATCTAGGAAGCCAAATTAAGGATGGATATGAGGAGTAGAAAAGACTGCATTGAATGAATGAATGGAGAGACGTTCTCAAATGGTAGATTATCTCAAAGAGGCTAGGTATTGAAGTACCATGTATAATATTTTTCTAGCTTATACCTAGTTGAGGGAGTCCTTTTGGAGATAATGATCTCACAGGTTTTAAAAAGGCAGGGAATTTCTAAAGAACAGAATGACAAAGAAAGATTGGTTTTACTTTGTGGAGTTTTTAAATCTAATTTTCTCCCCTAAAGGTCAGTTTATCCGCAACTTGATTCTTCATGGTGTGAGGGAAAGTAAGAGATAATGGGTGACATACTTGGGCTTAGCTGATTTGTGGGGGGGCAGTGTGCAAAATTCCCCAACTTGTGATGTTTGCTGTTGAAGCTCCAAGGACTATCCACTGCCTGTAGGTAGCTGAAGGCACATATTTTCTTGACTGCTAAATCAGTTGTAGTCAGTTGCACAACTTAATTAGGGTGAAAGACCCTGTGGTACAGTGCAATTTGTATGGTGGAGGGAGTTTCTTTGGGAGTCAGGTGGAAAACACTGAAGGTAAGGTTAGATCTTGCCAAGAATGTGGGAATACCTTTTATGTTTGTTTTGAAGTGTTTACTTGGTAACCAGATATTTCTGGCCATCATGGGAATACCATCTGGTTCTGTTGCCTTAAACTCCCCTGGGTCTTGGTATGAGAGGCCAGTGAGTTGTTTTGAGCTCTAGACTAGAGTAACTGCATAGTTTCATGTCTGAAGAGTCATTAAAACTAATAGAAGAGCCACTGGATTTCAGGAGAATCATGATCAATTCCTGGCCAGACTACTGCCCTACTGAGTCCCTGTGTACCTCATCTTTATTCTGTGCTTCACTTATCCCACCAAGAAAACTGCCAGAGGCAGCCTCTTTCTACAAAGCCTTTGAACACCTCTAGAATTAAAGCATCTTCCCAATATTGTGTGCTGTGTGCAGGTGAAAGTAAAGCTGCTCCTTTATATGAATCCAAGGCAAAATCTCCTGGGTTGTTCCTGTGGCATAAAGTTTCCTACAAAAGGAAAATAAGGGGCTCAAATGGAGCCACTGCACAGGCCACTGAGTGGGCAAGCACAGGCGCCTCATCCTGGGGTGTCCATCTAAAATAAGTAATCTGACTCCAGCTCTGGAAGTACCAGTTTATCTCTGCTGAGTAGAAAGGGTTCTAGAGGACTACAGCAGACACTCCCATGGTTGTTTGCAGTATCCCCACTTGTACCTTTTCCTGACACTTTCTCCTTTACCTAACTAGTGCAATCCTTCACTTGTACCAGTTGTTACTCTTGAGTTTATTCCATCCTAACACGACAGTCTTGCAACAGAACAGAATTCAAGGGATCTCCATGGTTTGAAGGACCGAAATCCTACCCTGTCCCCTTACTTAAGTTCTGTCTGCAAGAGAAAGCTAAACCAAATCTGGAGGAGAAACTGGACAAGTCTTGTCTTTTCTCTTTTTCCCTTCTGGGAAGGAAGAAGGGTAAAGACCAATAATGTCTTGTTCTAATAAAACACACGTGCTTATTTAAGTGTATCTAAATTTAAGGGGAGTCAAATTTTTACTGTTTTGGGAGTTTACATGTGTCTCTAGAGATTGTTTTTCCAAGTCCAGCAGTTGCTTACAAACATGCAGAATACAAGTTTTGCTCTGTGCTGTGTAATGAAAGATGAAGAATTGAGAATGTATGTCCATGTTTGTCCTCAGTGCTGTTGTCTGCATACTAAGGCTTATGAATTGGATGCCAAACTATGCTGGTATTTGATGCCTTAGGTGACTTCAATAAATGAACAGCAGTTCAGAAGATTTCAGTAGGAACTGTGCATGTGTGTATATCCCTGGGAAACATTTGTCTCTTGGGCTATCAGAATCTATTCTATCTTCTGTCCTCTCTGCAAACCAAAATAAATAAGTGCATCAGGGACAGTATATGATACTGTAATACAAAGAATAAAACTGAATCTGTGGCTTTGTGCTCCTTTGCTAAAGTATGGGCTTCAGAAAGAAATTAGAATCGATTTCATTAAATGTCTTTGTCAAGAGACATGTGGGTCTTGCATATAGAGGTTTTGGATTTTCTTTTTCTTGTAGCTCTTTATATCATCACAAACCAACACTGAAGTTTCTCCCAAATAACTTCAATAACTATGTTAAAGGCAATTTAGTAGGATCTATATTAGTAAGGTATAATTTTTCCCAGCAGTGTAGTTTTAACTTCATCTAAGGCACAAGACTGCTCCCTTGGGCCTGCTGAAAGCTAATATTACTATAGTTTTCACTGCTAAAAAACCAAAAAAAAAAAAAAAAAGGAAAAAGAAAAAGAGAAGATGAAGAAAGAAGAAAGAAGAAAAAAGAAAAAAAAATCACTGTAAGAAACTTAACCCCTGTTTATAGAGCTTTTGCCTAGGCAAATAGGGTGAATAAGTTTTATTGGGAGTAGCTGCAAAATGATTGTCAGAAGTCCATGGGAAGGTAGAAAGATAAATGGAAGGACTGTGTGAGGAAGATGGAAAAGTAATGTTCTTTTACCTCATGTAACAGTTTTTGGTTCTGCATGATGTTTGAGAGAGGAAGGAGGAGTTCTTATGGAAGGGTGGGAGGCTGGGAAATGACAGCCTGGGTCAAAATACCTACGAGAACAGCTTGGGATGTTGAGTTGCACAGAGCAAAGAAGGATGCCCTGTGCTCCAGCATCGTAGGCAAGGGCCACTTGTGAATGAAGTGATCATCTCTACTACACTTCTGTTGATGTGCAGGTGAAGATTTCATTAAGCTTTACATTATGATTTGAGTGCGATTTTTTTTTCCAGTGACAATGACATCTCTATAGGGATTTTAAGAATGTGCATGTTTAGGTTTTATTATGGTGAAGGTAGGCATTTGCATGGAAAAGCTGAGACAGAAGTAAAATGCCTTTGGAACACAAATAGCAGCATATCACTCATGTAAATACTCTGGGTTGTCCCAGTCATTAAAGAGTCATACTCCTTTGAAATGAGAACTTTTTGCAGTCAGTGACTTAACCACAGTCTGTCATGTACGATGGCTGGCATGATGCCATGATGATTTTTTGCTTTTTCTTTTATACCCCTTTTATATACTTTTTCCATATTCTTAGTGCTTTTAGCCCACATTCTTAGACCTAATATTTTGTTAAGCCAAGAGACCGAACATCTTGGAAGCCTCGTAGTGAGGGGTCAGAAAGCCCCAGACACCAAGGGCCTCTCCAGAACACATTCTGTAAACTGAGATAGGCCCATCCAGGGGAAGGTTCCTCGGGCAGGGGGTTCACTGGAGCCTCTCCCTGGGGAATCTTTGATGGATGTGCTCATTTGTAAGGCCTGGAATGTGATCCCCAAGTGCCCGTGGGTGTGCATTCCATGTGCTCTGCGGGCATTCACCTGGGTGTGCTGCACCCAAGGATCCTTAAATAAATACCCAGGTAAATAACCCCTTTTCTCCTCTAACTGCGTTTGGTTCTTAATTTTAAGACCAGGGAAAGGCATCAGGCAAAGATGCTTAAGCACATATTACCATTTAGAGGTTAATACATAAGCCAGCTGACAACTGGAGTAGCAAATATACTCCCATTATATGGTAGTAGCAGCAAAATTATCATCTTTTAAGAGCCTCACAAGCAGGGATACTCATGTTAGAACTTTTACAGTCATGCATTCCAGCACTGGTTCTTATCCCCTCACCCTTTTCAGAGAAACTCTAGAATAAATAAGGCACTAACTTATAGATCTATTCTGAGGTCAGGTCTGAAGGACATTTTCTTTAGGAGAGCAGCAAGATCCCAAAGTGAGAACTGTCTCACTGAAGTATCTGTTAGTCAGGCCTTGCTCTTGTGAGCCTGAGGGCTATTAGCTTTAAATGCATCAGCAGCTGCTAATTGCTGCAGTACAGCAGGAGGAGAGAGTCAGTCTCCAGAACACTGCTGTAAGATAAATAGTAATGCTGATTGTGGTGTGTGAAATAGCTTGATGCCAAATCTACACTAGGATTTATCTGCTATGCAAGTGCTAAGAGGGTGGAACTTGTTGGCTTTTTTTTTTTTTTTTTTTTTTTTTTTTTTTTTTCTGTTTTAATTTTAGNATTCTGGCATTAACTATGAGAGGAAAAAGTTCACTGTGTTTAACCATGACTCTCTCAGCATATGTAGATTTATGTAGATTTCCTTGGAAAGTGGTACTTGCAAAGAGACTTGTTTCTGGAATTTATGGTTTTATTTCCCCTAGAAAATGCCTATCCTTGTTGATTGTTGGGTCATGGTAAGAGCTCACCTCTACTTTTGTTATTCATTCATTGGGCAAATAAGGATAAGTCCTTTAACTGCCTGAGAGTCCTCAATGAGCCTGGAGTGATTTTTGTGCAAAACTCTGCTATTCCCCAACATGAGAAGGATGTGAACCTGTCAGAGTGAGTCTGGAGTAGGACCACGAAGATGATCAGAGGGCTGGAGCATCTCTCCTATGAAGACAGGCTGAGAGAGTTGGAGCTGTTGAGGCTGGAGATGAGAAGGCTCCAGGGACACCCTGTAGCAATCTTCTAGTGCATAAAAGTGGCCTACATGGAAGCAGGGGAGGGACTTTGCACAAGGGTATGCAGCGGTAGGACAAAAGGTGATGGCTTTAAACTGAGAACAGAGATTTAATGTAGGTATTAGGAAGAAATTCTTTATTGTGTAGGTGGCGAGACACTGGAACAACTTGCCCAGATGCCCATCCCTGGAAGTGTTCAGGGCCAGGTTGGATGTGCCTTATTTTTGACAAAAAAACTTTTGAAGTTACTCTACTGTGTACAGATTTAAAATCTTCACTGCTGTGTTTTACAGTCTTGACTTATGTTGTTTCTGAACTGTCTGGAGAAAACATGATAAATATTTTTCATTACTATATCCAAGTATAGTCCTGAAGGATTTCTTTTGTCATTGAGTTGTTTTTAGGAGTTTTGCTGACTGAATTGTATAATGTTAGGTTGATATGGCTTTCTACAATCAAATACTGTCTTGCTGAATAACTTGGGGTTGAAGTTAACTTTGAGAGTAAAAACATGTAATAAGTTGTAGATTTGGTCTGGTTTCTGCTTTGTCCCTATATTGTGTTTGAATGAGTCCTGCAGCTCAGGCTGTAGTGTTTGGCAGATTGCTTCTGAAAAAACAACTAGAATAAAATCAGCCCAGGCTTCTGTGAGCCAAAATGAGCCCTGGCCACTGGGGAAAGCTCTTCTCAGCAGGCTGGATAATGTCATCTCACACTGTTCCTGGGAGGAATTAGGGAAGGAATTTAGATACCTTCCTGTATCAAACAGTTTTCTAATGGGCCTTAAAAAACTGCTTTACTTGTTACTGTTATCTCTTTAGAAAACACTTCTTGGTACTTGCAACTTTATCACTAAATTCCCCATATTTTTAAGGGCTGGATTCTCAGCTCTGCCAACCTGCACTGCTGAATGAGCCATATAGACAGTCTAGGAAGACTCTTGTGTCTGGGGTTAAATCCCAAGCTTGCTCCATTCATTGCTGCTCTAAGGGATCAATTAAAGAAGGTTTTACTTTAATCTACAGCTGACTCCAGTCCTTAGGAATGCATGCATTTGGGTATTCTTGGGCACATACAGGCTGTACCTAACCTAGCATATAAGAGATCTGAGTAATAAGTAAAATGAATTTGCATTTCCAAATTTGTCGTCTTTGCTAATTAGCATAGCCTCAGGCAAACTCAGATAGGTCTTTAAGGAAACCTAGAGAAAATCTCAGAAGGCATAACCATTAGAGAGGCTGTGTCATTCCAGCTAATAAGGGTTTCATTTCCCTCCCCTCCACTTCCTAACCTGTTAACTGAACTGTGCTTGTGGATAATGGTTTTAGAAGTCGACCTGTAGTCAAGTGTATCTTGCCAAAAGAAATCCCACTCAGTGTACGTGAAATTCTGTCTGTTTGGGAGATCACATTTCTGGATATGTAGTCTTTGAAAGTGCAGCAATTACATATTCAACAACCAGTTACTGTTACCTGGCTGCAATACTATAATACACTGACTTTAATTCTGTCTCTTTACATTGCCTGCCTACTTCAAAGCCTGTTGTTTTAAAGCAGCATAGAACACCAATTGATGTGAAAGTGATTTGGAGTCTTTATTGCTCAACAGGCACACAGGAAATGACCCTAAATGTGTCATTGAAATGGGAACTTTTTGCATATTTTTTTCCAGAAAACTACTCAATATGTAAGTGATTAACTAGCTTTGATGCACACCTTTTTTTTAATGGAACAGCTGTCCATCACCACTAGTGTTATTCGAAGCAGTTTTCTGATCATGAAGCAATAGTATTTGGAAGATTCTCTGGTGCTAAGTGACCTGTAAACCATTAAATGGGAGGTGGAGAAGATGCTTATCATCCGTAAGATGTGTACTGTTTTGTGGGTTGTCAGCCCACAGGAAGAGAAAAGAAAAGTGCATGAAAGCAGCTGCTGAATAATGCAACACTGAAAAAAGTTCTCTGCGTGTGCAACAAAACATGGGCACAAAATCTGCTTCCAGATCCCACCTTCCTGTTTGTCACAATATGATATTTTATTGTGTAAGTGTCTCCATCACATCAGCTGAGCAGTCTAACTTTCTAGGTTTAACCCAAACTTCCTCTGTGGCCTCAGTGCTGTCTTTGAGAACCAGATACTCCAAAGTGTTTGAGGACTTAATGGGCTTGGGACAATCTGAGCTTAGTCTTCATTCACTCTTAATCCAAATGGCACGGGATCAACATTAGCTGTTGTTTCTCTTTACCTTTCTTGGCACAGGTATGGTAATATTTGCTATTTCCAGTGCAAACTGGAAGCTTTTCACTGAGGAGGACTCACAACATTTGCTATTCTCTTCTGCTTGCCAACAGACAGTAACTAATGCTTCTGGAGACTGTGATTTTTCCTGTTCCCTTTGATATCTACCCTGCTTGCACTCCTGCAGTCTCCCCAAGGAGGACAACACACAAATTTGGATTTAACTCTGACTGCTGTATGACAGGTTCAAGCAAATGTTCAGACTGCTTGAGTAGTTCCAGATGCAGGGACTGCCTCCTGTTAAAATATATAATCTGCAAATGATCAGTGGGGTATGGAATTGACTGGGCTGTCTCACTGGGCCACAATTAGACAAGAAAACAATACCCACAGAAAGAGAAAATAAAATTAGAGTTGTTCCAGGATTCTCTGCTGTTGTTCTTGCTGTAATCTGCTCTTCCCCACACTCTACTTTTCTGTCCTGAGTTGACTGCACAAACTGTGACCTTCTATTTCTCTAAGCAGATTTCAACAGACAACTGCATGAAAAGGGAATGTGGGAGGTGCATGACATTCCTTTTTGTGTGTTGATTCTAAGAATTTTAAAAAAACCCAGACCCTTTGCAATACATCTTCAGCTGATGGAAACTGGAAGAAAAATGCCCCAGTATGCTATGTCTGGTAATCTGGCATGGAATATGAGCACTGTTTCATCCCAGCTACCCTGCTTACATATTCATTCCATGCTGAAAAGTAGAATGGCCTCTCTTCTTTCACTGGAATGACTGTATGGAATTCCCAGTTCTGGCAAAAGCAGCGATCAGTTCTTTAAATGTCTGTAGCTGTGTTTGATGATGGTGAGAACAATCTCGTTCTCCACAATTTACTTGTCCTGTTCCTGTTGAGAGCAAAGAGCAGAAGTGGTTTGTGCTTTCCCCCAAACATACATTTTTGTGCTGAACCAATATCTGTGTATTGATGTCGCTTTCACTGTTCCCCTTATCTGTAATCATCAGACCAGGCTGTATCTGGCCTTGAGATATGGTAATATCAAATGATGTTGGTTCATAAGACTGCTTAAGTGACCTCACTAGTTTGCCTGAAAAGGGATGGTTGATTTCTCTGGCCACCTTCTCACATCCGTGACAAAACCTATAGCTCAGCAAGAAATACTTTCCCTACTACTCAAAGACAGGGAATGTTTTGCTTACCATGCCAACAGCCCTGCTAAATAGTTGCCAGCATAGCTGGAGCAATCAGCAAGCCTGGTGGTTTGTGCTCACTCCTGGCACCTCTTGATAAGCAAGATTTGCAATGTAGAAACCCTGTGTAAGGCAGATGTGTATAAGTGCTTTGACTGGCTAAGTGCTCATGTAGAGTGGTTGGACAAAATGTGAAAAACATATAAACAGTCTAAATGTAATTTTGTTCAAACCTAATCCTTTCCCTAAAGGAAAGATAGCTTTGGATTTTTTACTATAGGCACCAGTATAACTATACAAATGTGTTTTGACTTTTAATAACTTAATTGGGACTGTATTTCCAAAACATACCCTTCAATTTTGTGGATTAGAAAAAAAAAAAAAAACAACAACACATACATGCACACACACAAAAAATAAACCAAACCAAAAAAAACAAATTTTTTTTTCCTAACAACACCTCTAAATGACTTGAGGAGGAAGTTGTAGATAATCAGCTAGATTGTTAGCGTCATGTGAATACACCGTGTTCACATTGCTCTGCAATGTGACAGGACAGGCAAAATGATGCAGTGGATTACTGGGAGGCCTGGTAATATGTCTTTATTAGATTTCCTGGATCTGAGTTGACATTTAAGTCACCTTGGCTGAAGAGTGACACAACACACCTAATTTAATGTAAGCTACATAGCTGTAAAATGTGAACAAAACAATGATGATTCAGAGCTCTTATTCTACCTAATAAAAGTTGGGCTTTATAGGGAGCTTTTAGGGTTTTTGGTGTTTTGGAGGTTTTTTCCCAAAGGAACGTAAGAAATGAGCTCTTTCAGTTAGTCAAGGAACAAACAAAAAAAAGTTGCATCAGACATTCCTGTATATCTGCTCTGGAAAGAGTAAATGGCCACAGATTTGTACTTAGTAAATACAGGTTTTATTGGGTTAGAAAAAGATGTCATTGAAGTGAAGCAACTCTGCTGTGTAAGTAGTCTGAAATCAGTTTTGAACATTATCTCATGATTTTTTGTTTTGAAAAAAAATAGTTTCTAAGCTGAATTCTAGCATAGCAATACCCCTCAAAGGGAACTGTCCATAATTTCTGTGGCATTGCAGGGGGCAGTCAGTGGCTGTTAGATCAATGAATCCATTTTGAAAATTTGCTGCTCTCATGTGTCCCACAGGGAAGCACGGCCTAGAGTCAAATCCATATCCTGGCACATGTGGGTAGTGAGCAAGCAGCTCTGCGGGGCTTAGCTGCCTCCTGGGGTTGCACCATGACAAGGAAGTTTTAAGATATGGAATGCTTTAGGCAGTTCTCACTTGATTTTTGCATCTCCCACTATCAGGAGTTACTCCTTGTACCAGCACTGATGTTGATGCAAGACAGAGCATCCACAGACCTGCACTGCACTCCTCAGGCTGATCTGCCTGAGGGGTGAGACACCTTTTCAGCATTTGGGATATCTTTTGTGTAGATCTCTTTTCAGGAATGGATGCACCATCCACCCTTGTCTTGTGTGGAATGAACTGTCTGCCTGGAGGTAGATGAAGCGATTGGGAAAGGGATCCTTCAGCCATGTTGAGTTGCCTGTCCATACAACCCATGTAGGTCTGCAGGGCTTGGTTCACTTTTTAAATCTTCCCTTCACTAATAACCCCATCTGAATTTCAACACCCAAAGATGAAAGTCTTCATAGTTTATTACAGTTCACAGGTCTATCTAGTCCACACATTTAATTTTGCTTCAATGTTCATACTTACAGCCAAAATACCTGACACTTGAGGTTTTTTTCAGGGTAAATTTATTGTGTATTGAAAAATGTAGACCAACATAGCAGTGCTGAAACTATGCTTGAATTGGGAGTCCTTTGGGAGTGCTACAGGAAATTCTCCCTGTCTGTGTTACTGTTTGGGTTTTTAAGTAGGTTCCCGTAAGGCAATGTCTGCTGGTGTCCTTTGAACTGGATTGGACTTTGTGTCTGAGAGACAGCTCAGTAAGCTCCACGCTGCATGGCACAGAGTTTATACACCATTCCATTTGCTACCATGTTGCCTTGCATATTCATAGGTTTTAACACCTTTTGGGAGAGGCAGGTTTTTTTATGGAATTGGTGGCATCAGATCTGTCCCAGGACTTGAAATACTTGCTGATTTGAGGAGGTTCTGCAGTATTACCAGTGCTGGTAACAAATTAAAACACTTTCCTGTATATGTACCATTGTTAAGGGAACTTCATTTACTTTCTTCCAATGACTTCCAGCTGTGTTGCTCTCACCATGCATTATCCATGTGCAACCTTGTAAATAGCTTCCAGTTCTTACAGCACTGATATAAATCAGAGGGCCATTTTCTCTGGGGGACTTCAGCCTTAAGCTCTACAGCTTGTTTTGAAATGAAAACCATGTTCAATTAAGGTGATTTGTTTGCTGCACAAAGATTTAAGTATCTCATACTGCCATTTATAGAGAGGCAGAGTTGGGAGGATATAAACACAGCATGAGTATTTCTTGTGTGTTCTGCCTTCCACTTCCACCTATCTCTTTTCCAGATATCTCCAGCTGAGATACAGTCTGCTGGAAGTGGGGTGTGATGAGAGTGCCACCAACAGCGTAGGCTGTGAGATGATCTATTCATAGATGATTCTGTTCACAGAGGTGGAGAAAAGACTAGGGTGCATCTCACACACACTGGCTTGAATTTAAGTTCCTAAATAAATAACCTGCTTTTCAAGACAGCTTGCTGCATAAAAACCAATGGAAAAGTGGAGCAGGAAAAAAAATGCTCCTGAACCAATATTCTTGGCCTTAAGGGGGGATAAAATATATAAAATTGCTTTGAACTTGTCTTGGGGGCTTTTGTGTGTCATTCACAGAAGGAGTGAGAAGGATATTTGGCAAAGAAAGTTCAGAGTGCTCTGTGGTTTTGTATTCTTGTGATCCCATATGGGTCCACCCATAAGGTTTCTGCAGGGACTGTCAGTGGCTTAGCTCGTTGCCCTGATTTGGGTGGCTCAGCCCCCTGCACTGGCCTTGCTCCATATCCCTCTGGTAACTTCTGGCTCTCATTCCTGTAAAACTGCTCGGGCTGTCACTACTTCACTTCCAGATGTAGCCCCAAAAACAAAGCTTATTTTGCTGAAAAAGGTCGAATTTCACTTTTTGGAAAGAGACCAGGAGGAAGGAAATGCTCCTCTTGCCACAGGGCATTTCAGGCCTGTGATATGCTGTGGGACGGGGAGACACATCTAACGTGTATCCCTGACGTTTTTCTTTGCTACATGGGTGACTTTCAGACAATACCATGAAGATTACCAGAAGAGAATCCCACACAGTTTCACTCAGACCTTTTGACTTTCAGCAACCCTACTCTTGGCTCTGTGTGCAAGCTCTTTGCTTCTCCTGCTGCAGTTGAGCTTGATTCTCTGTTGTCCTTGCCTCTGTTCCATTAATGCCGTAGTGAATGACTTGTGCGGGGTAGGGAACAGGGAGTAGGGCCATGGTATCTTCCTAGACTAACCTGTCACAGGTGTGACCTCAGGCCCAGATCCTCAGGAACTGAAGCAACAAAGCCTGTAGGTTTTCATATCCCCATTACACATATCTTGTGGGATTTACTTCAGGTTACATTTTGTTTGGTCCCAAGCTTCCTAACTCCACAAGTATTTTGGAGCTCTCTCAAGGAAAACTGTGCCATGAGACTTTACTTTTTCTACCACAGGATGCAGTTTGAGACATTCTCTGAAGTGCCACATGAAGATACCCTCAGGTAGATGAGGGTATCACTTGGGTGCACACATCCATGTCTCTGCTGTCAGTCCCCATGCTGAATTTGGACAGCATCTGTTGTTTTGTGTCGTGAAGGGAAAAGTGAAAGACTTAATCCCAAAGTTGTATCAGCTCATCCAGAACAGGCAAGGAATGATAAGGAAAAAAGAGCTGAGAAGGCACAAAGAGAGCCTAGTAACAGTAAAAGGCAGAGAAAATCAGACCAGGACCCTGACACGGAAAGGTGATGAGGCCTGAAGACCCAATTGCAAGGAGGGAATTACGCATGAAGAGGCTGTGAGAGGTCTGCATAGCAAATGACTCTTTCAGCGACTGGTGTAGAGAGGTCATGGTGTAAGAGAAATGAAGGCTGAACAGATACAGGGTGAGGGGAAGAGGGAAAGGCTAGGAAATCTGTCATCTGCAAATTTCTCAGAGTGGAGGGTGTACCTTGAGAAGGTGTTACTACAGTCTTGCCTTGTTCTTAAGCTTTTCCAGTCATCCACTGTTGGCCCCATCAAAGATGTTTTTCCTTCACTTGTGAAAGTGGTTATAACATGGCATACATGGAGGTGGCATTTGGATATGCCCTCATAAGATGAGAAAGGGGATGACTGAGTGATGTATCAGCAGAGAAATGAGGACTATTAAAATGTGAGGACTATTAAGGTGTGAAGATGATGCTGCTGGAGGTGGAAAATACATAAATGGATGGTAGGATACAGAAGAGAAGCACGCATGATGGGCAGATTTATGGACATGTTTCTATCTGTATGTTGGGAGCAGCATAGCTGTAATATTCAGGTCACTGTTGCAGTCCTGTTTTTTTCTCCTGCTGCTGTTTCCATTTGCTTTATGTCTCTGAATGTTTTCTTTCACAAAAGCAGCCAGCCTGCATCTGGGGAAAATGGGAAACGCAGCAAACTGAGCTTTACAGTTAGGGATGTTCTTGGGCCCTTCTTATACTTTTATCCAACTGTGCAGTGTTCTTTAGCTAACAACAAAACAGAATCACAGCAAAATTAATTGCTGATACAGTGTAAGGGAACACATCACTTACACATGCAATTTAAACACTGCAGGTTTTTGCAAAGGGAGGAGAAAAGCAGTGGTGTGCACAGCTCTGTGGCTGTTGAGCTGTTCCAATACTGTTGCAGCCTGAGTTGCTCCAAATCCCTTGGGTACATTTTCAGCTTTTTCACAGTTGTGTGCACACTTGATTACTGTGTTCGTGCAAATCTCCAGTTGAGACAGAGAGTCAGGAATTCCAGCAAAGCAGGACAAAACTGGTAAACTGTGGGAGTCTTGACAAGGCCATTTGTTGTCATAGTCTCAGGAGGCTGATTGTGGTCTAAGACTAAAAGGGTGCAGGAGAGGGAGTAGGGGTAGAGAAGGAAAACGTGAAAAGAATTTATTGGGGAAGTGCATAGATAGATAAAAAGCTAGCTTATAACTAACCTATAGAATTATTATAAAATTACTGGCTGTTGTGTGTTAAAAGGAAGGTAATTAGGATCCTGTAATTAAATATGTATTAGACATATGGAACTGCTATTTTATCTTTCTGTAGATGTGACAGATAAGAGTTTAATTAATATGCTTCTGTGAAATTCCTCTGTCTAGATGAGTCATGGTTTTATGTATATGTGTATGTATATTATCTGTGTGTGTGTCAATAATCACTTTGCATTTACATGACCAAAACTGCCAAACTCCAGCCAGGGACTGGAGGCAAACCTGTAGGGTGCTAGACGGAGTTTGTAGAGAGCTGAAGGAAGTTTCCATACAGTTCAAAACTCCTGCCCCAGAGGAGGTATCTGGGCATTCCCACCTGAACCTGAGAGTTTATTAACCCATTGAACTCAGTGTTTTGTGGGCTTCCCTCACCCCTGAGGGATCAAGACTCTGACCATCACTTTGACCAACAGGCAATGAAATTGCAACAACCAATGAAACTGCAACAACCAAGTCTTGGTCACTATACAACTTTCTACTCTTATCCTTTGTCTCTCTTTCTTTCTTGTCCCTTATACATTTTCTTAAGTGTTATTTTTATGCTTTTATGCTGTTGAAATCCTAACCAAAATGGTTACATTTTCAAATTTGCCAAGTGGCCTATTCGAGCTCAATGTTCCAAAGTGTTCAAGCAAAAGTTTGTTATTGAAGCTCCTGAGATCTTGTTTCTTCTGCACACTGCCCAGAGTAAATCAAACAACCTTCCCCTAACCTGCCAAGCAGACCTGGACATAACAATAGTAGTACTTCTATACTGATGTATATTCTCCCTTCAAAAAGTATTGATGCCTTCAGCGTTTGACAGTTGCCTCTAAAACCTGAAATGTTTGAGCAGGAATTTCTAAGAGAAAGAAAATCCACTGTCCATCCTCAAGTTTGCTGTACAATTGTGCTCATTGTCAAGCTTTGGACAAAGGAAAATGACAGAAAACAAGAGATTTTCATTACATATTTGTCCCCAGAATCAAATTATGGTCTGTGCTGTACTTCTCTTATCCTGCTGGTTTTACTAGCATAGCAACTGTAACTGCACAGCAGAATTCAGTATGCCTCTCTGAAGCATTACTAATTTAAAATCCAGGGGTTTGCAGGATACCTTTGCATTCATATGTAATACCTCTTCACATACATGTCTATGAATACACATATACCTAGATCCACAGATTCTGCTTGGTTTTATAAATGTAGTTTTAGAAAAATCTCACTCACTGACCAAGAAAATTACCACAAGGACTTGTTCAGCTTTTTCTGTAGCAATGCTTTCTTCAGGCAGCTTGACCTTTAGGTGCAGAGTATAACCCTCTGACAGAGGAAAGGAAGATAAATTGCACAGAAGCATTGCTGGCTTTCAGCATGAACCATTTAAGTTCTAACATTTTAAGCACATAACTTAGACACCACTGTCCAAAGAGAAAATAATTTGGTCATGTCTTACGACATTTCATGTCACATTCATAGCTTAAAAGGCAGCTGTTTCCTAATATTGATGAGAGCACAGCCAAGTTTTGTGCAACCCCTGTGCAAAAGCAGTTCTTGTCAGCTGTTCTGTAGCAGGTGTCAAAACATCCAGTGACATCCTTTGCAAAGGGTAAGTGAATTCTGAACAAGAGTCCCAGCTCTGAATCTGGCTGAGGCAAGCCAAGGATGAGAAGGCCAGCCCTGGGCAGTGCAGGTAGTTGGCAGCTCTGTGCTGGCAGCCTGAAATAGCTAATGAGAACAGCTTTGGAAGGACCTGCAATGGTCCAAAGGAGGCACAAACATCCCTGCACAGGAAGGTTTCTGGAATGTTTAATGCCATTATTCTACGGGATCCCTCTAAGATAAAATGAACCAGTCTAGGAGGGATGCCAGAAAATTAACATAAAATTTCTGCTGCCTTTATACAACAGTAACCAAGGGGATACCAGGGGGGTCTGTAAGGCAATGGTGCCATTTGATGTCAAGTCCCATAGTTATGAGTTTGTGCTGCAGATTATCACTCACTCTGTTTCCAAGGCTGCCATAATTTAGAGGGGGATAGTCCATTTCTATACCACAGATGGCCTAATGTCCTGCCAGCTATTTTGTCGTTGATTCTTGGTTTGTTTTTTTCTGAGAGACAATGATGGATGGCAAGATGGGAATTGGGGTAATAAAGTGATTCCTACAAAAGCAAAGATCAGGTTCGTGACCACCTGAGGAACCTGAATGTAAATAAGTCAGCCCAGAGTCCCGAGGAAAGTGACTGATGTATTTGCCAAACCACTCTCCATGATATTTGAAAAGTCACTGCAGCAGTCAGGTGAAGTCCCAGGTGACTGGAAAAAGGGAAACTTTATACCCATCTTTAAACAGGGCAGAAAGGAGGACCCTGGGAACTACTGAGCTGTTATCCTCACCTCTGTTCTGGGAAGATCATGGAACAGATCCTCCTAAGGAGGAGAGGGAGCTGATAAAATCCTGCCTGACCAACCCCGTGGCCTTCTGTGATGGAGTGACTCCATCAGTGGATAAGGGAGGTGCTACAGATGTCATTTATTTGGACTTTATAGAAGTCTTTGACAGGGTCCCCAAAACCATCCTTTACTATAAATGTTGTTCTTCTACTAGTAGACTTCACTTTAAACTGGAAGCTTTTGCCAAAACTAAGAAAACCAATAATCTTCCTTTTATTAAATTATAAAACAAAATGTACTGAACAAATATTTCCTTTAAAATAAAAGGTACCCTTCTTCATTGCATTTTCCTGGTAAAACTGACCTCATTATTTTTATTGCATCATTTTTACTCATTAAAATTTAATAACATTTGTTGATGAAACAAGGGAAGCTAAATACATTTTAAAATAATTCAACACTAACTTACTCCCGCTAATATATGAAGATGTTACATTGCTTTCTGGAATATTTTGAGCTTAATTCCTAAAGGCATTTCAAGATTTTAGTGGGTTCTCTTGAATTCATTTAACTATGAGTTTTTATCCTTCATTTAGTCCTCACTTTGTGGCTGGAAGAGTCTTCTGAGGGAAAGGAAAATGGAAAACTTTATTGTTCTATTCCTGTCTTCATCCAGGCTCCAAATGAGTTTGTGGATCCCTACATATTGGTTAAGTGGGGAAAAGACTCATATTCCATTTTCATGCATTAGTTGAGGAGATGCTTGTTTTACTGTGGTCCACATAGGAAAATATTTACAGTGGAATTTTTAAAGGAGGACACCAGCACATCTTGAATAAAAGAAAAGGGTCTAATATCACCAAAATTCTCTTCCTTTCCTGCAGCATGTAGAAAGTAAATAAGGTTTTGAAAAGGAGCAATGTTTTTTTCAGTCAGAAAACCTGAAATTTTTTTTGATTTTCTTGATTTTCAGTGTTAGTTCTTAAACAAGGTCTTTACTGGCAGCCAGAATAGTGTGCAGCTTAGGAAACTGGTACATGTTCTCATGTGCTAAGGGAAACTAGGATTTTATAGATACCTGCATTTACAGATGTGTAGCAGGTGCTTCTATTCCAACTCAATTCCCTTTGCAGCAGAAAAGAGTCTACACTAAAAATGTTGTTTCGTTGAACCAATTTACTCAGTTGCACCAATGTTTTCACTAAGGAAACTTGTCACATATGTTTTTATTTAAAACAGACCTATGTTTATAGTTTCAAGAAAGTTAATAACATTGTGACTTCTGGAGAATAAATAATAACACAGCTCATCTTCTCTCCTAGCTGTCAGATGATGTAAATATAGCTTGGCATTGTAAAATGACTTTACAATAGTTTGTCTGTATACCAACATTTTAGGCAATCACAGGATTAGCTCATATCTAAATTTATGCTATTGTTCACTGTAGTTGATTATTTCAGGTGATGCTTGTATTTTACTGTATTAAAAGTGTTTTTTTAAATTAAACAAAGAGCTGCTCGGTAATTTGCATTTATATTCTAATTCTTTAAAGGGTTTCATTAAAATATGTAGTCTCTTTAATAAGCATCCTCAAATAAGAGATTGGGCACAAATGTGCCATGTTGGTTAAAAAAGGGCAATGCAAGATGTTTTCAAAAGGACCTTCTTATTAATTAACTCTCCTGTGCTGTTAGTAATCTGCTGTGTTGCTTGTTTACAGAACTTGGGTTCCAGTAAGGCAGGATTTGCAGAGTTAGCAGTGTACATTTTCACTTTATGTAAAGCAAATAGGGATGAAAATTGAGGTAACACCACAAGGTTTTTGTGTTAACTGGGAAAACTGAGTCTACTTGCTGGGCCTGAATTTAGTTCCCTGGAGTCTGAAAAAACATTTCTAAATTAAAGAAAATGTAATGTAAAATTGTAAGAATTTAGAGGGACTCAAAGGCATTCTGCTTATATTATTTAAAGCCAGTAGCAAATTAACAATTGTCCTTATGGCATCTGGGACAAGTGCTGCGCTGCTCTAAGTGTTGTATTCTAGAATACAAATAATTTTGTAATTTTAACAAGTTACCTAATTTCCATGCAGGCAGTGTTAGGCCTTCATCAGTGCTTTGAAGCATGCTCCTTCTTTTCTGTTTGTTTAGACAAAGCTAAACTCTTGTGCACTAGAGTTCTGAGTATCCCCTGAGGTAGTTGAAGTGGCATTTTCACTTCTGTGAATGCAGGATGTGGCAAGGTGTCCATAGGTGGCAGCCCCTTGCAGCCTAGAAGGGTCCTCCACAATAATTCTTCAGTGAAACACAAAACATTAACAGAGTTGTGATGTTGACATGGCTGTGACACCATAAAAACTGAAGAATTAAGTCATAAAATCTATGACTCTCACCTCAGGCTTTTCATTTTCATTATGAGGAGACCTCTTGAATTAAAATAGTTTGAAATGAACCTCTGCTATGTCCAGAAGAGTAGATCATCCGGAACTAATGACTGCTAGTCTACTGGATATTGCTACTGCCAAACCTTTCAGGCTGAACTCTGGGTCTCTTCAGAATGTATTTTACAGCTGACTGCTAATACAGTCATTGCTTTGTCAAGGGCCCGGATCCAGGGCTTTCTATGGAAGTGTCCAAACACCCTCATAAAGGGCCTGCAAATGCATTTGGTGATGATTCTTCCAAGCATAGCAGCAACTTTATTTATTGATTCAATATTGCAGGAATGTTTTATTTGGCATTACTAATGGAAACAGGTATTTTATCTGATTTTTCCTCTGTTTTCCTTTTGGTTAACAAAGACAGTTCTTATACTTTTAAATCGGGAATTGAAGATCTCATCTGCAAAGACCCGTGCCTCTTCCAAATGGCTGTAACCTGGCACAACAAAATCAAAGCCTAAAATTACTTTCTTTATTTTTTCCCTAGCATTACATGGTAGATACCTGTCACACAGTTTGAAGGCAAACCTTTACAAAGTGATGTTGTCTTAGTACTGCTAATCCAATAATATATAATATAGGCCCCCATTTCAGAGAAAGTGATAAATTGCATCTTATGTGTCTAAAAACTTAGACAATTAATCTAACATTTGATTAAAGCTGAATATTAATATTTTAGAGCCAGATGTTTAAGTGCATAGTGATAAAATAACTGGGTGCCTGGGTACAAAGCAGATAAAAAATGAAAGTTTTTTCCTTTTTTTTTCTTTCATAGATCTTAACAGGTATTGAGTGCTGCTGGAAATGTGGCTCCATTGGGGACAGTAAAAGGCATTTACCATCTGGCCCATGAAGATATACAGAGTGCCCTGGGAGGCTGGGAAGATCAGGTTTTTCTTTCTGTGTTAGGCTCTGGGTAGGTACCTGCGTTGCTTGTTAATGTACTCCCCACCTGCAGAGCCAGGACAGGGAGAGGGACACGACCATTCATCCTCCTGGTGATGCTGGGGAGGGAACAGTGGTCTTGCTCTCCTGGTGTGGTGGTGCTGTGCACAAAATGACCCAGGATGAAAGGCTGTCTCTTTCATCCGTAGTGGGTTGTGTGTGCTTTCTCCAGAGGGGTGGTGTCCTGCAGGGGCAGATATAAACAGGATTGAGGTGTGCTGAATGATGACTTCGTGTGTTCTGTACACTCCACTCAGGTTTTACTGAGTCCACTGCTTTGCACTGGAGATGGACAGCAAACAACTACGGTGTTTAAACTCATCTGAGGTGGGAATTCATAAAAACTAAAAAGTCAAAAAAAGTGAGACAAGGCAGCATGTACAGTTTGTCTGTCAGAAAGGAGCTCTGTTAAAAGAGTTCTGTCTCTATCAGTGCTTCAAACCATGCAATTGATGCCATAATTTTTTGCCTTTTCTTTTATACCTCTTTTGTATGCCTTTGTGGCCTTTTGTATTCTTGGTGTTTCTTTTTAGCCTACATTCCTAGACTTAATGTTTTGTTGAGTTAGGAGACTGAACATCTTGGAGGCCTCAGACACCAAGGTTCTCACTGGAACACATTTTGTAAACTAAAAGATAGGTCTGTCCAGGGAAGGGTTCCTCGGGGAGGGGGGTTCACTTAACCTCACTCATTGGGGAATCTTTGATAGCTATGCTAATTTGTAAGACCTACAATTATATACCCAATCTATCGTGTGTGTGCATTTTGGGGTGTGCATTTCGATGTGCATTTTCAGCGTGTTCCACCTGGACAGAGTGCACCAGGGATCCTTGAAATAAATTAGGAGGTAAAAACCCCTTTTTCCCTCCTAACCGTGTTTGGCTCTGATTTTAAGAACAGGGATCAAGGCATCACAATAATGAAGAAGGTATAAGTGGTGAACATGGGGGGAGAGTTTGCTGTACCATAACAAACTGTGAGTTTTGATCTGGAAAGTTCTGAGGGCCCAAGCAGTGCTGCACAGGTGAATTTGAAAGTAAAGACCACTACTGACAGACGTGCCCTGCAGTGATTTACATCCCCACTGCAGAAAGCCTGTGAACTGCAAAAGGTTGAAGATCACAGCTGCAATAGGCACAAGTCAGCTTAAGGAGAGTCTCTGCCAGGGTTTGACATGTGACTGACTTTGTGTCTCCATTTCCTCCTACCTGAGAGCTACACAGAATGTAAAAGGCTCTGTGTTCCTTGCCACCTCACAGTGTTTTCCTGTTCAGAGCATTTCTGGGGTTAATATTCCCACACTGTGCTGCTCCACACCCCCTCCACAAGATTTACTTCACTGTCAACTCACTCACTGCCCATCTGTGGTGAAAAGTTCCTTGGATGACAACAGGAAATGTCAGCAAAAATACACTGAAAGCACTACAAATGGTTCAAGATATATCAATTTGCTCATGGATACATTATTCTCAACAGCTTGGGCTGCAGTTAGATACTTTTACAGTTTTTTTCCTAGTATTCATTTAGACTTTTGTCTGGTGAACATTCCTATGATGTCCAGCTGCCCTTTCATCTCAGCATCCTTGAAAGATCCAATATACAGGAACGGTAATACAGCTTGGTGGGAAATATTTTATATGGACAAAAGACATACGAAAGAAGAGGACAAACAGCTGATACCAAATGCGTGTCCTTTAGTTTGGTCAAAACACTGAATCAAGTTTGTCTGAAAACTTTCCACATTTTGCAAAACAGTTTTCACTTGAAATACTGTTTTGGTTTTTTTTAATTTTTTTAAAATTATTTTTTTGGTAAGATAATGCAAAATTATTCCCACTTTATAAAATTATTTCTGAGATGAATTGCAGTTTTGGGAGGTTTTGTGCATGTTTTACAGTACAATTACATTGGCTGTCCAAGAAAATAAGTATTTCACCCAAATATAATATGTTTCCTGGGAACTATGGTTCTATGTTCCCCATCTTTTTTTCCTGATTGACTTCTTCATGAGATCAATTTTTCTGTGCCTGTCTTTGATGCAAATGTCCTGTTGCTATGACTGGAATTCTGCCTGCAAAAGTCAACAGCAAATGACACTCAAGCCATCTTGGTTCATCAGATGCCATGTGGCAGCTTTCTGAAATGACTGCTTCAATTTTCAAACTAATTGGGGGTTCAAACTGTCACTGGAAGGAAGAAATTTCTGTTCTGTACATGAAGAAGCAATTACTATTTTTTTCCAAATGGTTTTAGTGGCATGAAAGCTGTACAAGTCATTTGGATTGTGACAGCTATAATTCTTAGAGAACCCATTAGTTCGTGTGGTGAGACACCCCTCCTCTTTTTTTTTTTTCTTCTTTCTGAAAATGTCCATAACAGTTTGTGGCAGTCTGGATGAACCAGACTTATCTCTAAGGGAGAGTGTTAGCAGGCATTTTTCAAAGGCTTTTTTTTTTTTCCTGAGAATGTGACCTTTAACACAGGCTCCTCATTAACTGCAGTCATTTAACACAAAATGCCAGTAGCAGGGTATTTTTTCCAGTTACCATAGAGATATCATAGGATATCAGATGGTGTCAATAAACAAAACTCCACTGAAACATTATCATTTTTGAGCCACCTCTATTAAGACAGTTTAGTTTATCTAAGATCAGGTGGTGATGAGTTCAGCTTGTATTTTTGTACCTTCATGTGACATTTGGTTGGTTTGTGCATGTGTGGCCCTTATACTGCTTGCCCACACATCCTCCTACTCCCCTCAAGGACTGCTGTGCTAAAGTGGGTTTGTAAAAACTCATCACTCCCCCTGCCTTTTGGCCACCTGCAATCTCTGCAGTTCTGCCCGATGGCAGGGAGTGTGGTGCTGAGGGGATACATTTAATAAGCCTTTTACTTCCCTCTGACACTTAGCATTTTATAACTTCTTTTAACCTGACAAAGAAGTAGCTGTCTGTGCATTCCTCCAGTCCTCATATCTCATCAGACCCCCAGGATTCTTTACCCTTATCATGACTACAGTTGCCTGTTTTGGTGTCTATTTTGGTGCAAGACCACAGACCTGCTTTTCCTTCTGGCATATAGATGAAAAAAGATAAAAATACCTGTAGAGTTCTCCAAATAATTTGCTCCTTCCGGCCCCAGTGAATTACCATCTGGAAGAAGTGAATGGAAGAGGGTTATATCTTTTTTCTTGGAAGGGTTTGAGATAACATATCTTCAGCACAGGCCATCTGAAAGTGCCAGTTCCTATATTGGAAAAGCTGTCCAAACATTTAAAGAAGTGGCCTCACTTGTTTTATGAATATATTCCTTGCCCATTAACTGCATCTCATGATACTTAGGGTCTCATGGAAACAGAACTAATTAAAGCTACATTCACTAAACTCAGTGTAAATCTCACATTTCAGTGCAAGCATCGAGTACATGGATACAAAATCACAGGCAGAATTTAGGCTACTACAAAGAAACAAGGGCATTTCATTTTAATTTTCTGATGTGCATGATGCTTGGAAAAAAAATCACTGAATAACTAAAACTGATACATGAGTTCTTTATAGATACTAGATGTTCTTTAGGAGAAAGTGTTTTCCTCCCACTGTCATAAGGCAATACCAATGCTCAGAAATCCTAATTAGTGATGGGCCATGAGGCAATCTCGGTATAATTTTGTGTCCACCTACTCCCAGATATCAACTAGTTCAGTTGCAAAATCGTGATGCTGAGATCATTTCTACAGACTTTTCAACAGCAGTGCAAAACATTAGAAAAACTGTGTACAGCTGCACCCTATTTCCCCCGTTTCTAACATTTTCCTACCTTATACACTTCATTTTCTGTATTGTAGATGTCACATTTTCAGCTCATGGGAAAGGTACATCTGCTTTTTCCACTCCTTTGCATGTGCCTCTTGAATATATAGGACAGTATCACCTCTGAGACAGAGTTTATTTATCAGCTTTTCTTTCCTTACAATCAAAAACTTCAGCTTAAGAACTTTAGGAAGTCTCTTGAAGTACTACCTGAGTGGGAAAGTTTTGTCCATTTGCAAAAATAAAATGCTTCAGTTTTGTATTCTAGAAGTTTGTCTCATTGTGCACTAATACAAACAGGGAAGAACTTAAAAGTGTGCTCGTTCAGAAGTGTGCATGACTGTAATACAATGGGGCACAGTACACAGCAATTGGAATGAAATTCTCCCACCACACCTGGAAAGAAATCCTAACAGTTATTGTTATTAGGACTTGGGTTTAGAAATAAAAAAAGCCCGTTTTCCAGGTTGGCCTCTAGATCCTCCATGTGCATTTCTCGCCTGTAGATATATGTATAAAAACAAGCATCAATAACAAGCAAATTGCCATACAGATAAAGTGTAGTCAAAACACTCTGTTACTGTATAATTTGATCCAGAGAAATATTTTGAATTCAATTCAAGTGGTCACAAGTTGTTTGTGTTTCTGCAGAGAAGTACAACATTATGAATTGCGAAAGCCTTACTGCTGAAAGGCTTAATAAATTCATAGTCTGAACTCGAGCTGGATAAAATGCTAAACAAATTGTTCTTTCCACAGACAGAGTAGAATTTTTATTCTGCTCTTGTGTAAGCACATTTGCAAAAGTGGCCTCCTTTTTTTTTTTTTTTTTTTTTTTTTTTTATATCTGCTTAACTGAAGAAGAAACAAATTGCACTTGAGATTTTAGATAGAGTCAGAGAGTCATCCAGGGCAGGACTGAAAACTCAGCTTCAACTGTAGTTGACGGAGTTAATTGGGACTGTCATTTATTGAATGAAGTAATTTGGAATCAGTGTTACACAAAATTCTTGAACCACTTGCCAGTAACAGCCCTACACAAGCCCAAAGTTTTTTGTCAGGATTACTTCTTCCAAAAGCAGTTAATGTTTGCTGGGAATGGCCTTTTTTTGGCACATAGAAAGACTTATAGCAGCAATCACAAAACAATGCATTCATGGTAATTTTGTGGGTTTGTAGTGTATAGCTTTTGAAGAAATACAAGAAATTTCTTAAAAAAAAAAAAAGGATCTGCTCCTTAATTACACTGTTTGTTACATTTCTAGTTCACTGAGTATGTCCTCTTAATAAAGAGCTAAGAGAAGTAAAACATTCTCTAAAACATTCATGGGCAACAACCACTTTTTATGCTTCTACCTCTCTTTTCTTGTTACTTTAGTTCTTCCATGTGAAAGAGTCCCTATATGACCTTCTTTGGTGGTTCCCCAGCTGATTTAAACCTTCTTTTCAGAACCTCCTTCATCTTTTTCTCTTATTTCTTCATTTTTTCTCCCTGTGGATAAACCGAATTGAATGGGATTCCCTCTGAGAATACAATCTTCATATTATCTCAATGCATTAAATCATTTCACTATAATTTTCTGTACCATTTCTCTTTCACGGTCTCGGGATATAGAGTGAGAATATCTTTTGAGAAATATGCCCTCACTGTGTTTAGTCTGGTCTCTTCTCCCTTCAACAGTCCTTTATTGAACTGTTCTGCCAGTTCATCCCACCTCCACCTAATTTTGCCAGCTGCTTCTAGAATTCATCACAACTTTTTCTGGTGACTAATCTGAATATACTGCTCCCATCTGTTTCTGTGATACAACATGACTATGATAAGCAATAACATTTCTATACAGTCTTTTGGTGTTAGTTTTCCTTTCAGAAGAGGTGATATAATGCCACTGTATGACATGATGGCTGAGCAGGTTGACATGTGGCCATCAGGCTGAGGAAGGTGATTCTCCCCCTCTCACTCTGCCCTTGTGAGGTCTCACCTTGCAGTACTGTGTCCAGCTCTGGAGCTCCCAGCATAAGAGAGATGTTGTCCTGTTAGAGCAGGTCCAGAAAAGGCCATGGAGATGATCAGAAGGCTGGAGCACGTCTCCTACAAAGACAGGCTGAGAGAGTTGGGGTTGTTCAGCCCAGAGAAGGCTCTAGGGGACCTTTCTGTGGTTTTCCTGTACTGCAAGGGGAACTTCTGAAAAAGAGGTTGGACCTAGATGGCAATAAAGGTCCCTTCCAACCCAAGCCATTCCATGATTCTATGATGGGGAGATGTAAAATTGGGAGTAGTTGTTCAGTCTTTCAAAAAAAAAGAAGGAAAGACTAAAAGTTTTCTAAGAAATTGCTACATATAGCAAGGAAACAGCTTTTTCTGCACAATATACTGTTAAGCTCTAGAACTCCTTTAAGAACAGCTTAATAATAAATGGGTTCAGAGAGATGTAGGCTGTATCCAGTGTCCATGGGCATGATGACCTGAGTCGTTGTCTCAGGATGACAATACAAGCTGTTCTTAGGAGATGAGATTGCCCAAGTGAGGAAGGATCAACTATGCTTATCTTAAAGACACCACACTGGGTTAGACTAATCTTTGATTTGAACAATTGAAGTGTTTTCCCATAGGTGACATGGACATTTCTACCATTTCTTTGTACTTTTGCCACTGTCTTTAAAATGGAGGAATGATGTAATGAAAATTCCCTTAAAATCTTGCAGTCTAGATGTGAGAACAAAGGTGGTGTAGACAGCTCTCCACTGCTGTATAAAACAAACAACAACAAAAAAAGAGGCACAATAATTATACATGTAAGCCAAAAATTTATTTCCTGCCTTACACATAATGTTGTAGAAAATCCTCTGAGTCATAAAGATGCCACCAAATTTTTAGCTTTACAGATTGCTCAGGATGTGCCACCTGTCCTCAGATCTGTAAACATGATTCCGACTACGGAGGAGCTTTGCATTAACATACAGATAACAGAAAAATTCTTTACATGATTCAGGACATTTTTGCATTGCTATAAGGATTGTACATTCAGATATGAATATTAACTGAAGGAAACAGGCTGTATGCAGTTTTTATATAAGAAGTGCTTTCATATATTCTGCTAGCCTACAGACAATATCCAATTGACTGTATCACTTTATGCCAAGGAAAGTTTCAGTACATGCACATCTCTTCCTATCTTCTTTCCCCAAAGAAATCAATTTAGATGAATGCTGAAATGAATAATTTCATTGGGGAAATCATTGTAACTGCTAGAAATTAATCTAGGTAGACCTATAATTTAATTCTTAGAGTGACAGTGAATCTAGTTACATTATTTAATGTAAACTAACAGTTTACTGTAACCATAAGGATAGAATGGGATAACAATGACTATCATACAAGCAACTATTACAGTCTGTGTGGCTTAATCAATGCAACCTATTCTTTGCTAAAGCTATAAAGCTATACAATTACAAAATACCAGAGATATGAGGAAGAGAGGAGTTAGGGATTTTCAGGTGAAAAATGTGGGAAGGAACACTAGGGGTGTCCTCTACCCAATAAATGTGTTCAACAGAAAATTAAAATATTAAATTCCATTTTCTTTTGTAGACACCCTTTTATTGGTGAAGGTAATAAAGGAGGCGTCTGGCATTCGAGTGTATTTCCCATCAGCAGATGTCTAAACTGTTTTTGAAACTTAACCATGGAGCCTGAATAGATGAGGTGGGACCTCTGCTACTGTTCATGATGTCATATTTAGAAGTCAATGACTATTTGTTATTTTTCATGCTACATGAGCCTGATCATCATACACACCTTGAATTTGCCACGCCTTCGCTCATGCTGCACAATTCTGTATTGTATGATTAAATAAAATAATTTTCCTATGTTATCACGAAGACCCAGGTTTTGTGGGCAGGTTCTTTCTCTCTTTATTTTTTTGGCTAACATCTGTCCAGGTGCTCTGCTGTGGTATATGTGAAAGTATTCCAATAGATAGGTTGAAGATGAACTTTAGGAGCTAGAAATGCGCCCACAGAGAGCTCTAGGCTCTGGTAGACCAGACATCCTGGCATGGACCAGGGAAACAACTTTTTGGGCCCAGAAGAATCTGGTTCACTGTAAGAAGCTCTAAGTCTGAATGGAGGTGCCTGCCTTGCCTAAAGCCACTAAACTCTGCCACACAGTGTAGTTCTTAAACAAACAAACAAACAAAAGAAATCGGAAGCTGCTAGAAGTAGCTATAGGTGCGGTTAAATATCAATGATTGCTGCACTAATAGGGCACTTTGTTCTAAATACTTCTGTGTCTGCTTGGACTTTGAGTCCAGGCATCTCTAAATTGAGTTATTTTCTTAATATTTATGAAGCTGGGCTGTGATAATTAATTGCTGTAGAATTGGGAAGAAACAGGCTGAGCAATTTACCTAAGATCAAAGTAGGCTGATGGCAGGGAGAAAGGCCAAAGATTCAAACCCTCATCTCAAACATTAAGCCACAGCTTAAATCATACAGATTTTTCTTTTTCCCTATTAAGACTTCCCCCACTCCATTTAGGACAGTCTGAATTTTATTTTACGTTTAAAATTAAGCTTGACTTTTCACATTACACTGGAAAAACATGAATCCTCTTTAATTTACAGCACTTATCTTCTCAGGATGGAATGAACTTTTTAGAATTTACAAGTAAGCCATTAATTGGTTTAGGACTGAAAATTAATTTTAAGTTATGTCTTTTAAGAAATTTAGCATCTGTGCTACTGGGTTTTTTTGTCCTGAAGGTTCTTAGTTCTCTTAGAGAGTAACCAAATCTTTTCAAGCTATTTTCACCATTGAAAATAATTGAAAGTGTGTGTGGAAGTTATATTTGAGGAGGAAATTAGCTGGCAATTAAGTCAAATTATTGATGATAATTTCTTGACTGTGTAATGGTGGGTTTTAGGAAATACATAATGTCTCAGTAATGTTTTATTTTTTACCCTTAAGTTAGTCTCAGCCTTATAACCATCTTAGCTTTATTTGTGTGGTAATTGGCACTTGGAGGGAATTTGGAGTGCATCATCCAGTTGGATTTGCTCAAGCCCTTCTCTCTCTCCCAGAAATGATTGCAGTACTTATTCTGGGGTTTGGAGTAAAGGTGGGCTCATCTGCATAATACTCCCTGCTGTCCTTTCTTCCCCTAAGCAGCCTTGGGATGCAAAGCCCCAAGTTCTGCTAGAGGGAAACATGGACTGGAGTCATTTCAAGTACCTCAAAATCAAAATATTCTGCTCCTTTGTAAGCATAAGCTAGGGTGGATTGCTTCTATGACAGAGTCCACGCTCAGTGTGCTGACAGTTCTCCCTTCTCCTGCCCTACAACCTTGGATTTGCTGCACAAAGGGTTCAGAACCCTTCACTGAGCTTGCACTCAAGGTTCTGTGCCTTAAAGCATGTGACTGTCACACAGCCAAACCCCTCAGGAGGCTGAGTCCATTTGGCCTCCTGGCGTTCAGGGCAAGCCAGGACTTTTCATCCTGTCATGCTGAAATGAAGGCGATCTTTTACAGGTAACCGTGGAGACCCTGCCACAGACAAAACGGAGCATGTCTGCTGCTGTGTGCTCCACAAGCCCTCCCTCCACTGGATAACAGGAGAAACAGAGGATTAGGACGAGTCTGGCTGCTCCCAAGGAAAAGCTGGAATGAGTAAGGAGCCTTTTACCATCTAGGATGTACAGGCTGAGGGAAAGTAGGAGCTGTTGCTCATTTGTTTTCCCTGACACCACAGAAACATTTTCCCAGGACATGGGGGCTATTAAGTGCCCAAATTTTATTTAAGATTAGGAGGTTCAGTTGGTTGGCGTGGCTGATGCGCACAAGTTTCTGCAAGCAGTTCTGAGTACTGACAACTGTTTCCCATATCACATCATTACAGCTCCTTTCTTACCCAAAACACCAGCTTCAACTGGGTCAAGAGGAGGTGGCCTCTAACACAAATTTGAAATTTGGGGTTTTTATGTTTCACATACTGGGAATGTTCCAGTGGCTTGGCTCACCTTCCTGTTAAAGGCGAATAAAAGCCAAGGGCCACATTGTTCTCAGCACAGACAGGTTTTACAAGACCCACATCACCTTGCAGCTATGCTGTGTGTCACAAAGTGTCAAATACAGCCTCTCTGACTGTTAGCTGCATTATCGTCATTGCAGTGGAGTATTTAAGGAGCCACCGTGCAAAACATTTCCCAAGCTTTCATGGATCATTGTGCCCATGATCACAGAGCACGGAATGACAGAGCACTGAAAATTGAGCTAATTTGTATCTTTACCCCAAAATGCTGTGCCAGTGAAAACAACACATTTGGGAGATTTACAGTAGAGCTGAACCTTTCTCTGTGAGAACACAACTTTACATCAGAAGAAAAGAAATCGGAAGATTTGTTCCAAGTCAGAAAATGCTCTTCTTTCCAATAAAATACAGCAATGGCAATAAGTGGAGTGGTTATTCTGTGAGGGTGGGACCAAGATCAAGGATAGTTTAATTATGACATGCAGGCTAAGCAATTTTGCCTCAGTCCTTTCTAAAGACAGTGATGGAAGGTCATTAGGACATGAAAAAGAGAACATGAAGGCCAGGGAAATAGAAATTGCTATATTCAGAATGTATAGGAAGCACTAAAGTTTCAATGATTGTATGGGGTGCTCAGATGTTCACTGTCTCACATCACATACTTCTCTTCCACTGCTCATACCTGCAGCTCTCAAGAGTAGAAGGTCCCCCAAGGGGGACCCTGAGGCAGATTGTGACAATACCACTAAAATACAACTCAGTTCTGACTATTTTGCTATTTTCTCACCACCCTTTGGAGCTGGCTGCCCCACAGTGTGAACACAGGTAGAGGAATCACTCATTCCCTTATTTTTTTATGCACAGTTCCGAACACCTGCTCGTGGCTAACACTGCAGGGGCAGTGCACCGGGGAAGGACTCTAATTCATCCTCAAACTGAGGTGTGCTGTCTCTTGTGGCTTTCAATGGGACAACATAAAGCAAAGCAATCTATCTCCCAACAAAAGGTGACAGATTCTGAATTTAGGGAGTTAATCTCTGGTGTGCTGACAGGAGATATACAGAGAAATAACAGATTAGTGGGGAAACTCACTTGAGACTAAATGTAGGATGGATGGTTGCATCAAGTATATCATACAGTGTTTTATCTAGATTCCTGTCACACCTGTGAGCACAGTACTCGAAGAAGGCTGTAATTGATAGCATAAAAACTACTAGTATGCTGTCAGCTTGCAGCTTCCTTATGCATATCCAGTACTAAGGAAGGAATTTTCTAGAGTTTCAATTTATTTCAAACCAGCAAAATATTCTGGTTTAAGAAATAAGTGCATCAAATTGGTGATAAAACAAGCCCGTTGAAAGTGATATATAAAATGAATTCCAAAATTAGGACTTCAGCTTTAGTGAAAAGTAGTTAAAATGCCCTGAAATTGATCTTAGTTGATGCAGTCCTGTCTTCCCGAAAACTGAATTACTTTTCAGTGAGCAAAAACATTTTCTAATGAATCCAGTGAAAAACTTCTGACGGGCTGTTTCCCTAGAACCATATAATTTCATGCTATATCCTTGATCCGAAAACAGCGACACATTTGAACTTACGACATTCAATAAAAAGCATCATTTTTAGCCAGTGAAAGATCTTTGGGCATTGTGTTGCATTTTTACATGTCTTTTGTGTTAACACTAAGGATTCCTATTTGCAAGAAGGCTAAGAGTATACATTTGAGATAAATAAAGAAGCCCGACAAAGAAAGAAATCTTAAATGTTATCAGAGAGCTTTGTGATCTAAATCTACCTCAGGAAGATGGTATAAATAACATTGGTTTAGAAGAACAAAGCAAAAAGCAAAGGGGCTTGACAAGGCTGTCAGCACAGCTGAACTCACACTTGACTTGCCTGAGACCTCATAGTTTGGTAGAAAGCTGAGTAGACTCAGTTCTGGTTTTACACAGCTAAATCTGAAGAAAGCTTACAAAAGCCAGTAAGCCAGTAAGCCATAAACATTCTCCATTATTAATATTGCAAAAACAATATGAAGGGAAAATAGATTCTGATATTAGAAACAGACAGTTCATCTTTTCTATACTTTCTAACCCATATAGGATATTCCTAATAAAAACTTGGCAGATATCTTTCTCAGTTGTGTATAGGGGTTTTCACATGTATCAGGCTGTTTTCTTATCAAGAATAAATCAGTCTGGTTGCCCAAACTTCATTATTACATGCAGAGGCAGAAAAGGGTCTTGTGATTCTTTACAACAGGACAGAAAACTTTCTGTTTATGCTGGAGTGTAAACATTTGATTATATGGAAATGAGGGAGAATATGCTCCAAAACTAAAGGTACTCCATGCCAACAAAGAATCACTGCCAGTGTCAGCAACAGTTGATGTTAAATTTGATGTCTGCAAGTAATCTAGAGATTTATGTATCTGGCCTTAGGCGTGCTTCTGGCTCAAAAACACCTCAGATCACTGCCTTGGATAGGAGGGGCAGAAGATTGCTTAAAAATTGCTCAGAAAACTCAACAGAAAATAGTAAGTCCTGCAGAAAAGTGGATGGTGACTTCCTTTTCCCATTATTGCAGACCTGAGCCCTACCAATGGAACAACATCTCTTTCTCTTGTCTGGATCTGTGGTTTTCTGGCAGAGCAGTCTGCATGTCAGGATCTGTAGCTGCCAGAAGAAACATCAATATCAGAATTTCATCAATATATGAAACATCAATAGTGAGGGAAAATTTTCTAAATGCAGATAGATATTTAACTCAGTGTCAGCTTCATGAAAAAAGTTGGTTCTGGAAGGGTGGTTCTACTACCCCGAATATCTTCACAGTAAAGCAAACTGCAATAAGTTCATGCAAAAATATAATTCTAGTCTGTTGGGCTGGTGGTGAAAGGAATAATATTAGAACCTGAAGTAAATATTTTTCCTTTCTGAGCTGTGAGAAGCAAGTTTTAGATTTAACTGATAAACATCGCCAGTAGGAGTGTTACTATTTTTTGGAGATGTTAAATTCAGTTCAAGGCTGTAAGTGAAAAAGCTGGGTTAGTAATTGATGCATGTAGAAAATGTTCATCTTGTAAATCTTTCAGTGACAATAACGATGAACAGTAGTTTGCACTCATCATGAGGCCTCCCTAGGAAGGTCTCAAGGATCCTCGACAATCAATAATTAAGTCTAGTAGCAGCCTCTGTGCTGCTTAAGTATTTTACTAGCTTGAGGAGAGAGAAACAGATAAAGACAACTTTCTTCCCAACTTCTCCATCCCATCTCTCCTGCCATGATGTAAGGACACTAGAGAAGGTAATATTGTCAGAAGGTACTGTGGACATTAATTTGAAGGAATAGCATTCTCTGACAGGACAGAGAATTGATCTCACTCGACCAGATGGAGATTTGTGTGTATGAGCCGAACACCCAGACTTTGTACTCTTACTCTTCCAATTTTCTCCCCCATCCTGCTGCAGTCAGGGCAGTGAGAGAGAGGCTGTGGGGCTCTTGCCAGCTAGGCCACCAAGCCCATAACATAAACTCAACAGAAACAAGACATTTGAAATAGATCAGATGAATGAAAGGCTAAAAGTGAATGTTCTTGTTCACTGACAGCTAATATGTCAAGATCAAAACCATAGATATCTTAGCTTTTATACATATCACATGAAGACAACTTTCTCATACTAAAGTCCTTCTGTCTTGAAAGTTGTTGTTGTTGTCTATAGGTCTTAGTGGACCTCAAAGTAACCCTACCTTACATTACCAGAGAAGAAGATGAAAAAATATTGAAACACAGACTAGAGTTTTCTAAAAATGAGTTGCTGGGAACATTTTCTTGGCCCCACTGACACCATAAGAAGTTCTGGCACAGACCTTGCTGGGGTCATTAGTTCTCAGTATCTCTGGAGACAGAGTGGGTGCCCAGCCCTATTTAATCCAGAGGTATCTAGTCTAGCACAGTCTAGCACAGCATATGGCCATCTATGCATTGCCAAAGGCAAGTTCCATTATATATAGAGATGCAAATTTTATTTTTCACTTGAAATTTATTAGACAGAGAAATCTTACTCCAAGACCAGTCCAGGTCCCCTCCCAACCCTGACACAGCTTGTTATTATGAATCCTTTTGACATTTTCCAACATTCAGTTTACCTGCCCCTGCTGAACTGTAATTAAATCAGAAGAAAAATGGTATTTAAAACTTTTAGTAATTTTAAAATAGCTTTTTTCAGCTCCAGTAAAGAACATAAAGCTTATAGGGGATTTGATAAACAAAAATCCATCAAAGCCAGCCAAACACTTCGCTTGACTCAAGCATGTCAGTGTGGTTTTCATGGGTCATCTCCTGAGTCCAGAAAGTCTAGTATTTTGGCATGGCCAGTCATTAATGTTTCATTGTAGTCTCTAAAAGCTGGGAAAGGTCTTATCCTCTGATTCATGATGGCTTTAATGCCTTGCATGTTGGAGGTTTTTTCCTAACACTTGACCTCACTTTCACCATTTTACCCCCTCCTTGTTCACATTCTACATAGCAATAGCAGTTCAGGGAGTTGCTGTCATTCTTGCTTTGCAAGTGGAGACTTTGAAATGCAGTTATAAAAAAGAGACCAGCAGCACTGAGCATAGGCACAAAGACTCCCCAGCAACTTCTGTTCCCAGTTAGTCCAATAACCCAATAAAATGTGCAAGAGGGGACTTAATCTAAGCTTACAAAAACTGAGCACCTCACAAAAAAGAAGGTACCTAGTTGACGTGGGAGAATTTACCAAACATTTTTTTAGTCTCTAATAGCAGTTAGAGGCTGTAGGATACGAATATCTCAGAACACCTTTTCTTTTATTCTGATGCTCATTCAAAGCAATAATATTAATTTAAAAATGGAAGCAACCTTAAAAAACAGAGGAAGCATCAATACTGTCATAAGAAATACCATTGCCATCTAATTTTAGTCTTGAGCAGGAAGAAAGGGAAAGGAGTCATTGCAGGTATCAGGGCAGGGAGTAAAGGGAATGCTCAGACCTCCCACCTGTGGTGTCAAAACCAAGAGGAGAATTAAGACAGCAAATGGCATATGCTTTGGATATATTTCTTTTGGATATGAAAGCATATATGGATATGCTTTCAATGAATGAGGATGGGGAGCAAGAAAAAGCTATTTGCAAAATACTAATTCCTCTGAATGAGGGGGGAAAGCAAAACATGTTTGTTGAAGGGTGATGAATGAGATATCTGCAATGTATTAATTCCCCTGTTGAGTGGGTGGAGATGAGAGACCTCTCTTACCTGGGCAGGGTTGTCAGATTTTGCCACTCTACCTAATGATTTTTGAGCAGAAAGTGATGCTGATTTTCCTGTTCTTTTGACCTGAATGACTGTGTTGCCATTCCAGAGGAAACTGTGTAAAGAATAACTTTGATTTCTTATAATCTAGCAAACCTGTGAGTTTTTAAAAGGAGTCTATCACCCAGGTCATCTCTTGAACATTACAAGCAGTAAGGGAAGGAAGCGAGTGATGGGAGAAAGAGAGAGGAAACAGAGGGAAAAATAAGGGTAAGAAGAAGAATAAAAAGAGAACATCAAGATGGAGGTTAGCTGTCTGACAGAGATTTTAGGAGCTTGGGAGACAGGGTTTTCTGAAGAAAACCAGTGGAAATTTCCCATTTTGATACCTTTTTCTTTCTCATTGATACTATGAATGAAAATACGCTGACAGTCCATGGGTAAACAAGCTGCAGCAAGAGAAAAATGAAGTATGATGGTCAAGGTATGGATTACCACTGTCCTGAGGGGTTGTTGCAAACCCTTCAGTGGGGAAATATCTACAAAGTTTAAAAGCTTAGAGGCTGTGGTCGAGATCTGCAGCCCAGACAGCTCACCCAATCCTAGTCTCAGTGCACAAGAAGTTCTGAAAGTGCCAGAAGGTTATGAACCTGAGAACAGTGGTACTGCGAGCTCTTCCTCTCGCTGGGACATCTTGGAGCTGAGGCTTAGCAGCACCAGCTGCCAGGAGGGTTTAAATTCATCTGAAATAAACCTGAAAACTTTCCCCTGAGACACTTAGGTATTCTCCCCAAGGAGAAACAGCTTTTGCAAAAAGCTCAAGGTTCTTCTGTACGCTTCTGCAAAGAATGATCCCTGTCTTGGGGGAGAGGGAGAGAAATGTTGAATGAAAACATGTTTTACGGTGAAAACAAAAGCAATTTTTCTAAGCTTGTAGCTGTCTTCGCCCAGAAAGGCTTTTATGAGTGTTTACCTTCTTTGCAGCTGGTAAATACACTGAACAGCTTTATGAGAAATTAAATTCTAAATGTCTACAGATTTAATATTTCTGCTGCTGTTATCAAGCTATGATTTCGGCCAACTTAATGGAAACTTGATGAGATAAGAGTTTTTTACTTGAAAAAGAGTATTGTTATATTGTTTGTGTGGGTTTCTTTTTAGACTGCTGTGAGCCAGGAATGTAACGTTGAGGGAATTTAAATTAAGAGGAAACATGTTTGCACAGGGATTAAGACGGGGGAAAAAAATATTGGGGAGAAATAGAGTTAATAACTGAATCTATATTAACATTTGTGATTGGAGTCTAAAGTTACACTTCCCAGCTCTACAAAAAAAAGAAAAGAATAAAAAAAAGAAAGAAATATTGGCAATAAGGCAATGACAGAGCAAGAAAGCAAGATAAACACAATGAGGTACAAGTACAATTTCTCTAAAGTAGACTGCCGATTTAGATAATTTGCAGGCATCTGGGCATTGTGGCTATCAACACAAATATCTTAATTGCTTTCCCACAGGTCTTACACAGTAGTGCTTCTTCTTTATCTACTTTTTCTTGAAGGCATCTTGTTGAACCTTTCCTAAGCAATTTTCTTTCTACAAGTTTGGAATTTTTTGCACTTTTAAAAGTTACTCAGCTTCCTATAATCGCTTAATCCCATAATTTTTTGTTCTTCATTCAGTTGTTACTGGCAGGGGAGAAGCTCACGTTTGTGTGGTCTATTCATTAGTCTGAATAAATGAGAATAAATTATTTACAGGTAGTGGGTTTGCAATTATTATTTTCTCTGTTTGAAGTTGTGGATAGACCACAGAAAGAATCAGATCACGTTGATCATGGAACCTTATTTCTTCTACTAAATAAAGAGCTGAACAGAGAAAAATTTGTTAGTTGTAACAAATCCCCATAGAAGAGAAATAACACTCCAGTGGAGAAGTGCACATATGAAATGTGACTGACACCTATTATGTTTCCTTAAGTGCTTTTTGGGTTTTGGGCCTTGGCTGCTGTGTGCTGTGTTTGTCTGAAGAATCCAACTACTCTCCTGAGATGAATAAATATGGAAAGATTTCAAATGGGCATTGGAAGTTTTGTTCTGTTTCTGTTTTCTCTTTGTATAACTGTGCAGTGGAATGCTAAAATTTTTGTGCTCAGTAACTCTGCTCAAAAAGATATTAATTATTTTTTCATTTTGTGCATGTCTGTGAAGAATGCGTGGTTTATACTTGAAAAAAAAGTGTACCAGAAGAAATCCCCTTTTTTTTCATTCGGTGCATTTTTTGGGTAAAAACAACCAAGAAAGTGAACATAGGGCAATAATATTTGCCTCATCCTTGAAAAACAGAATAAATTAATCAAAATTATTAGTAGAAACATTCCTCAAAGTCTCTACACTAATAGAAACATTCACTAAGATTAAACCTTCCTGTCTTAGTCCAACATGATGGGAAAAGGATAATTAAACTGTTGAGAAATGTCACAGCATTGCTGCCTGTGTGTTTGTATAGTCAGGGAAACACAAGGAGCTTGTAAAGGGTTCTTACATATAAATGTTGAATCAGAAAATATGTGTCCTTACAGTGAAACTATCAGAGCAGGCAGAGGCAGGGGCTGACTGGGATAACAGGATTTCCATTCTGTGAACAAGTGCCTCAGTGCTTGCTAAGAGACAGGGATGGCAGATGTTAGAATATTGAAAATGGTGTTTTGGCAGTGAGAGAGTTAGGTTTCCTGCTGGTCAGTACTAACCCAGAAAGGACAGCTCTTCTTCAGCATTTCAAATGAGCTGCACTGCCAACACTGCCACCCTCTCCTCTGCTCTGAACCAGATTTTCTGACTATTCTCTCTCATAGGAATACTCCCATGTCCAACCTTGTCTCATGAAGACCAAGTAAACAGAATTTTTGTCAAAATGTCAGTTTTGCTCAGTATTTTCTGCTTTCATATTTGTCTGTTACTCCTTCTTGATACTTCTTGTTGATTTGTATTTTTTATTTTCAGTATAAAAATGAAAAAAAAATCTGTTAATTGAAGAAAATAAGAGAAAAAGGTGAGAATATGATTTTTAAGTGAACATAATGGCTTTTTTTCAACGATTGAGAAGAGCATTATAGAAAGCCTGATCTTCTTGCCAACAATTTAACTGTGGGTACAAAACTGTGTTTGCAGTGGAGCGGTGTTGTGCAGTGCAGTGGAGTAGTTCTTATCCAAGGGGATGATATAGCAGCAAAAGAGTGTTTCCATCAAATGATGTGTTGTCATAAAACTCGGTGCTATCTGTATGAGCAGCAGTTCATAATAAAAAGTAATGGGTGTATAAAGTATTTAAAACACGTTTTGATTCTGAAATGGGTCATGAACAAATATATGGAAGGTATGTTCAGCTTCACAACAGTTCCATAACGTGTAATGGGATTAATTTAGTGGCACATAAAGTCACGTCGCCAGCATAGGAAGTGAAGAACACCATGTTCATCTGAAATTTAGGTTCCCAGCTGGGGTTCCCAGCTGGGGTTCCCAGGAATTCCCAGGATAGGTTGGGTAGTGCTTTTGGCACAAGTCAGGTCTCTTAATCTTTGCAGCTTTATTTTAGCCAGGTGTATGCAAATCCTTTTTTTTGTTGTCCTTAATCTTGAGTTGGATACCACAGACCTCCCTTTCTTCCCATGAAAACTGACCAGCTTATGAGTGTGGAATGCAAGCCCAGAGCATCAAGATCTGACCCAAGAGTTTCCACCTGAAAATAGGCATATGAGTGACCCAGAAATTGAGCAAAATTTGCACCTCTGCTCAGGAAACAGGGTCCTAAAGAGTCGTGTTTACTGCATGAACAAAGTATCAGAAAAATATGTTTGCTGGCAATGTCAGTTGTTATCCAAATTACTTAAGAGCAAACTTCCAGACTTGCAATGCTTCACTCAGGTTGCTTTTAGACAGAATTTTTGCTGCTTTGGAACAGCTCATAGTCATATTAAAAAGTTGCTTAATTTTTTCAAGTTATTGTTACTAAGTTCAAAAATTTTTGAACCATTTTATGGTAAAGAGGATTTCTTTACAGTCCCAAACCATGGCAGAGACCAGATGTGCTCCCTTGAGAAATATTTTTGCAAAACTCTGAACAGACAAACCAATCCCTCAAAATCCAAGAGTTTCCAGTGTTGAATGACAGTCTTTTTCACTTGGTCTCACTAAAAGAAGGCCTGCAGTTTCTGGAGGGGCCCCACCTTTGTTGGGTTACTCTGTACTTGGCACATCCAGTCCTGCAAAACGTTTTCCTACTTTCAGACCACTCGGAGGTGTAGTGCACATCTCCTCGAATGCACTCAGCTAATGCACCATTAGCCACTGGCATAACTACTGAGCATCTCCTGAAGTGCTCTGAGAATTTTATATCCTACAATATTTGCTCTGCCAAGGCTTTTGCAGATTCAGTTTGTGCCTTTCAAGCCACTCAGCAAAGGGGAAAAAAAGCAGCCCCTGTTACATGCAGAACTTTTTAGGTCTCAGAGAGCAGAAGTGACTCTGGCTCTCGAGGGACTCATTCTGTCAAACACACACACCACCATTACCATTCTGATATCACTACTGTGGAGCTGATTAGAGTTTTTAAGCAACTCTGGTGGTTTTAGCATCTGTGACAGGGAATTTAATTGGTGCAGCAGTGCTGTGTTAAGCAGCTGAAGTGTCCACAGGGGACTGCCTGGCTCCCAGCTCTCTGTGAAGACAGGAGGAGATCCTCAACAGCTTGTCCACAGTAGCTGATGATCTTATCCCTTATGTTCCTGTTTTGCCAAGGCTTATTGCTGTGGGCAAACATGATGTTCAAGCTTCAGCTGTGCCTTGTGAACAGGGTACTTCCTGTACTACTCGTGTCTGAAGGAAAGCTTGTCAAAGGTTTAGCTAAGGACTAAAGTACAGGCCAGAAAATACAGAGTCAGAAACACAGCAGCCACACGACAAAAATGCACTTAGCCAGTTCAAATAGTTTGGCTCTGAGAGCACAGCTGTAACATCAGATCAGGTCCCATCAGCTGAGGGGGAGCAGTGTGGTGTTGCTGCATGACCCGAGAAGATGCTCTCCTTTGAACTTTCTGAGGACTCTGTGTCAGGAGTAAGGCTGTGTTTCCAAATCTGTTGCTGGCTGCATGGTTCAGACATTATTGTAAATGCAAAATAGGTACACTTCAAAAAATCACTTTAAAAAAAAGGAAAAGAAAAAAATATATTCTCTCAGGTCAGCTGCAGAATGTTTCTGCTCAGGTTTATTCCATTCTGATTTTTCTGAAACCATTCAAAAGTGATTTTTCCCAGCCATGAAAAGGTTTTGCTTTAGATCAGACACTTTTTTCACATCCTTGGCTTTACCAAATCATCAGGTCTTGAGGGCATTGCCCTGTAAGAACAGCTAAATGGGAAAGGTGAGCTCATACACGCAATAGAAAGCTCAAGACCAATTCCCAGTAAATAACAGTTGCTGACAATTTCCCATTAATATGCTTTTTCACCACAGGGGTTTTATGTGAATTTTCTCTAACTGTCCAAGTAAAACCTGCAGTCCTGAACACTTGGTTAATATTTTCTCTTTGGCACATCATATAGATAAGTAAATTTTTTTTGCCGTAAAGATCGTGTTCCAGCATTATACTCTCACTTATGAAAGTATTTGTAATGTGCCTCTTAAGCAATTGTTGTTCAGTTGATGAGCTCAAGATAAATTACAGCTTTCTCTGTCTTATCATTTTTCTTTAAATTTTGTTTCTAAAATAAGAGGGCTGAATAATCTTTTCAGAGTCCTAGCTCAGCTTCCCTTGCTCTTCTTTCTAACCAAGTATTTTAACAAATACTGTAATCAAGAAAATAGAGGTGGTTTGCACAGTGCAGCCTCTTATATTATCGCATCTCCTTTATGGATAATAAATGCTGACAGGGCCTACAGGCTGTTAGACCCCCAGCTATTTCTGTGCCCTGGCTTCTTAAGTGCTGTTGGAACTGATTGAATACCTTTTCCTGACATGAGATGAGTTCTCTTCTGCAGCAAAGTGTGAACCACACAGAGGAAAGAGTGTCTCCTGATGTTGCTCTTCGTTGCATCTTTCTTTACTGTTTGACTGTAATAAAACACACAGCGAAGCAAGCATCTCAAAGATGGCAAGGAATTCACGTGAGAAACTTCTTCAGACTGAAAAATCAATGTTGCAATGAGCAAATTTTCAAAATATTTTTTCTTATCAAAGAGAAACTTTTTTTTGCTCTGCCTTTTTTTTTTTTTTCAGAAATTTGATGCTCCCAGCCTCTTTGTCTTATGTTTGAATTTCTGTATAAAGAGGCAATTTGGAAAGCTGTAATGTTTAATTATGATTCTGAAAAGCTTGACAACCTGAACCTCTAAAACCATGAAATAAAGCAAGATCCTAGGGGTATTCTTTTGTCCTTTTAGGTTTTTTTCTAATTCAAATGGCCTCATTTCTCAGAAATCTTGGGATTTGTGATAACCTGGCTTTTGCTCTCTCTCTCCTCCATCTAGTAATTTTTTTCATGCCATAATTATTCTTGTGTGGAACTAGAACTTTAATAGGTGATGAACACATAAGCTTCAGTACTAATCACCAAGTCCTGAAATGTTTCCCTACAAATCATTCCTGCTCTCTCTGCCAGCAATGAAGCCACACAGTCCTTTTGTCTCTCTTGCTGAAGCACAAATACTGCTCTTTACAGGATGGTGCTCAGCTCACCCTGGCTCAGGAGTGGAACAGGACTTCAACCAAGGAACTCTCCAAATCATCCTGCAGCAGAAGACAAAGTTCTTGTAGTTCCAGTTGTGGGTCTGAAATCTAATCACCAAACTCTTTGGCAGATCTTTGGCAGATTGGCTTGCAGGCTTAATATGCTGTGTTCCCTCTTCCCTCATGGCATGTCTTGTCCTCCTGCCTGGGACTGCTCCAGGGAGACCTTTTCACTCTCTACAACTTCCTGAAAGCAGATTTTAGCCAGGTGGGGGTCGGTCTCTTCTCCCAGGACAAGAGGACATAGCCTCAAGCTGCACCAGTGGAAGGTCAGGTTGGACACCAGGAAGAATTTCTTCACCAAAACCATTGTCAAGCATTGGAAGGGCTGCTCAGGGAAGTGGTGGAATCCCATCCCTGGAATTATTCAAGAAACGACTCAATGAGGCACTTAGTGCTGTAGTCTAGTTGATATGGTGGTGTTTGGTTGAAGAATGGACTCAACGGTTTTGGAGATCTTTTCCAGCCTTAATGATTCTGTGGTTCTCTGATACTTGCCTTTGTGCCATGCTTCCCACCCTATTGTTCCCACTTCATGTGCCAGGGTAAGGTGTTCAGCCCCTACAGCATGAGGCACCAGGGTAGATCTGTGGGATCAGGGCAGGATCAATGGGTGGGCAAATTTGCCTGTCTCTCCCTGCATTGGTTCTTCCCACCATTGTCTGAAGGATCTGGTGTTGGCTGCTCCTAAAAAGAAGGGATGAGTTAGATAAATGCAGCCTGACATATCCTGTGTTCACAGACAACATTGTTTGTTAATGAACAAAGCTGGATCTGCTGTTTGTTCACTTTTCACAACAATTTATCATTTGGGGATGCATTTTTCATGGAGAATAAAAAAATTTGAAAACACCTGAGGCATTTAGACAGACTCAAAGCTCCAAAAAAGCCTTTTTACTTAGATGTTCTGCTAGCTGAAGCAAATAGACTGATAGGGATAATAGATATTAATTCATACCACAAGGTGTGCATGCCAGGTTGCCTCCAGGTATTTAGGGAAAAACACAAAACTCAGTTAAATCCAAACTCACTTTTGTGGAGGCAATCCGTATACCAGAATCCCACAGATAACAAGTCAAGAGTAAAAGGAAAGACTTGATGGTAGTTAAAGAGGGCAGTTTTTGCTGTGTACATCCAGCGTGTTTGAGGGTCTTGAGATGAGAGTGCCATAAAACTTTGGAAAGAAAATTTATCTTTTTCTGACTTTTTGTGGGGCTTTAGCCCTGTTTACACCCCTCTGAATCAGGTGTCTGCTGTATGGATCTGGTACGTGCTCATGCCAGTGCTCCTTCTGGAAAGGGGGTTGATACCTCTACTGAAGGATGAGCCAGTGCCCAGACAAGCTGGTCATGTATTCAGGAGAAGGATGGGTGCTTTTCATTGCAGGGACAGTGTGCTAATCCTACTGGTATTCCTCTGCCCCAAAATCCTCTCTTCTATTTCACTGCAATTTATCCTGAGCTGCCTTTGTCCCCAGGTCAGGCACTCAAGGAAAGGGTTTGCAGCCCAGGTTGCACCCTGCATGTGATGAGCAGAATGTGGCAAAGTCGTCATCACATCAAAAGTCATCCTGCAAACTGGATTTGTCCTCAGTTTCTTTTGTATCCTGGAGGTTCAGGTCAAAATCACTGAAGTTGCAAAGTGCTTTAAGGAATCCCGGGTCTAAGCTATGTTTGTTTGGAAACAGTGCAGGATCCACATCCTTGGGGAGTGTCAGCTTGATGTTGGGTTAGAGGCCTTACTTTGAGTTTTGCTGTTCCAAGAGAGTTTGGGAACTGTTTGAAGAACATTTGTAGCCCAGGCCAGATCGAGATCCTTCATTGTGTGTGCACTGAGAGCAAATATCAACATTTCTGTACAAGAAAAAAAAAATTATGACTTTTACTATATGAAATTGCTTCCAGCAGTAGGACACTGGAGATGCAGATATAAGCAGTGTTGTGTTTTAGACATGACTGCATGAGGAAAAGGGAGAGCAAGAACATAAAGGCACAAAGTTTTAGGACTAGGACAACTGAAAAAATTGAAAAAAAGAATATTTCATACCATAATAATTCATATGACATCGGCTCAGATATAAAAACCAAGAAAATGACAATGGCATCCCTTATTTCAAATGTGTAATCTGCACCTCCCTGCTTGCTATTGTCAACAAACTCTCTGAGGGTGTACAGAAAAATGTGAAAAATCAAAATATTATATCAACATTGTTTTAAGTACAACCTTTTTTTGAGTCCTGATAGAATTTCATCCAAATGACGCAGAAAAAAATGATAGCCAAGTCAGTTAAACCAGTGGCATATAATCATTCACATGAAAATGGGAGCCCAAGTGCTGATTCCACTTAAGCATGACTCTTTTTTGGAGAAATTGGGAGATCTGGATACCATAAAAGGAGTTCAGGAGGGCTGTGAAAAGAGCTATGGGTGGAGACACAAACAGCTTAAGAAAAACATGCGTGGTTCCAAAAGCATTTGGTTCAGCTTAAGCTCATCTGCAGAAGAGTTTTGGCTCACTAGAGAGTTATAGGAAAGTGTGAGGAAAAGGGACTGACTGATCCTGGGGGAAACTGAATGCACATCTACCTATTTCAGGAAGGACTGTCTTTCTCCTTCTCTCTCTTACTAGCTAGGCGATAATTAAAATACATCTATGCAGAAGAAAACTTCTATCTCCCCGAATAAGAGAAGCCTTGAAGTCCTGGGAATTTTTGAAAGTATTAAACAACTTTAATGTGACACAAAGCAATTTTTGACTTGTCAGTGCCTACAGAAGCTCCAGCACTTATTCTGGATTTCCTCAAAATTAGTATATTCTTGCAGTTTTTCAGAACTCTCAAAAGGATGAGAACCAAAGGTCAGGATGACCAAAAGTTGAGTGTCCTGCAGGGATGAATAGGGATGCTCCGAGTGTGTTTAGGGATGGTGGTTTATTGGCAATGATAATAATGGTAGGGGATGTCTTAGCTGTCAGATAGAAAGTGTTCTGTGCTGTGACAAAAGCTTGTGGGGCCAGCCTCAACTGAGAGCCACATAACAGCTGTCACTCTGCATGTCTGGCTGACTGGCTTTCTCAGGACTGAATTAAACAGCCCTTGGCCTGTGCTTCCATTTCTAAGCAGCAAGAATATTTATGTGGCAGCTTTCCAACTCATCTCCTGCAGCAGGGACAGCCTGTAGGCAGGCTCACTCTTATGGGGGAGTGCCCTTCACCCCAGCAGCAGCTCCTGCACCAGAGGGAGAACAGCCCTGGTGCTCAGGACTCTGCGCTGAGGCAAGGTGAAATGCAAGCCTTTCAATCGTGCCACTCCTGGTAACCCCTCAGCATGTTTGTGCCTGTTGACCTGCCAGTGTATTCCAACAGCAGAGTTTCCTAAGCCAGGTGCTAACTCAGGATTTTGGGTGGGTGACCTGCAGGTCATAACCTAGATGTGTGTGTTTTTCAGAAATATCTTTTGTATGCTCGTATTTGATAGGCTGGCAGACTGTCTTTTATTACTACAAATTGCTTTTATGGTGTTTTTGTTTCAGCTGTTCTGTCATACCAGGAAGTTTTTCTCACCTGGCTCAGGAGAGACGGGAACTCTGTTTGAAACAGTCTGTGACAAACATGCAAACAACCTGATCCAGACTTGGATGTGAATTTTCATTTCTCCAAAAGGCAATCTTGTCTAAAACTGGGGCTTTTGCTCTGTCCTTGAAAGAGACAGGAGCTAGTTGCAGAATGCAGATCTGTAGGAAAGTTTTCAACATCCTGCTGTGTGATGGCCTATACCTTGGATTTAATTTCAGGTCACTTTCTAGCACTGGGTATTTAATTTCTCATCTGTCCTATGAGTCCTACTTTACTTTACAATTGTTGATGCCTCTGAAAGCTCCTGCCAACAGTTTGCCATCTGTTTTAAGCTAAAACCATTTAGTTTCTCTTGATGTGAGACAAAACCATCTGATAGGAAAATATGAACAGTAGGTGGCCAGCTTATCACTTTTTAATGTACATGAAAACTCACAAACAGTATGCAGGGGCTTTGGTAATGTTCACCATCCACAGACCCTTCCAGAGAGCCTCATTTAAGGCTAAGTGCAGCCATCTCCTAGATGTGCAGGATTATGACTTCCCTTCAGCTCAAGAGACTGTTCTTTCATCATCACCACTGTTCATTTAAAATATATGTGAAACTGTGAGAAAACTTTGTTTTCTTTTTCGAAAGGATTCTAACTTTTCTTAATTTATGAGTCTTTAAAATGTTGATGTTTGTGCTCCTGAATGTTCCTTAAGTGCCCCTGGTATGAGTGGAGAGGGAAATGACTGCTCACTATGTCTCTTATGAGAGAAATGAGGACTGTAAGGTGAAAATAGCAGGAGATGGATTAAAAACATGAGGCAGTTCTTGTGTGTGGCGCTCCTGGCCAAAGCTTGGCTGCAAATAGTTTAGGGGATTCAAGTGGAAACAGGAAAAGTCAGTGAAGAAAACTACACTGTGAGGCTTCCTTAGACATAAAAACAACATCCATCTCAGGAAGCACATGACAGAAATGTTGCTCTACTTGACAACTTCTGATATTCCTCCCTATCTCTTCTGGCCACTTTCAGGAGCCAGAGGTCTTTGGTCAGCAGAAGCACAGACTAGAGACATGGAGTGGGATGTTGGAGACATGGGCAGTGGTATACCTTTGCTATCATCACGGGGAAGAAAGTTTTCCTTCTGGTGAACTGACAGTGACTGCCCTGTGAAAAAGAAATCCTCTTTAAGCCTTCTTAGACTGAAAGCAGCTTTGGCTTTCAAAAGTGCCTTTCATTACTTCAGGCCATTTTCTCAAATTATGGATCTAAATTGGAAGCACCAGTGAATTGCTTTATATAAAAAATACACATTTTAGTTGAGATGAATCAACATGAAGCAACAGAGAAATCAATATTGCCACATCATAAAAGCCAAAATCTGTAGGAATGCTGTTTTATAATGTTGCTGGTTTTTAGCTGAAATACTGGCTCACCATTTGAACCACTCAAGCACTGGGGGAAAAGATCTCAAAGCAGGTCCCAAATGAATTAATTTTGCTGTACCTCTTATGTAGGACTTCCTGCTGCTACAGTTGGAATAAGAGGCAGGAGCAAAGCAGAATGTGAGGAGGGCACTAAGGCAGCTGTGGGTGGACAAGAGCGAGTTAGGAGGCAGTGGCAGGACCTGGGATGGAAGATAAGGAAACAAGAGGAGCAACTGCCCAGAAATTTACAGAGAAACAGAAAGGTCTCCAGAAATGATGCTGGTTCAGGAAAAGAATATGTTCTCAAAAAGCAGCTGTATAAGTGAAGAGGCAGAGGAGTCTGTAGCCTGTTGCATTGTGCTAAAATGGAAAGGCCACTGTTTGCAAGCCCTGGTCACTTAGGAACCAGGTTAGACCTGTGGTTCAGCAAGATACTGCCCTCTATGTTTCTACTGTGCTTTTTAAAGTGATCTAATGACTTAAGGGTATATTTTTCAAAAGCTGTCACAGGGGGATTTAGGAGCACACAGCTCAGTTCTCAAAGACTCTTATGCTCCCAAATTAAGCTCTCTTGAAATCTCCCTAGTAACCATTATTTATAATACAGCCCAATTCTAACAGTTGCATCTTAATTTTTCCCTTTCATTTATGAAATATTAGTGATCATTTTAGCTGCTTGAAAGATAAAGGACAATGGTACAAATTGTATTTCTTCCAACTCGCATTTTTATAATTAGTCCCCAGCCGGCCTTTTTCATCATTCCTGAAATGTAACTGAACCAGTGATAGAGAGAAGAAGGAAAAAAAGGAAAATCAAAGCCGTGTTTGATCAGTATTGGAGTATGTATCAATCCTAAACCAAATGTTTCTGGCAGCTTCCAAAAAAAGGAATACAAAGAAAGAAATTGTATAACGGGCGTGTCACCTGCAGATCACTGTTAACAATAATTAACAGTACAAAACAAGGGATTCTCATGGGAATATGCATCTTCCAAAGATAAGGTAATGGTGTTGTACCCTCTAAGTGATTACATGAATTGATGCCTTGATCACAGCACTTCAGATAAGGCACTGACAGATCAGTGCTGCCACTGGCACTTAGGAGAAAGAGGAGCAATTCCTGCAGTTTCTGGGACCCTTCCCAATGTAGAGATCCTGCACAAATGTGATGTTGATAAAAAGTTTTCTAATCCAACCCAGAACACACTGGGGAAAATGAGAGTGCCTGTGCAGGACAGGGAACTTGCCTTGTTTTATTGGAGAGTCCACCCAGAAAAACTGAGAACCAAATCAGACCACACAACAGTGTGACTGTATCCACAAGTTTTTAGTTTAAGAACAGTATATAGACTCTGAAAGAAGAGACAAGCACTTCCCAAAGGAGCCTGGGGTGATGTTAGAGGTCAGGATTGAAAATGTTTTAACTTAAAACCTTGAATACATCCCACTAGGTTTAAAACAAAGGGAAGTTTTCTGTACACTAAGTGAAGCTTTGTTTTGAAGGGAAACTTTGCTTTAAAACACAGAGAAACTTTATACTGGATTTGGGGCTCCAAATTTCTTGTATTTTTCTAAGAAGTAATATTTTAGTCAGCCTGGTGGTTACATCTTTCTTTGCTGGGCTTCCCATTTGGAAAAAGGATATATGTTTCCTTACTTCTATGCAGAACAGGCCAGACTTGCAGTTGTCTGCACACCACATGTCCTTTGGTCTGGGTATCCCAGTTCATTCCAGATGAAGATCAGGTGTAGTACAAGCCTACACAATCCGTATACAGAGACTCATATATGAATTTATGTAGGTGGGAACAAAGACCGATTTAATGTAAATATGGCCCATAAAATTCATATTGATAACCACTTCAATGTAAGCTAGATTATTTTCTCTACATGTAAATTGAAAGAGCCCATCATGCAGTACCTTTTCATTCACTCTCCTATAGTGGATGCAAAAGTAGTTTGTTTTGATGATTGCAGTGTGAAAGACTCTTTGTCCAGTAGGCTTTACATGTAATCTTTCCAGATGGCCACTCTGTTAGCAAAGTGGGGTAAAGAAGGAGCCCACTCCGGATGTAAAGTCCTGCTGTTTGCCAGCTGGATTTTCAAAGGCACAGGCTGAGCCCAAGATCATCCACCTTTGTCTTGACACATTTTGTGCTGCACCTCTAAAGCTTGTCATTCTCAGCTGCCATGCCTGATCTTACTGTACATTCAGTATGGAAACAGCCTCCTGGAAAACACAAGGAGTGAAAAAAACCCAGCCCAATTTTCTCATCATACGCACATTTCAAATGAATAGTTTTGCTGAGAGGATTTGATGAAAACTTTGCTCTTGAACTCATGCAAATATTCCTCTCTTCCCAATGTTAAGATCATACTGAAGACTATTTTGAAATTGTTTTAAACATTGGGAAAAGCATGAAAACATGAAGTGTAAAACCATATGCCTTAGCTGTGCTTTCTTGTTCATACGTATTCATGACACAAGATAAGTTTTTCAGAAAGGAAGACAGGCAGTGTGTGGCACAGGATATTCCACTTTAGTGAAATCAGGACACTTCTGAAAGATTTCCATTTGGTAGTTATGAACGGAATTGCAAGTAGTAATTAGCAGAAAAAAAAATTGAAATTTAGGCGGCTGCTTCTAGTCAGATAAAAGTTAAGCACATGCTTAGATTTAATGGGATACCTTGAAAAACCCACTTGTGTCAGCATGAATGCTTATCTTATGCATATATTTACATTTAGGAATGTATTTACTGTGAAACAGAAAATTTCAAGTAGCTCTTTTAACTAAATTGTGATCCCATGAAGAAATAAAATTTATTTATGTGATAAAAGTGGGAAAAAACTTATGTGTTTAGATTTGCTGCTAAGAGAGAAGATTGTCTTTCTGCAGTGTCACTACCACATTGAACATTAAAAATACCATGTAATCACCTTAATTTTCAAAATGTCTGCAAAAGCATCTTAGTGAAGACACGTGGGAGGGAAGGTCTGATCAGATGAACACTCAGTTTTCCCTTTACACAGAAGATGAAGCCAAACTCTTCTTGGAGATATGCAGTACAAGGGTAAGAAGCAATGCTTTACAGACTGCAGCACAGGTTAATAATTAATAGATGCGACAAAAAAGGGTCCTTGCAGTGGGAGCAGCTGACAACTGGAGCAGCTGAGAACTGGAACAGGCTGTGGAGTCTCCATCCTTGGAGAGTTTTGAAGCTAATCTCTGCAAGAGAAGACAAGACTCTGCAAAATCTCATTTCATGGAGCTGTGCTTTGACCAAATTTGAACCCAAGGCCTCCAGAGAGCCCCTTCCAACCTGAGTTATTTGGTGATTGTGATGTTAACATCAAGCAAGCAAGAGAGAACCAAGTGAAGGAACATAAGACAACGTACTAGGAGTAAGTAAAATTGAGGATGAGTTTCTGTGAAGGTGGTGGATTGATGACCATAGACTTCAGTGTCGAGAAGAGCACGAAATATCCGAAATTATCCCCTTTGTGAAGATTTTGCACTCCTGAAACAATGCAGTATGTGCCAGGTGGGATTTTCTGAAGTACTTAGATGTCTTTTGTTCAGATTCATGCCAAGAGGCCCCTCTGCATTTGGGTCTTTCAAATGCCTTTAAATGTATTTGGGATTCATTCATGTGGGGAGTGCTGGAGTCTACCTTGCTCTTAGACTTGTGTAGTTGCAAAGCTTAACTTGAAGTGTGGAAGTAAACTCAAGATTGCTGACTTGGGTTCTCCAACATGAAATGAGATCACACACAACTAAAAGTGGTCTTAAGGATGAGTCCAGAGCAAACTTTCACTGCTGCCTACAGAGGTGTTTCCCAGGATCATTCTGAAATGCTTTTAGGAACAGCCCAAATCTCAATGAAGGGGAAAAAAAAAAGTTTTACAGTAAACTGTACGATGCTGAGTAATAGTAGGAATTAATTTTGAGAATCTCACTTGAAGCTTCTATTTTGGGATCAACTGCTACTGGTGAATTAAGGCAGAAAAATATTTGGGACACTTTCAAAAATTGAGAACAAAATTTTGCTCTGACTTTATTTACATGCCTTTTGATCTACTTAGTCATTGATCAAATCTATACAGGTGTCCATGAAAAGTAGGATTTTAAATAAATCCATCAAACAAACCATCCCAACAGGAGCATAACTAATCAGTATTGCATCATCCAGTTGGGGAAACAGAAGCTGAACTGTGTTACCGTGGTAACTGTTCTCACTGTTTGACTACACACTCAGGAGCATCACATTTTGAAAAAGACTATTTGCATCATTTGTGGCCCAAACAATCCTCTCTTTTCAAAGAGGAAAGTCCTTATATTTAATGCAAATATGTCAAGAGAAAAGCTGATGCTACCCTTCTAAAGTGTGCTCCACATCACATCTGGTAGGCTTGGACATAATTAATTCCAAGTGGAATGTAAAGGAATGGCATGCCAAAAATCTTTAACATAATTTCTAATCATGCCTTATGCCAATCTCTCAGTCCTGCCAGTGTGAGTTAATGATCCTAGGGATGGGATTTGATGTACTCTGGCACCTGAAAGAAACTGTCAGTAGTTTTTGGAAATAAAAATGTGAGAATTGTTAATAGAATTTACCAACTCCAGGATATCACTTGCTGAGGGCTGTTTGACAACAAAAATCAGAGTGTGTTCCAGGAGAGAGTGGTAGCCTTATCCAGAGAGGAGACAAAACATTCAGATCCCAGAATACCCCCACCTGTGTTTTACTGTGAGCAAACTTTCCTCCTTTTTTTTTCCTCTGTTACAGCAGTCCATCATCTTGCTCATTTGACCAGCTGAATGGTGAGATTTCTAGCAAAACTGTGTGTCTGGATGAAGTAGCCATCGCCTGAACCACGCAGACAGGTTATTGAATCTGAAAATCTGCTCATTCAAGTGGACATGCCGGGTAGCAGAGAGCAGCAGAGCTGCTTTGAAGTCAGGATGAGAGCCGGGATCAGAACTAACTCCTCTGGAGCTCTAATCCCTGTACTGGACAGTGCTGGGAGACAGGTCAGGATTCTAACACCCTGTCCAAAAACAGGGTTGGTGTTACTGAATGGAAAGCCATGTGTGTATTCAAAACCACATTTTCCTCCTTTTTGCTTAGTATTGGAGCTCTGTGTTTAGTCCAGCAACAATGACATATCCCAACATCTGAGCAGCCAGGAAGCCCTGGAAGGACCCAAGTACCACTTGCCAGAAGAACACCCTGAGCTTGAACTGCCTCAAGACTGCATGCAAAGACAACATGGACAGTAGGTATATTTGCCTTACAAGCCATCAACTTCTTTTCAGTGGAGCTGTAGCCACCATGTACGTCAGAAACAATTAGTAATTCCCATCAGTTGCACATGAGTCCTATGAGGCTGTCGTACTCTGGTTTCGACCCCAGTCTCTATCACAAGCAGACTGGCCCCACACTGTATATGCTAACTCCTAAGCTTTAGCTCCCTCTAACTCCAGTGGTGACAGCTCCTGGGGAAATGAGAGCCACTGTCACAGTGGTAAGCCAGCACCAAGAAGGGCAGGTACCCTCTTGCACTGCCATGGCAGCTCTGGGACACTCCAATAAAGCACATTTCCTCTAACCCTACCTCCCATCTTGTCTATGTTAGATACCCAATTGGGAAGCTCTCCCCAGTTAAAAAAGCATAAACACATCATGTCCCAGGGCTATCTGAATACAGGTGCTAGCATTTAATAAAATTGCAAAGGAAGAGGGTGTTGATGGGCAGCCGATAAAAATAAGAACTAGAGCAGAGCACTACGAGGAGAAGAGCCGTATCTGGTTCAACTTCCCAAGCTTAAAGCCTTCTGGATATATCAAACTATGGGACATCCCCCAGCTCATCCTTGATAACACCAGCAAGATACCCAGAGAGTTCCCCTGGTTGCCTAATTGGCCACACTGGTGAAAATAGATGTCCAGGTTTCTCTATGTGAATATGCGTGGCTGCCCCTGAACAGCAACATGTGCTCCTGGTGTCCAGCCAGCCTGAAACCTTTCCTCACTGAAACCTTTTCCTCACCTTTCCTCACCCCACCATCCCTGGGGCACAGGGGCACAGGCTACCAGCTGCACCCTGGGGAACCATTGCTATGTGCTCCAAACTGCCCCAGTCACTTACATCCCTAATCTGACTGTCTCAACAGCAATTAACCTCTTTGAAGCAGGAATTTCCGTGAAGAGCTCATGGTAAAAACTGACAAAGGAATATGGGTGCAGGTTCTTGCCTCCATTTCCTTGATGTGGGCAACCTTGCTGTCTTCTGGCTCTCCCTTCCTCCCATCTCGATGACTGCTGTGTCCAGGCTTTCTGTACAACCACAGTGTAGCCTGACTGCCCCTCTCTCTGCAAGGGACTTGACAAAAGAGTGGTTTTTAGGGAAGCCCATGCATTCAGAAAACCAGGAGGTGTCTGGTTACTTACACAGCTACAGTATCACCCCTTTGTGTGTGACTTTCAGCATCACACCTTCTTGGCGTCCATTCAGCAGAGCACTTAAACACTAGATCTGCATTCAGTTTTGCAGTTGAAGCTTATTTTACTTTTTAAAATTCTTTTTTAAGAATCCCAAATATCTATTTGGCAATAGAGAAAATTTTCCAAAAATTTTCTCAGGTTTGCTGAACTGTTTCTGTAAAAGTAAAGTAGAAAAAACTTTTTAACCAATGTCAATGTTGTCACTTTTAAGTGCAATGTGCTTATTTCTCTATTTAGAAGAATTGTGTCTGATAGAATAAGAGGGAAAAGTCTAGTGGAACGTCCTGCATGGAGAATCAGGAGGTAGTCGTCCTCCAAACAAGGAAGATGGCAAGTCTGACTAACTCTGAGGCTGCCCCAAAATGACATTTTGTAGCTTTTTTTCCAGAATTATATAAACATACAAGAGCATATCACCCAATCATCTTGTAGGGTATTCAAAAGTCCTGAAAAACATCACAGGTCAATTTTTTTTGAAGCAGTTTCTTCCAAGTGTATCTGACAAAAACTTTTACATCTGGCAGTTTTCTAAGACACGTGTAAAAGTATTCTTTTGAAAATCTCTCCTTCAGCCCTTAAAGAAAGAACGAACCACTCAGCCAGTATCAGAGCTACTTGTATACTCCAAAAGAACACTAAATTAACCATTTGCTATTTTGAAATCACGGGTAACAGCCTTACCAAGACTTCTTAGGCTCGATAAAAAACTTATTTTCAATTTGAATTGCATCTCTGCTCATTATATCATTTCCCCTCATTGTCACTGTACAACAGATATTTTGCCTGTTGAGGCAAATACATCAACTCCTGGTGCTGCTCATCTTCACCCTCATTCACCACGCTCGTGGTGACTCAGTATTGAGCTACCCTGAATGTAAACAAAGTGCCTTCGATCCTGTGTGTTGATGAATTTCTCTGATACGCTGATGATGTGTTATTTTTCTAGTCACTGTGGCACGTGATTTTATGTGCTCTGTCTATAATACCAGGCTGTTCCCACATGAATTGATGACAGCCAGGAACAGGGAACATGTTTGCATTAAATCAGGAGTGTGTTGAAGTCTGTCACTTCAAGTGACTCGGATTCTCGGAGCTCTGTTCTTCATTGAGTGTCTGTTTGAAAAATGATTGGTCTTGCCACCCATTGATATGGCAGGTGTTACACCATGATACATCAATGAAGGGATTCCAGTTCTGCTGGTTTTACTGTATGACAGTTTTCTGGGGCCACAAAAAACTTTTGGAGGGAAGTTCTTTGCCTTCAAAGCAGCTATTAACCACAATGGCTCTCACACCACTTTTATTTTTGAGAAATATTTGTCCTGCAAGGCTATAATTTTGATGAAGAGATAAGGAAAGATCAAACAAGCAGGAACACCAGGTGAGGATGTTAACCTAAGAGGGGTGAAGCCTAGATTCAGTCCTACTTCCAGGAAAATTTTTTTGCAATGTGAGTAAAAGACTGAATCAAATGCAGAACAGGAAGGATCTTTCTCTCTTTAATTTCCAGGTCTCTTTTGGTATGGCTCCAAGACTGGTCCAGAAAATAATTTTCCCTAATGCAGCATCACACTGTGGGAGGCCTAAATTCTGCATACAAACAGAACCCAAGAGGGCTGAGCACAAGGTGGATGAGGGGACAACTACTGGCAGCTACACAGGAGTTTGGAATCTGCTGCTGGTCACTAGGTGATGTTTGTAGGGGCATTAGGGAGTAGCTGAGTATGAGAGGCAAACAAATCAGTTAAGTAGCTATAGAAAAGTTCCTGTTTTTTAAAATCTTGACCGTCTTACCATCTTCCAATTATTTTATTTTTCCCTGGGCAGTGATTCTTGAGCATATTTGCTGTACTGTAGAAAGTGTCTCTGTGCTGTTTCAGGTAGTTAGACCATGTTGTGGGCTGGCTTCCTGCATGCTCTGAAGGGGTTAGTTGTCATGCTGAGCCTGAGGTTTGTAGGCTCTTTATCAGATTGCCTTTATACACTCTGGATGTGGTACATGAATGAGCTAAAGAAGACAGGGAAAATGATATTTTACATTCTAACAAGCTCTGAAATCCAAGTCTAGCATGAGAGAAACCACGAAGACTGAAAGCTTGCAAAAAACATGGTTCCTTGAAACATTTCATGACTTCATCTTCAAAAAAATATTCTCTACCATTTCAGAAGAAATTGTCATCTGAGGTCATGTGGATCTGATCTGTGATAACAGATTAACTTTTGCTGACTTCAGTCACAAAACACTGTGTTCCCCTGAGCCCCTGGTTTCTTGGCTTCCCTCAGATCTGTGGGAATTGGTTGAGACAAATGCATTTATCTGACTCTTCCCCAGTCAGACCATGAGTGTGTATTAACAGAGGGTGTCATGTAAATCCTCATGTAGTTTTTCCTCAGCTAGTGATAGCTCCAAATCAGATTATTGTATAAAAATGTAGTGCTTTGAAATGCTTCTCTACATGGCTTATGTTAATTCCATTATAATGGACCACAATCACACAATTGTGATGGTAATATTTTTCACTGCTGTTGAAGATAGCTTGGCATGGGCCCAGAAAAAATTATTCTCCAGACACAAACAGATACCAGCTCTTACATTCTTGATAAGAATAAACATTCTACACCCTTCCATAAAAATGCAGCAGTGAAAGGTTATTGAGACACTCATTAGAAATGGCTGTAGCTTTGGTGGGGGGGAGAGGTTTAGTTGGTTGGCTTTTTTTACATATGTGACACATCATAATGATGTATTGAATAAGGATTGTTTTGATAAGTGTGTGAGGGGAAGAAGCCCAGACAGTGAATGAAAATTCTTTTTATACTGAAAGAGAATGAGAAGACTGAAATAACTCATATAGTATCTAGTAAGGCTGAAATAATGACAGGGGATTGCAAAGAGTCATCAATACCACCTTAGCAAGGGACAGAATCCAACTTATTGTGTAGCTACACAGAACTGCCATGAGACAGTGAATTAATATTGTGTACAGAAAATAACACGGTGTATTAAATTAAATGGAGATAAAACACACAACCTACTTTTATTAATGTATGATAACATGTTACTTCACACACTTAAATATTTTGTGAAACAGGTGTCCTGTTTCAAGGCCTTTTCAAAATGAGGAAACTGAGGCAAAGTGAAAATGAGATGACTTGTCCGTGGCTGTTCAGTTGGCAATTTCGGGTTCCCAGGCCACTGTTGGAACAACAAGCTTTCTTCTAAAAAACCCAGGGTATTGCCTTGAAGGAGTGTGACAATTTTTATTAAGCTCCAACATTCAGGGAAAGCTGAGGATACTACCCCAGGAAAGTCCATGTCCTAAACTGGGTGATGGGAGAGGTGGGCAGAGGTTGGGGCTTGGGTCTTCCATTTAATTACTCAAGCAAGGCCCAGGGGAGCTGCATTACACCAAAGAACACAACTAGAAAAGAGCAGATTTATGACAGATTTAGAATTACTTAAATTGAGGTTTATGATGACTGAATTATTCTCTCTCTAAAGATGAAAATATTTCCTAACCTTCTGTTTGTTACAGCTTACTATTGAGCTTATGAGCAAACTTGAAATATGTTAGAGAGAGAGCTGACCTCTTTTGTCATTGATTTAATCATCTGTCTCTAACCTTACAGGTCCCCAACAGTTTGCAAAATAATAGTTTTCATATCATACTTTCTTTGGTCTTTTGCACGTTGTCTCATTTTTGTTTATTTTATCTTTTGAGGACATTCCATGTCTGATTTGATTAAATCAATGCAAGAAGGATATGATAGGAAGAGATTCAATATTATTTTTTCTATGGGGAGGCCAGACAATCAGCCTGATAAATCCAGGAGATCCTTGGGATTAACACAGAAGCAACTAAGTTTATCCATATTAAAGCACATGGCTAAATATCTGCTGTGTGGTGTGTGTGAAAGCCAAGAATGCTGAGCAGACCCTGCAGGTAGGGTTTGAGACCAGACTGGGCTACGACAGCCACAATTCAGGTTGCCTGCCTGTTCCATCAGCTCCTGCCAGAGGGATTAAGAAACCTTGCTTCCAATAACTTTGCAGCCACACAATTTTACAGTGAAGATCCAGGAAATATGTGGTGGTGTTTGTCTTGGATATAGCACACTCAGCATGTCTATGCCACAGGTGAATTTTTTGTGTTTCAAGTCTGTGCAAAGGGGTAGCAGATTTCTACTTACTCCTTTCATGCTGTGAAGTTTTTATCTTGCCTTCACTGCTGCATAGTCAAGGTTAGGGATGAGCAACATCACAGGAGCAGAGATGTTATCTTAACCTCTTTGTCCTTCAGTCCTTCTAAAAATGCAGGCCTGGAGGAGAAGCAGAAGAAGAAAAGTGTGATTTGATCCAAAAGATGATGTAAGACAGGCATACATTTCCCTTAGGTCAATAGATGACAGCTTTTTCAGACTATAT
>VZRO01001011.1:169128-209154 GCA_013397915.1 Daphoenositta chrysoptera
TTTATTTATTTATTTATTTATTTTTATTATTATATTCTTTATTCTGGCAATGGGAGAGGAAAGCCAGGGCATCTTCCTGCTTGGACAGATTGGGAATGCTCTAAGTATCCTGCAGATGAAAATCACCAGTCACATACACATTGGTATTCATCCTGTCTGGAGTCTGCAAGTAAACGTGTGTTTATAACCCTAGGAATAACAGAATAGATGTGGTCTGCACCTGAAAACACCGGTGGTACCTGGGGCCAGTGCTCAGGGGGATGGTCAAGACAATGGATCTGTTACACGGCAGTAGCTGGGAGGGTGGAGGGGGAAAGAACTTGGAGCTGCTTTCCCTATTGTGTAAGTCCAAGCACATTGGAGACTTTTCTCCTTGTGGCAGAGCCCAGCTGCTGGGAAAGGCAGACCTCCTCTGGTGAGCAGTCAGCGCTGGAAACAGCCTTTTCCATTTTGATTTTCTCTCAAAACTGTATTTCCTTGCTCTCTAAGAACAAGCACCTCGTGAAGGCTTTAGGAAATGGAAGCAGAAGAAAACCGCAGTTCAGCACGAAATTTTGGGTTCATAAAATTAAATCGATGAAGTGAGGTTGGAGCGGACTGAAGGCAGCTTGAAGTGCCATAGCAGACAGACCCAGCCCAGGAACACGCTGTTCAAGGGACAAAATTGTGTTGCGTTTAACTAGGGCTGAGCTCTGAAGTGAGAAAAAGATCATCTGGGATACACCCTAGTGGTGGGATTTTGAATACTTCCCTCCGGACTGCCAGAGGACATGCACACATTTATCTTTTGCNAATTTTCTTGCTTGTGCTGTAATTTCATAGCATTTTGCCTGAAACACTGGGTTTTGTGTTACTGTGATCAGGTATTTGTAACTGTACAGCTATACAAAAAACTTCCATCAGTTGCTAGTGGCATCCATAGGAAAACAGTTAAGAACATGTTTCCAGGGCTTTCTTTTTTTTTTATTTATTTATTTATTTATTTTTATTATTCCTTTTAATCCAGAAAGCTGGAGGCTTTTCAGCTCTTCCTACACAAAAAAGAAACAACCAAAACCAAAAAAACTTTAAAAAAAGGACAAGTATGTACGAAAGACAAACACAATCACAGAACTAAAAAAAAATACATATGAAACATCATTGCTCACACCTCCTCCTCATTCTTTGGCTATCTGTCTGCTGCTTAGGCCTCCATCTAGTGTGGAGTTTNTGCTGGGAAAGGCAGACCTCCTCTGGTGAGCAGTCAGCGCTGGAAACAGCCTTTTCCATTTTGATTTTCTCTCAAAACTGTATTTCCTTGCTCTCTAAGAACAAGCACCTCGTGAAGGCTTTAGGAAATGGAAGCAGAAGAAAACCGCAGTTCAGCACGAAATTTTGGGTTCATAAAATTAAATCGATGAAGTGAGGTTGGAGCGGACTGAAGGCAGCTTGAAGTGCCATAGCAGACAGACCCAGCCCAGGAACACGCTGTTCAAGGGACAAAATTGTGTTGCGTTTAACTAGGGCTGAGCTCTGAAGTGAGAAAAAGATCATCTGGGATACACCCTAGTGGTGGGATTTTGAATACTTCCCTCCGGACTGCCAGAGGACATGCACACATTTATCTTTTGCTGACAGTTTGCATTTTAAGGTTTACCTATATAAAAACAAAGATCATGTACATAGAGAACACCTTACCGGGAAAGGACTCTGTGAAATAAAAGGAGAATCTTCATGGTCATTAATTTCTTTTGAAACTCTAGTTAACACTGGTTCCAGCAGCACAACTGTGACTATATTTACCTGAGGAAACCAAGACTGTAAGAAAAAGTAGATATGTATAATTCAGTAATTAAATCAACTTTCAAAACCTTGAGAATGTAGCTCTCCTAATAATCTTGGAAGGTCAAACACTTCGTCCAATGATTGCAATTACAGAGTAAGGATTTTATGTTTCTATTTTTTTATTCTTAAATGATCATTCCTTTTCAGGGTACAACACAAAAAATTAAAAGCCAAAACGAATCAAATATTCTTCCATGAAGTAGAGGCATCCTTATGTCTAAAATAAGATAATAGAAATTTAAGTATCTCAAATATTCTGACAAGTCAATTTGCAACTCCTTTGCAATTAAGTCTTCTCATAATTAAACTCTAGATTTTATCTCAAATTGAAAAGAATTTTTTTTTCTTTTTGTGAAGAAAGCAATCTGAAGAAATGTTGCTGAAGGAATTTCAAAAACTATCAAATTTCTTTTTTTCTCTTTGAAAGATTGAAAAATCTCAACAATACAAAATATGTGAGGAGTGTGTTGTTTTCCCTTTTGTATTTTTTGGCAAAGAAAAGTCCTTTTGAAAGAAGTTATACTTATGGCTCTGTTTGTAACACTGAACAAGTATTCATATTTCAAAGTCTTGGTGGCTTTTGAATGTAGCCACCCTTTGTTAAAATTACACCTTAGTGAGCATTGGTTCACAACCTAACTCTATGTAAAATAATCCCTTTCTCCTAAATTCTTGTCCCTCTTTATTGTTTCATGGTCTATTTCAGGCAAAAGGGGTGAAGAGGAAACTTAATCTCATAAGTTTAGGTGACAATGAACTTTTAAGTTGTATCTAAGAGAGAGATTGATCAGAAGTAGTTAAGCAGTTCAGAAAAGAACCCAACCAAAGAAACAGAAAAACCCACATCCAGATACTGGATTCCCCTTCCCTTTCTGGTGAGCTGGGGATTTCTTCTTACTGGTTGCTTTAATGTATTTTGCAGATCTCTGTCTTCCTGTGGGGAGAGTATTTATCATGCATTAGTGTGCTAGTTAGGTAGGGTTTTTTTGAGTTACACTGATTCTCATCACTACAATTTTTCAATGAGCTTCTGAATTTTTTTTTAGTTACTCCTGATTTTCTAACCAGAGAAAGAATGAAGGAATTAATCCAGTTCAAATCCAAACCTAAAAAATCCTTCACTTAACTTCTGATTTGCAAAGAATGTGAGATGGTGTGGATCAGGAAAAACAACACACCTCCACCCAAACCAGACCCTTTGTCACAGATTTTACCAATGTCTTCACTGAGTATTCTGGTGAAATCAGAAGAAGGATTTACTGGTGCAGAATCAGATCCCCTCAAAAAAAAGGAACGAGCAGCTCAAGCAATTTGACATTAAAGGATGTCTCCTTGCATTTCCTAGAGGTTCTTTAGATGTTACAGCAGATTAAATTGTAATGTATGTTCCCATAGTAACTACATTTTTCTTAGTCAGTTTTGTTCCTGGGTACATTTATTAACTTTTTGAGCTTAAATGCAATAATAATGAAATATATCATGCCATTCAAGCCTAACTGAGGGAGAGGGTAAAAACAAGAAAGGAATTTAAAAAAATACTATAAAAACAAAAGGAGAAGAAGGACCACAAGAAGGCTATTTTAGGGATGGGCACCTTAGACAAAAAGAGTTAAACATATAATCATATGTCATAAACCATTGTGGACTTCCCACTAAACATTTTTGATGTGCAAAATTGCCAAAAAGTAGTTTGGGAGCAGGACAAAAATTTGGTTTGGGATTTCTTACTCTACATTTTGTATGTAGACAGTAGTTGATAGAAAGTAGCAAAGTATTCATAGCAGTGCTTCTGGACTTGGTAGGTCTAGTAAAAAGAATAATTCATTTATAGTTCTGAGGAAAAAGTCACGTAGGGCTTTTGCGTCCTTCTTTTGGCATGTGTAGATCTCGGTATAATTTTCAGTGCTTTGTAGGGTCCAATAGCTGTAATATTGAGAGAAAAAGACAAGTTCCCTCTGCTCAGTAGCCCCCATGTAATACTGCAGGTCACTGCTATAAAGCTGTTTTTCAGTTATTTCCCTTTACTCAACCTGTGGGATTTAACAGTCCTAGAAAAGTGTTTAAATAACTGACTGTTAAAAACATTTTGCTTTTGTTTCACTTTTTACTTTCCCTTTGAACTCTGAGTTTCCAAAGCCTTTGGTATTGTCCTACATGTCAAAACCAAAATGTAAAAACAAGATATATTTTCTTTCAGAAATAAGCAAATCTGAAAAGCTTTGCTTTTTCTGCATTGAGTTTACCAATGTTTTATATTTCTTTAAACACTTCTCCAATTACAAGGGAACACAATATGGAAACTGTGCCAGAATATTTTACTGAAGTATGAAAAACAAGGCAGTGACTAACAAATACTGATAAAATGATAACCTATGTCTCCAAGCTCACAAACAACAAAACTTTCTTTAAAATTTACATACAAATCAGAAAATAAATCTACATTTACCTGATGCAACCTATGAAATTAACCAGGTGAAGAATGGTTCACGCAGATTAGTGTCCCCTTCACACCGGAAGATGTAAAATTAAACATAACAGATTTAAATTCCATGTATTTGCTAGTGGAACATTGCTCTATGACGTTTCACTGCAATCAGGCACATGAACCAGTGATCAACTTTACATTGCCCTAAATGGTATCCCCCGTTTTCCTTGTTCTTCTTTCTTCTGTGTTCGTAACAACACGTTCCAAATTCATGTGAGTGAGCTGAGGACATGACCTGGAACCACCCCACCTAAACCTCACCTCTCTGACTTTTTTGGCAGACACAGGGTGCAGCAGGGCTGTCAGCTTCCCACACAGTTGCCCAGGAATTAGCAAGTGATACTTGGGACTAGGGAGATTAGGAAATGGGTACAGTCACAGGGAGTTGTCCCCCCTTGTCCTAGCTGGTCGATTGGCCTTATGTGACATGACACAAAATATACACAACAGCACCACTGAAAATGGGAAGTTCCAGGCTGTCAAGGACAGAGAAGTAGTTTTGAACCCCTCCGGGGCAGACCTGCTACCTGTTATTCTGTGGTAATTTCAGATACTTAAGTAAATATCTGTGGATGGCATTCTAAATCTTTGGGTTCTGTTATATTTGTGTGTCTCTACATATACATATATATGTGTACGTGTGTGTGTCTTTGTATCCATATATGTTGTTGCTCAGCCCTTCTGTGTTTAGGAATGTCACAGAGGAAATTGCTGCTACAGGATGTTGTACTACAGAAGAGTGTGAAAACACTTATATGTAAATATACATCAGGGGAAAGAAAAAAAAGCTTGAAACATTCTTATTTAAGGTTTAAGAATAAGAGCTGAGAAGCTCACATTCTCCCCTAGTGTTTCAAGGCACCACATCTAGATTAAGTGGAGTTTAGGCTTTTATTCCCATTGATTTTCAATCTCTATTAGTAAGACACAGGCAAGTGGTGTTGTCACAATGCTCACAGTACTAAAAAATGAGTCATGTTATGGCAGTGGTTTTGTTCTAACCAAACACCTGTTTCTAGACAAGAAACAAATCAGCTTACCTACACAACCTGGTGCACTCAGTTCCCTAAATTAGACAGACATAAGTATGCATGGCCAGGCCTCCAGACTTTTTCAAAAGCTCACATCATCCGCTCAGCTTCCTGAGAGTTGAAAGGCACTTTACAAAAGCACTTGCACCCCTTGGGACTGACATTGAATCAAAAGGCCAGAGAGCTGGCACACAGCTTGAAAGGTATTAGGCAGGATGCTCTACAGAGCAGAGAGTCAAGGCAGAGAAAGTCTGCCTTCAGCTGAAGGGAAAACCTCCTAGAAACTCATCCTCTTCTGTACTCTTCAGGACACTCACTTTTTCACCAGGTAAATTGTTACACTAATACAGAGCCCCTGAGACTGTAGCTTCACTCCTGTGGCTGATGGTTTGTTACTGTGGCTGGGAGATAAGGGTGTTCATCATCGCTTTTGTAGAGCTGAAACATGACATCTAGGAAGAGGAAAAAATGGGGTATCTTCTTCCTGCTTTAGCACATGCAAACACTAAGGCACATCTTTGCAAAACTTTTTTTTTAATGTTTCAAGTTGCATTCCCAGAAGAATGCAAAAAACCAGAAAGCTGCTTCCCTGTCCATAGCAGATAATTGTTTCCAGACCAAAGGTGGTTATACTGTAATTACAATCTTTCCATCAATGAAAGTTTCATATCCTCTAATGAGTAGGTAGACATGTGCACAGCTATGTTCCCTGCATAAATATGAGCGTTCCTACCCTGCCACAAAACAGGCCAATTAGTTTTGCTGTTGTTTTTTTTTTTTCTCAGCATATATGTCCGTTTTAATAATGAAGCACCTTCCAGAAAATCCCTCATTTTCTTCATAATTTTATTTATTGAATGTATCTTTAGTGTTGGTTAGGTGCTAAACTTAAACCTTTATCCTGCTGTTGATGGGGTGTTTTTATATTGTATATTTCAATAGTGTCTGCCATGGCAGTGCCATGGATCATGACCGTGTAGCACGTGCTCCCTTAGCAAGGGACCAGTGGGAAAAACATGAAGCTCGTGGTCCAAGCAGGTGGAAGCAGTGCTGGAAAGTGCCCTTCCAAGGCCCTCAGAAACCATTCCTGTCCATTTTCACAGGCATTTGAGCACAGTCCAAGGACAGCACTTTTGCCTTTAGTTGGACAACAGTAAATAGCACAACATCAATGCTGTTTTCAGGTGGGCAGAGGTATATTTAGAGCAGAGGAGAGATTCTTTTCAGAAAGTACTTTATCATCTGTCCTTGTGGTGGCCAAAAATCTCAAAAGTGTATCCTGCCTAACCAGACAAGGCAGCTTGATATGGTGCATGGGGCAGGGATCTTAGATCATCAATTCAGAACCCCGAATTCAATGCTGGGAGAAAAAGGGAGTTTGTACAGCCAGCCAATAATTTGGTAGGAGAGTTTACTTGGGACTGACCCTAATTGATTTGCCCAAAGGCTTTCTAAAAGAATCCTCCAAAGAAATTGATCTAAGCAGTTCCATGATCATTGCACAACTACCTCTGCAATAAAACACTAATACTGCAAAAGATGAGAAATCAAACAGTACTTCAAAGAGTATTTTCCTCTTCCTCCTCGAGAAGACTGTGACTAGAGCTGAGTAAATAATTTATAATTAATTTATAAATGTTGGCTGTTTTCCATTAGTGAAGTGTTCACAACATGAAGACAAATTTCTCAGAGGTACTCAAAATTATTCACTGAATAATGTCTGCAAATAATCCTTGGTCTTTAATGTATTCATAAACACTTTATTGCAAATCACAGATTTCAGAAAATAGAGTAATTTTGACTGGATGTCCCTATCACATGGCATATTCCTCTGTGTGGATAAAATTTTTGGAATACTGAGGATTTTTGAAGCAAACTATGAAATGTTCTGTCTCCATCTTTGATGAATAACACATTTACAATTCTGAAACAGCAAATTTTGTTGGAGATAGACTCATTTGCAAGTCAAAATAGTGTCCATTGAAACCACTTGTTTTGAGTGTCATCTCTGAGATGGTTCCTAGCTTCCAGCTGTTGGGTGTGCAGTGAGCTGGACCTTCTGTTGTGACAGACAGTGAGGGAAGGGTTAGGAGAATCCACTGATTGATTCCTTCTCCACCTTTGGATAAATCAGAACTCCCTTAGACTTCTAAGGAACCTCAATACCTCTAAGAATGGCTATATCATGGATTTGGCCCAGAATGAAATTATCTGGCCAGCTATTAAATTTGTGGGTTCTTTAATTTCATTAATGAGAGACAAAGAAAGTGGTTAACTTTGAGAAAAACAGCTGTACTTAAACATGACTATTTTTGAGAGAGAAGAGAGCCATGCTTTTAGAGTAACACCTAGTCAGGCAGAGCAGAAAATTATGTTTTCTCCTTGGACTCTGAGGGGCCAGGCTTTAAAAGGCAAAAGCCTTTTGGCTCTTTTCCACAGCAGGGAACAGAAAATGATTCCAAGTAAAACCTTGTCTGTCCCTTTCATGCCAGCACAGAGCTCTGCAGATAAGATTCCCCTACTGACCTAATTATCTGTTTATCTGTGCCGCAAAAAAAGGCAAACAATGAGAGGTGGTTGACCCCTCAGGAAATTATTCAGGAGATCCCTTGGAAAGGCTAGACCAGCCCTGTAGCATCCTTTAATCTTACAACTCACCTAGTCATGTCTGTCCCTGCTTGACAACACTCTTACTTCATTACTCTTTCCAAGCTTACACTGACTTAGTAAAAGTTCCTTTCACAGCCACTCTGGAAGTGTTTCTTTGCTTTGCTTTCTTTGCCAATCTACGTTCTTTGCAAGTGCTCAAGTGCCTGAGTGGAAGTTTCACTGCACTAGCTGTTAGGAAGGATGCTCCTTTTCTGCACAGAGAACCGTGTCAGAGCTTGGCATAGCCAGTGAGAAGTCTGCTTTTGGCTGAGGTTCTTGGTAATGAAACTGAGTCTTTTCCAGTGAGGTGATATGGCTGCCAGGCAATCATGTAAACTGATCATTTGGGTCACGCCAGAAACTAAGTTGATGGATAAAGCTGTGTCCATCTTACTCTGCCACTTTGACAAGCCACTGACCCTTGAATGAAGTTGAAAAATATCTTAGCAGAGCAGGTGGAAATTTGTGTGGTTTGTATTTTTGGGAATTTTGATCAAAAAGAGGTCTGTGGCAATGATATTTCTTGCAATTACTTTTTTTTTTTTGCAAAAGAACTAGTGTTCCTTTGAATGCCATTGATTTGCCACAGCATTCAAACTTAAATCATTTCAACAATCATCTTTTGCCCCTTTTCAATGTTTTTGCTTAAAAAATAAATGGGAATAGCTCATTTTTTCTTGGTTTGCATGCCTTTGTTTGGAGAAAGCTTAACATGAGAAAGGTATTTAAAAAAAAAAAGGAATAGGTCTTGCCCATCAAAACAAAGTGAGCCATATTTAAAGAACTCTTTATAATATAAAAACTTCCAGACTTGCAAATCATCTTTGAACTATTCATTTTCTATATAAAATTTAATTGCCCTTTTTAAATATCCTTTTTCTGCAGTCAGTGAGCACATGTCAATATCTTTCTCCTTTCTTATACGTTAAATAAGGAAAAATCATGTTTTCAGTATTTACCTGACTTAAAAATAGATTTTTCCAAAAGTCTGACTGCACTACAGTTTTTAATGTGTACCTGTCAGCAGATGAAATAGTTTGAAATCTCTATGGAGCTGCAGGACTGAAGTTACCAAATATAAATTATTTCTTTTAAATTTATATATATATATATATATATATATATGGATTCTTCATATTTTCTGGGCAGCCTTGTGGGGTGTTTTATTTTTCCACCACAGAATCTCTAAATATTTGTTTGCAAGTAGCCCAAGTGGTATTTCCTAGGAATGCAAGCAAGAAGGGAAGCTTTGGTGACTGCCTCGAGAGGTAAATTGTGTCTCCCTCCTGTGCAGATCAGCAAAACTGCAGCAAGGTGAATTTCTCTGTAATGTAAAGAAAGAGCTTGGCATTTCCTCTCTTCTTTAAAGAGAAGAGGTACAATGCTAGTTCCATTTGTTCCAGTCTGCAAACACTAAAAATTTTCCACTTTTAACATAACAGTGCCTCTCTAATGGCTCACTGCAGAAGGAGCTGAAAATTACAATCCACCTTCCAGCAATTTCCTTTGCAAAGAAAGAGTTGAGGACTCTCGACAAAGTAGACAAGCTTGTCTTTTAAAAGACAGCCGTGTCAACCATGTCCCCCTTCCAATTTTCAGTCCAAATACTTCCACTGATGAATTTTTATAAGGGTATCATGAGTATTTACAAGGTATCATTACATTTACGAGGGTCTCATGAAAGGGGCATTTACTCTTCATCTGTTGTGCTCCTTGCTGAGAGTGTAGGAAAGAAATAAAGGAGCTGGAAGGGTCCCCCCTCCTATACAGATGTGGATTTCCCCTGCCAGGGATTTAAATGCAACATGAGTGTGGTGTAACTACAGGTTCAGGAAGATGTTCCCAGGTCTTTGTGGAAATGTGCTTATACCTGAGTGACAATTATCACAAGAAAGACATTGAAGAATGGAGCATATTTAAAGATGAGCAACAAAGAAGGTGAAGGCCCTGGAGCACAAGTGTTCTGACAAGAAGATGAAAGAACTGGGGTGAATTAACCTAAAGGAAAGCAGGCTCAGGGGAGACCTTTTTACTGTCTACAGCTATCCAAAAGGAGGTTGTGGAGAGGTGGATGTCATTCTCTTTTCCCTGGTAACAAGTGGTAGGACAAGAAGAAATGGCCTCAAGTTGCAGCAAGGGAGGTTTAGACTGGACACTCTGAAAAATTTCTTCAAGACGAAAGGTTATGAAGCACTGAAATAGGCTGGTCCAGGAAAAGTTTGAGTAATCATAGCTGGAAGTATTTAAAAGACACTTAAATTTAGCACTTGGAGACATGAGCAGTGGACATGTGTCGTGTTTAAACTCATCTGGAAATTAAGCACCACCCAGCAACTCACTCTTTCCCCCCTTACTCTAGTGGAATTGGGAGGAGAATCAAAGTAAAACTTATAGGTTGAGATAAGAACACTTTAATAGTTGAAAATAAAGTAAAATACAGTAATAATGGTAAATTATAATGATAATAAAAGGGAAAAACAAGTGATGCACAATGCAATTGATCACCACCCACTGACCAATGCCAGACTGCCCTTCCCCAACCTAGATCAGCCACTCTTCTGGGTAACTCCCCCCAGTTTATGTACTGGACATGACATTCTATGGTGTGGAACATCCCTTTGGTCACTTTGGGTCACCTGTCCTGGTTGTCAGTTTGGGTCACCTGTCCCTCCCAGTTTCTCTTGCAAACCTCCTCATAGGCAGAGCATCAGACAAGGGGAAAAAAGTCCTTGACTTAAGAGTAAACACAACTTAGCAAAAACCCCAAACTTCAGTGTGTTATCAACACCATTCTCATTCCAAATCTGAAACACAGCACTGCAACAGCTCCTGAGAAGAAATGAACTCCACCCTGGCTGACATCAGGACAGCATGGCAGTGCCAGATTAACAGTTGGACTCAGTGACCTTAAAGGTCTTTTTCAACTTTAATGATTCTATGATTCCATGACTGAGCTCTCCATATTTGTGTGCTTTCATAGTTAGGAACTGAAATCCGTTCAAAATAGCCCTGCCAGAAAGCCACATGGCCCAAGTTGTGGCCCCATGCTAGCTCAACAAGGGATGCAAAACTAATCCACTATGTCTTGCTGTCTGGTTTCCTGGGATTGTGCTATTTGTCAGTGCTAATTACAAAGATGGCAATGTTAAATTCATTGTGAGATAAGAGAGGCAGATGGCATATTAATTTATTAAAAAAAAAAAAACCACCGACTCCTATTTTCTGTAGCTCTTTGTGCCTTCATTAGGTGTTACATTTAAATTATACGTGATCTAATAAACCAGCATGGCACCTCATTATCAAGGATGTATCTTCAAGTCTCTACCTGAAGGGACAGTTGAGGATTTTTTCTGCTTCATATCCCTTGGTTTAAGAACCTGCTGGCTTACTTTATCTCAGTTTACTTCAAAGTTTCCAGTTGTGTCAATGCAAACTTGGCAACTTGGCAAAATGCAGATTCAAAACTTTCAGCTGATTCCAAAGAATATGCAGGGAGGAAGCTGTGGATTTACAAAGCTCTGGCTTACTCAATGGAAGTGTTTAATTAGCCATTAACCAAATATCTCCTTTTGATGCCTAGGACCAGAAAGGAGGGGAAGGCAAACAAAGCTTTGTAGGCTTACAGCTTTTTCTGGAAATCAGTGGAAACACATTTAGTTCTTTTCTTAGACAGATGCAGTAACATTAGTTATGACTCAGATACGAGATGCTGAGAGCAACAGGGGAGGGTGGGACTGTACATGTTCTCTGTGAAGATCAGGTGCAGGGCAATAATTAAGGCATAATCAGAGTATCTTCCTGCTGCTTTTCAATCAACATTCAGCTAATAATGACTTTATAGATTAAATACCAAGTTGCAGCTAAGTTAGGCAAGTGCAACATAAAAGCAATACTGATGTTTAAAGAAATTAGGTAAACAGTCAATGAAGCATAGCATCTCATTCATATTAATCTCCAGCAGCGACCTGGTTGTTCCAGTGACTGATTCAATCATTTGCTTGCCTAAGTATTTTACTTCCCTCTGTGCATTCTCCATTACATTCTTCCCTTCAGCATTCACCTCCTTCCTCTCAGGTGTTCCCAAGGTTAAACACCCAGCCTTCACCCCCTCTTCTTCATGGTAGTTTCTGGAGGAAAGGTGTTAAGGGAAAAAAAAAAGAAGAAAAGACCAGTTAGAAAACTGCTAGAAAATATGTACATACACACATATGTGCACACATATACACACATTTGTATTAAAAATTATCTGCAATTAGCCATTAACCTCCACTATCTCTGTGTGGCAGAGCTACATCACTAGTAGAGGTTGGCAGAATAGTAAAATGCTTCTGTTTTTGAAGACTGTTTGATGGTTATTCTTGCTGCAGATCTCCACAGCAGACTGGGCTGCACTGTCAGGAAAGCAGCTGGAAAATCAAGCATGGTCAAAGCTGGGCAGGCACAGGCCCCCACCACTGTCCAACTTGTCCTTGCTCTGGCTGTGAAGGATAATGGGGAGCAGCTCAGAGTGCAGGGCAAGTCTGCATTTGCACATCTCACATGCACCAGCCCCTTGTTAAATGTTGCCCTAATCTACAGCATGAAAATAGACAACTACCAAAACTGGGCTGATGGTTGATTGGCATGTTCCTTGCTCCTCTTGTCATTATCTTGGCTTCTTCAGTAAAGGCACTTGGCAAATTTGAGCAGGATGTCTTCTTGTCAGTCAGTAGGGCTGGGAGCAACAGCACGAGTCTTTTAAAAGGTTCACAATCCTTTGAGCAACTATCAGAGACCAAGCTATGGCTATGGAGGCTCAGTTCTGGTGCAGCTGCTGTTAAGGAGCACATCACTTTCAGCCAGTCTGTGCTGCCAAGAAGGCTCTGTAATTACAATTCCACACTCTCACAGAGCAGTGGAAACATAAGAAATATTAACTGGTCTTAGCTGTGAACCCCTTTCTTTTGCTGGTTTAGATATTTGGTTTGTGTCTTGGATCTCCTGGCTGCATGAAGATTTTAGCTACAGTCAGAGAATTAGGAAGACTGATAACACTCGAAATAGATGTTATTGAAATGTGAGTGGTTTGAGAAGAATCAGGAATTGTAAGAAAAGATTCACTCTTTCTGCCATCCTCCTTTTCAATATCAGCCTTCTTGTGTGTGAATTGTACCAGTGAGGTTTTTTGGTGGGTTTTTTTGTTTTTTTTTTTTTTTTTTGCCAAGAGTAAAGAAATTACACATAAGCAGAAGAAAGAATGGCATTAAATTAGCAAAGATAAAATATTAATTATGTGAAAATGCAAAGCAGGGAGAGAAATCAATTGTGAGGAAACAGCATAAGAAAAGAACCTCTTAGGCTCGTCAGATGCTTTGTGGCACAAAGCCTTCAATCAGAAATGTGCTGATACTAAATTATCCCTGGATCTGATCTAGCTCTAATAATTGAAAACTCCCGCTGCTGGAACAAAACCAGTTTGCTGAATGAACACTAATTTCTCAGACTGGATATTAAGTAGACAAAGCTGTTGCATGCATCCAATCAGATTTGTATTTTTATTCCGTGACACACTATATCCTACACTGTGTTGTGATTTAAAATTATCACAGCTTGCCCTGGGACATGCGTCAGTGAGAGCTACATTTTCTTTAGCACTTTCTGTCTTCACAGCTGTGATTATAAATTCTGAAAGCAGATTTTCAGAAAGATATATTAGAAAAGGTGTGCAGATTAAATCATTTGGTTGTTTATTTAGTATCTTATTAACACTTCTGGCCCCTAGATTTTGTAGTTGTTTCTGTCAGATAGCTCAGGATGATTTTGCAAATAGGGCTTGCATGTGAAGAGCACTCTTTACTCTTTCTCTCCTCCTCTTGTTTGTGTGAGTGGGTTCCCACATCTCTGAAAAAAAAAATGATTGCACTCTAGTAACTGTGGTACCAATCCATCTGACCTGATTTTTTCTCCTTTTTTTTCCCAAAAGGAGAAATATACTTAATTTGAGAACCAAACTGTGAGTTTTTCTTGTAAAACAATATGTAGGAAAAGGGAGTAGAAATAAACTAAAAACTTGCTCAGTGTAAAACATTTAAAATTCATTAAATTTTATACCTACAGTGACTCTACTAAAATGTCAAAATTTCAGTAAATAATTATTACTGCAGGGGGACTTGGTGTTTGTCCTTTTTCTCCCCAACAAGTGGTTTTAAACTTTTCTATAATCGTTTTGCTTATTCCTTTAGAGGGCTTACCAACAGCTTTTGTTGCCCACTGTGGTCACCGACAATTGTCCAGCATCACCACCTAGAGCTGGATTTGTCCTTTGTGCCCCGGTGCAGGGCAATATATATGCACATATATCAGTACAGATCAGCTTAAGGTGATAACTCTTAGCATGTAGCTATGCGTATATCTGACACTGGGTTGCCTGGTTGGATTACAATTTGAGGAATGTATTTCAATGACATTCTTTATTCAATGAAATGTGAATCTACACTGGAAAGCAGTCAGGAAAACAGGGCATCAAGAATTACTGCAGCTGAGCAAAAGTTTAGTGCTGTAGCTTAGTGCTAACGTGTCAAGTCTCCTCCATCCTGAAAACTTCTCCAGTGCTGTATTTCTGATAAGCTGGTGCTTTGAGGGAGTTATACATTTGCTATTAATCCTGCAAATATGAGTGGTTAAAACTGGACTTTATTCCATAGTTTAGTAAGAAGCTCTCATTCAAACATCCCCTAGAAATAAAGTAGTTTTCTTCTAGGAAATGTTATACAATAGCTTAATGGACCAAAAAGAAAAACCTTTTCTCTCCATGAACCAAAAGGACCTGCTCTGCAATTGCACTGTGGGAATGTCCATCCAGAGTCTGCCCAATGCTGCACGAAAGCGGAGTTCCCAGCATCATAAAGTTTTCTTGCTATATACCCACATCTATCTATCTATCTATCTATCTATCTATCTATCTATCTATCTATCTATTTTATTAAAACAGCTGTTTTATTAAGCCGACTGCTGTTGGGCCTTTCTTACTGAGATCCAGGAAGAATCATTATCATCATCGAACCATCACAGTGAGTGGTTTGGGTCAGAAGGGACCTTCAAAGACCACTTAGTTCATACATCCATGGTCATGGACAGGGGCATTAGACCAGGTTTCTAAAAGCCCCATCCAACAAGACCATGAATTCTGCCAGGAATGCATCTTCCAGAAGTTCTCTGCTGTGGAGAGGATGCATTCCAGTGTCTCACTAGTCCCATAGTGAAGAATTTCTTCCTTATGTCTAATCCAAACCTACTCTATTTCAGTTTAAAGTGATGCCATGATGATTTTTTGCCTTTTCTTTTATACCCCTTTTCTACACCTTTTCTATATTCTTAGTGCTTCTAGCCCACATTCTTAGACNTAAGGATCCTTACACAAATACCCAGATAAATAACCCTTATTCTCCTCTAACCGTGTTTGGTTCTTAGTTTTAAGACCAGGGAAAGGCATCAAAAGCTGTTACCCCTCACCCTATTGCTACAATCCCTGATAAGGAAATCCTCCCAACTTTTCTTGAAGCCCCCCCACTAGGTACTGGAGAGCAAAGTCAAGAGAGGGAATCACCCCTGTCAACCTGATGGGCACAGAACACTATTGGCTTTCAGGGCTGTGAGTGCACAGACCCAGCTCATCTTAATTTTTTTATCCACCAGTATCCCTAAGTCTTTCTCCACAGGGCTGCTGTCAATCACCCATTGCCTAGCCTGTTTGGGATTGCACTGTTTGTCTCTCTCTCACCCTCACTCCCACCAACACAGAACAATCGTCCTCAGGGAAGTTCTGCTGAGAGCATAACAAACACTCCTTCATGCTTTCTGGCACACAGCAGAGCCAAAATAAAATTTAATTATAAAATATAATTTTAAAGTTAAATGTTACTTGCTACTAAACTTTTATTTCAACTTTGATAAGGACAGCTTTCCTTAAATGCTCCAAGGAATGATTTATGACTACAAAGACAGCTTTCTGAACTTGCATTTTTTCACCTGCTCTGCAAAAGAAGGTAGTTTAAAATAAATACAGGGCATAAAAATTATACAATCCACTAGCTTTTCTACTTAAAAAGCATGACTCTGTGGATGGGAACAGAAGTTTAGGGAAGAGAGGGTTGTTGGCATCTTCTTGGCAGACGGCTGTTTGCAAAGGAAACTCTGTCTGCAGTGTGCCTAATGTGGTTGACAGGTTCAAAAGGCCCTGTCCACTTGATGTTCTCCCAGCCTGTACATGGAGGCCACTTTGGGCTTGACCAGTGCTAAACCAAGGTGCAAAATGCAAAATAAAAAATATATTTCCAATTCCACCTGCCATCTGCACCTGGAGAACTACAGAGTTTGCACAGAGATTAAGTCTGGTCTTTACAACAGACTTAAAATTATCCCCGGGAGGTGATGTAGCTGTGCCTGAATGTCAGTTGCTCATGCAACTGGAAATCTTTGCTGCTAAAGGGAGATGCATGGAGAAGGCAGAGCACACATGGCAGAATATGCACACAGAGCAATCAGCAGTGAAAGCTATGAACCCGTGCCTAAAATCTAGACTCTAATTATGCCTTTGCTGCAGTCTTGAGTGCAATGACAATTGTGTTAATGAGGGTCAGCACTCGTGAAGTTACATAACAACCCTTATGCCGTGCCCTACATCAGCTGTAGGGTCTTGGAAAAGCCTCAGACCCCTTAGCTCCAGGCTACTGAGTACCCCAGTGAGGGCTCAGTTTGTGGCAAAAGCCACAGAGCTGTTTATATTGGGATACTGAGGCTGGAATTGAACTGAGATGGAGGAACAGCAGCAGGGTATCAAACAAAATAGAGCTGTTACATTTCATCATTTTCCCTTTTCTGCTCAATAGACCAAATCTGCTCCATTTGTATTTCTGCTCAAGCCTCATTGCTGGATGAAATGCAGATAATTATCTCTGCAATGAAAGTAACTTGGCCATTTCATTCCATACCTTGGGGGACATGTTGAGGAAAGGGATAGTACTGCATAATGAGCTTCTCCTGTGGTGCCAGGGGAGAAGGAGTATTCAGAGCTTGAGATGGTACTGGATGGCTCAGGCTGAGAACAGATGCCTGCCTCCAGGGCTTGCCAAGCTGGAAACTGTCCTCCTCCTTTATCATGGTTCAATCTCCCACATATGTAACATGCCAAGGCTGCTTCACTTTTATGTTTGCCAGTTGGGAGAGGTGAGGCCACAATTCACTTTCAGTCTGCGAAGCCTGATAAAAAGGTGTTTTACTTTGACTGACAGGATGCTAATAGCACAATCTCCCAGCACAACTGCCATTACAATTTGGTCTCATGAAAATACAGTTGTTCTTGTAATTGTGAGAAAACACTGCCCCGTTTACTGCTCTGTTAAGTGCAGAGCTTCAAGTGACCAGACAGTGGGAATGTTTGATAACCCTGGCTACTGTAGAGCTTGCCAAAACAAGGGGCTGGTGAAATGGGTCCATCCAGGCTGGGAGTTTTGAGAGTTGTTCAACCTCTAATGTTATGTTATGTCTTCAGAACTACTGCTTCAGCTTTACCCTGACCTCCATCATGCTATTCTGCCTGCTCTGTGAGGACATTAAGAGAATAGGTGGTGGGTGGATAATTGCCTAGCATTAGTTTGTGTGAAAGTGACCCAGGTAGATCTTATTCTCATCAGTTCCATCTGGACTTGGTGGGATTTGTTAGGTAAGGGTTTATCCCCTGGCACCACAAGGAAGGTAGCCAGGATAGTGAGCAATGTGGCAGCACCAGCTAAGCTGCAGCAGCCACTGTAGCAGAGGTACTGCCACACTCCTGGGCCACTCTGTGATATGGGGGTGGCACCATCTGTGAGACAGAGCTTGCAGCTGGGAATGTTGGGTGACATTCCCTGTGAGCCAACAGCTAAGCAGGAGAGTGGATGGCTTCCTCCCTAGCAAGCTCCACATGCTCCACAACCGGCAGCTCCAAGATGGCCCGGTCTGACTCTCTCATTCCAGAAATCTCCATGTTCTCAGTTTGAGGAGACAGCCCTGCTGCAAGATTTCCCTGTCAACAAACCTCTGTTCCTCATCACAAAATGTCTCAGCAAAGCCATAAGTGTTGATTGCTTCAGCTAAAAATAAGCCATTTTGAAAACACAAAGCCACTGCAAGAAAAAAATGTCTTCATCCGATGTCTGTTAAGATTTTAAAAGAAAATGGTTCACTAATTTTTTCTCTCCTATAAGCTGGAATTCAAGCAAGTTAAGCTTCATAAAATTTTGAAAAGGTCATTCGTACACTCCTTCTCACTTGACTCTTGAACACAAGGTCCTTAATATCTTACATGCAGCATTCATTATCAGCATTCATTTCTCTCCTTAAACATTTGAACCATTACTGCCCTTCTATTTCTAGACACTATTTCTCTAACATGACCTTTGATGTCATGAAACCTAGCTATGGGAAAATAGGGAAACAAATCTCTGCCCAACAGCAATAAAAACAAACCCAAATACCATTTTTTAAATATTCATTTTCATGTTTCCAACAAACAATTCTGTTCATATCTCAGGATCTGTTAGGCCAGAAGAAGATCAGAATATATTGCAAAATATTTTGGGAAAAATGGTTCTTGCCAGGTTAACATTTTTAATGAAATACAAATATAGCTAATTGGGAATTAATTTTTATTAATTCAGAAAATATAAGATTTAGGGAAACAATAAGATTTAGGGAAAATTTAGTGTCCTTTCTGATGAAGACTACATAGAACTGCTGAGGTTCTGACATCAACTAGCTTATCTGAAGGATAGAGTCCTCAGGAGAAAACCAATCTTAATGATACTAGCCCAGTATTTAGTACAACAGGATCCCGTGTATTACTACAGTACAAATGCATGCATCAATTTATTACTTCTATAATTTTTATCCTTATTTATATTATTATTACATGTATTGTATAAAGCTATCTCAAATATCAAAAAATAATAAAATGCGAATGCTTCATAATTCCACTGTGAAAATCAGTGAAAGCTACTACATGTTACTTCCTAATTACTTAGAATGTTTCAGATCATATTCAAAAAACAAAGCTTGATCACTGTCCATGAATTCCCAGATTTCCAAAATACTTTTCACTTTGAAACTTTCTCATACACCATGAAAATACCTTGGTCTTTAAGTATCTGTGAGCCCAAAGTTGAGGAAAAAACTGACAGTCCTTCAGAGTGCCATGGGATGGTGGAATTGAGAACAATAATGTGTGGTAAACTGAAAGGTTTGTGTCTTGTCAGGACACAGCCTCATATTTCTTCATTCTTCCTGCAACAAATAATGAATTCTTATTTTTTTTAGTTTCGGAAAATTGTTTCCAGTGACAAAGGAGAAAAGAGACCAAACAGGAACTGCAACATACCAATTGTAAAATCAGCAATACAAAACCACCAGACATCTGGAGTAAACACGGTATTATTGTTTGCAAACAGGCCAAACATGGTAACACTGATATCAAGCAGTTGACAGTCATGCTTTGGTTCCAAACCAAAGGTCCCTTTTCATGATCCACTATTACTATTCGTGTCTCTGCCCTTGATAACTGATTGGAACTCGGTCGTCTTTAAAGTCCCTTCCAGCTCTAACCATTTTATGATTCAGTAAGACTGCACAGATCTGTGGATTCTTTAGTGGTGGGGGAAGCACTGTCCTGCAGGTGTTTACCACTGCTAAGCATTAGCACCACATCTTTAAACACTCCTACAGGTGACAAAGCTCCTCTACAGATCCATGAAAACCAAACTGGCTGTGCATCAGGATGTTCTTTTGTTGCTTATCAGATATGCTCTAGCATTTTTCCTTTTGCTGGAAGAATTTCCCAGCTAGGAGCTGAATACTGTAATCACTGCCATAATTCATGAAAGTAATTTGCTTTGAAAATAACAAAAATGTTATCATAATTGTCAAAATGATGGTTCAGTAATCTAGGAATGCTTGTTATCTTGCTGGCTGTAAGTTGTGGACCTGGTCCAAAACCCAGGAATATAAATGAGAAGCTTTTCATTGGCCTCAGCAAGTCTTGGCTCAGGCCTTCCATTAAGACTAAGGAAGGAAACAGACATTGTTGTAGTGCTGAGACAGTGTGCATGAATAAAGAACAAGTGCTAAGGTCAGGGAAGTGGTTCCTGGAGGTAACATGTGGAGTACAATAGCATCCAAAATGGTCCATCAACACAAGGCAAAGTTATTACTCCAGCTATTATTAACTGTGTTTCATAGACATCTCTGCCATTCATTGGATGTGCATTCTGCTTTCTAGCAGCATCTTAAAGTTCATTTAATAGAATATTAAACTAAGTATGATGAGTGATATGTCAGATTTTATTACATTCTGGTTAATTACAAAATCATATCTACCTAGTCTTATAAAAAGCAGATTAGTTGAAATGCTGTGTGTCTTCACTGAATAGCCATGGAAGGAATGAACTCAAGAGGAAAAGCAGGAAGCAAATTACCTAAGTCAGTGCAAAAAGATTTAGTTGCACCCTTTTTCTTGTGCCCAATAATAAAAATCCCCTCCCCTCAAATATCAGGTGAATGTACCTTTTAAAAGTCTGGATCAGCCACTCATTTTTATACTGGGATTTGGTTTTATGACTGTATCTTAATCCAAGCATTTTCTGCACTGCTATTCTGCTGATTTATGACTGAACTGCTATTTATTTAGGGGAAAGGCATCCTATTAGGAAATGATTGTGTCCTACTCCTAAGGAATCAGCCGACAAATCACACAAAAACCTTTTTTTGCGATTACTCGGTAACACTTACTAGTGAAATTAAAATTCATGAGAAAAGATTTTGATAACTGCTGAAGCAGTGGCTCACATTTCCAGATGGTCTTCACAAAAGTGTCATCCTACACCCCTCATGATAATACGATGTGTTGGCAAGTGATTGTGGACGTTTGCTTATTTAATTAATAGAGGGTTGCACATCATTCAGCAATAAAGCCTGTGTGCTCAGCTCCACCAAAAGTCATATGTGCCTCGAGTAGGGATTATGGAGGATTTAGACTCTACTGTAAAAACCTGCATTCCTCAAAACAATATCAGCTGCCATCTACCTCAGCAAAATCCACAATTTTCAACTAAGGGAACAAGGGAACTCTTCTGGCATCACCGATGGATATAAGTAGTGGCAGACACTACTACCTTTCAAAGCACAGGAGGAGATGGACCCTATTAAGAAAGACAACAAAACCCAAAACCACCATCTGTGTGCTGGAACATGCATACTTCTGGGAACAACCATCAGGTAGACAAATTTCTGTGTTTTGTTGCAGTCCAGCCGCATGGCCACTTCCTTTCAGGAATGTTGTTTTCCTTGCAAAAAAGCTTTTTGCCAGTGTTTCCACTAACAATCACTGGAAGCAGTTAGCAAGCTGCCCATAGACACACACCCCTAGTGATTGGAGTAGATTTATCAACAACTCAGAAGAAAGATGAAAATATGATAAATTCAGTGGCAATGGGAGCAATACATGTGTTATGAGATATAGAAGAATAACTTGAGTGCATGCGCAGCTTCCATCATAGCTGTATCAACAGCACGTACTTCCACACCTATTTTTGCCTAATAGATATCTTCTGTTCTCTGTTCTTTTTTTGGCTCCCCTACTTCACTCACATTTACTGCAGAGTTTGCTTTTAGTGAGTTTTATGTGCTGGGATTTTCAAAGTGGCTTGAGGCTATTGACTTTCAATAGGATTTGGGTAGCTAATTGCCTTTTCCTTTGTACTTTACAAATTCCAGACATAGCTCTTCTGTGAGTTCATTTTAGTCTTTTATGACTGAATTTCCTGAAATTTTATATCCCTTTTGAAAGGGGAAAAAAAAGAAAGAGAAAAAAAAAGTGCCCCTGTCTCTTTTTAATGTAAACCAAAGGAAATAGTTGTCCTTTTTCCTCTAAATGTCCAAAGATCTAGGTCTCTTATCTATTTAAGTTAAACAGTACAGACATAGAATGCATTAATTCAAGTCTGGTTGAGTTCTTGATTACAGCCTGGCAGCTGACCTGGGTGATAGAGATTTCCCCTGTAAACCTCTCTCGGTGTGTGCCATGCAGTGGTGGTTTAGAGCCTGTCAAGGGGATGAGTGTGCTGAAAACACAACAAAAAGCCTTGGGGCTGCCCATGCAGAAACTTCTGTTTCAGTCTTTCACACCCAGCCTGCATAATCTATTGCTGTCTGTCAGAGCTGACGTGCAGCTTTGACCCCTGGTCAAAAAAGCAAGAGATGGTCGGTACAAAACGGAAGCCAACCATTCACCTAACACAGCAGATAGGCCCATAAACATTAAAGGAAAAACAAATAGATATTTTGTAATAGTAGCAGAAGTCTGCCAAAGAGATTTAGAGAAACAGAACGAGTGCACGGAAGAAGCAAACTGTAGAGTGAGATTTTGTGAATGCTACCTCAGCAAGATTGAACCAGGCAGATGCACAACTGAGGGAACTACATGTAGAAAACAAATTAGAAGAAACCAGAGCTCATAGATAACGGGTAAAACGCAAGGGGAGAGGAAGAGAAGCATTAGTCACCGGTTACCATTTGTCCTTTTTTCTATTTTTCTCTGTCTTTGCTGAGCGCAGGGACTGTGTTGTGGCTTCAGGCAACTCAGTGCCCTTCTCAGCAAGGGATGGAAATAACTCTACAGAGCAGGTGTGCTGTAAGCTGTTTTGAAAGTGATTTACACAGAAGGAGACTTCACTGGAAATGGAAAAGAAGTAGGAATAGAAAAGCAAATAGAATATTCTGTAGCAGCCTTTTCTGTCCAACATAATAGTGCTGTGTGACTGTTAGAAGAAACATGAGGACAAAGGCAACTCTTTTAGATATTCATAAGTACTTAAACTCCTCCAAAAACAGTGCTAAATGGAGTTAGCAGTTTATTAAGGTCACACTGGCTTTTGGAGGACATTTGCCTAATGAAATAAGCTAAAGAGCCTCCAAGATGATTTTGTGTCAGCATACCTTGTGTCAGTTGTAAGTTTCCTATTGTTTTACCTTCCAAACCCTTTCCAGACACAGGAATATGCAGAAAAGCTACTGTACCTGAACCTGTGCCTAGTCAAGGGTATTACCTCTCCTATAATCCAGCTACAGCATCAATACCACTAAAGGATGGGTATGAGCTGTTTCTAGATAAGTAAATACTGATGTCAATACTGGCTCCATTTCACTTCCAGGATTCCCTGAGTAATGTGTCTCAGGATTACTCCTTATAAAATTTGGAGTCATGGTTGCTGCTTCTTAGCTTCCCTAGGCACAATATGTGACTCTTGCTGATTGAGCTATCAAAGGAACTGCTTTAGAGTCTCATGCTTTCAAACCACTGTGGCACATGTTCAGGAAATCATCTTTATTCAGCAAAGCGTGGTAGCCCTTTTGACTGTGTGCTTCTTTATTGCAAAGGCTTCAAGGTATCTCCAGCAGAACTCTGCAGTCTGAAATAAAGAGCCAGATTTTGTCTGCTGGGTTATCGCAGGTTTGGAGATCCTGCAACTTAAACCAAGAAAATAAGTTAAATATATACTGTTTGGCATCTTACAGACTGAATTCCTCAGGGCAATAGAAGCCCATCTAGGAAAAAAAAACAAAACAAAACAAAAGAAAACAAAACAAAAAAAACACAAAAAAACACACCCAAAACCAACCAACCAAACACAAAAACCCACTCCAATAAGACACTAGTTAAAAGATAAAAACCCAGGTGTCGCACTTTGCATTTGGCCTTGTTGAATTTTGTTAGGTTCTTGTTGGCCCAGTTGTCAAGTGTGTCCATCAGACCCCACAGACTTGTGGCTATTCAGGTTCATCAGGTGGTCTCAAACCTGCTCTTTGCTTACAGTGGGAGGGACTTCTCTCCCCGAACCCCCACCTAGAAGCTCAGGGACTCAGAGATGTGGGAACCCTTACTGCCAGAGAAGGCTGGGGCAAAGAACCTCAGCCTTCTACATACCAGTTTTCACCAGTTGTCTCTTCTCATTTATCTCCTTAGCACAACACGGAACACAGGTAACTGCTAGGCTAAACATATTCCTGAATCAGAGTCTGTTTAATACCCAGGAAAGGACCTGTAGTTTCTGCTAAGTAAACTGCAGAGGAATTGATTGCAAAAAGATCAAAATCAGATTCATGATGTATGGCAGATTTCACCTTGATATCATTCATGTTGGGAAGAAATGGTCTGAGATAAGAGAAACAACAGGGAAATAGTTTTCTACAAACAAATATCCCCAGGTTATAAAGCTCACCTTGTTCAATTTGGCGCAATTTAATTATATTATTAAGGAATTTCTTGCTAGTCGTTATGTAATTAGGCAAATTTGGGTAGTTAAGTCAGCAATTACCAGCACAACTGCATTCCTAAGTTGCAACTTAATTGTTTTATTGAATGTCATTGCTCTATATTTGAGAAACTATCGCATTTCAGGTAATTATAATGTGCCAGCATGACAGAAAGCTAGTAACACATATATGCACATTCCTTGGGTTTTTTGCAATATTGTAATGAGCTATGAGATGACAAAAAGCTGATAACCATTTCTTGGTTTGTGCTCATGTATTACCATTCCATACAATGACAGTAAAAGTAATTCAGGCTGTCAAAGATAAGCCCAAGCAACTCAGACAGAAGAAATTTCTCTCCTTCATCCCCATCTCATCTGTTTCAGTGTCTTAGAGCATCTCTTTCTGGAGTTTCATGTCTCCTCATCCCCATAACAGCTTGGGGCAGGAAAAACACCTCCACTAGCACCCACACTGGGTCCAGTGGCTCCAGGCTGGTCCATGCTGGATTACACAACTGCAGACCAAATATTGTCAGGGAGGCTGTCAGGGAGGTTTTAAGTCACTGCATTTTCAGCTCTGGAGTCAGCCCAGCCTGCTTCCTTGGACAGCTGTGCCAGATGTGCTGAGATGTGCTGTGTGGAGATGAGGCTTAGAAAACTCACCTCCTCTGCAAAACCACATTCTATTGCTTCCCAGTCATTCAAATGTTACTGTCTGACCTCTCAGATGGAGAGCTATGTTTTTGTAGGACCTCTAACATAACGAAGCGAGCACAATGTTTTTCCTCATGGGTAAGCAATAGGATTTATCATAGGAGGAGTTTCTGAGGAGGGCACTGTAAAGACGTCCTTGTTTTTTGTGGAATAGAGAAATTTTTCTCCAAGTTGCTGAGTTCCAGCACAGCAGAACAGCAGAGGATATTGGAACCCTTTTGTACTCTGAAAGTGTCAAGGCTGGCAGGAGAGACACTTGAAGGTAGAGTCACTGTTACAGAAGACCCAACAATATTTTACATATGAGGACACCAACACTTAGGATGTGTTTGAAGGTAAGAAATTATTTCTACAGGGGGAAAAACTGAGGTTCAGAGGCTGAACTTATTTAGGGCCAGTTAAAGGTTGAGGGCAGGGCCAAGCCCAAGCCTTCAGTCACAAGTCACAGTCCCATGATTTTCTTAAAAAATATTGTTTCCTCAAAATAAAAAAAGTAGTTATTTCCCTGCAGTTCAAAAATGTTTCATGGGAGTAATTCTTTTCCCTTGCCAACAGAACTATTCAGATGTGACCAAAAGTCAAACCATCTTTATAATGTGAATTGCTTTAGGTTACTTTTTTCTATATTTCTCTCGGCTTTACCTCTTGGTAGAAGTCTGATTGACCTCTTCCAAACTCTGATTTCAAATAGAAATTCTAGCAGTGCCCCATAGAGGCCAATTTGATTTGAAGATTGCAGGAGACAGAGAGGATAAAGTTAATAAAATTGTCAGACTGCAAATAGCCACTTGATATTATTTAATGTTTCTTCTGTTCAAAAAGGTCACAAGGATCATCTTCCAGTTCTCTTATGGGGAAAATCAAGCATTAAGGGAAGGAACATTTGTGTCAAGTTCACTTCACTACTGAAGTGCAGAAAAAATGCAGAAAATTCCTATCACTGGCTAATGACTGCATCACACTGCTGAATTGCGGCTAAAAATAGATGGCTTAATAAATACTCCTAATAAGAATCAAAATGTAAAGAAAGCTCTAACTCCTTTCCCTCCTCAAAAAGACAAGGAATAAGAAGTTGTCATCTGGCAACTAATCACTACACAGCTGCTACTTCATTCCCTACAATGTGGGGTGGGGGAAAGGATCAGAATGGCAAAACTGAGAAAACTTGTGGATTGAGATAAAGATACTTTAATAGGTGAGGCAAAAGCTGTGCATGCAAGCAATACATAACAAATTCCTTCAGTATTTCCCAAGTGCTTACTCATCCCTAGGAGATCAGGGCTCAATTTTCAGCCAGATCCCAAACATAGCCCCACACAAGCTACTATGAAGTTTAACTCTTTTATCTAAAACTAGCATTTCTACTTATAAAAAATAAGAAAAAATAAGCTTCACTTCCATATCCACTTTTTCATTTTGGGGTTCTAGTTTTTTAAGTATCTTCCACCATATAATGAGATTCTTCATGGTAACAAAGTGTGTTTGCATCTTTCAACCCGAGGGCAAATCAAAGTCCAAAGGTGTTTCATCTTCAAGGCACTTAACATGTAAATAATCTGATTGAAGTCTAAGTTAGGAAAAATTACATTACACATATATACTTTGTGCATTTCTGATCCTACCCAAAATTTTTGATCTTCATATGCCTGCTACTTACCCAAAATCACACATTTGTCTTTATGTCAAAAAGCATTTTCATTAAAAGTCTGGAACTTCTATTATAGATATGCCACCTTTGTGTCTGCAGGCTGAAATTAAAGTTATTTAAAGTGGCTGAAAAATATGACTGGAGATTTTAGAAGCAATCAGAGGCTGGTGGGAGGTGTAAATTAGGAAGATTATGACACAGATCACTGTAAATTCTTGTGCTAACCAATTACCAGCATACAAAGTACAATCTTTTTTCTGTACTACTTTCTGCAGAACAGTATCAGTGACCTGGCAAAAATTTATGCTCTAGGGAAAGGTGGATTGGAAAGATAATTGGAGAGAGAGAGAAAAATATTAATAGCATACAAAATCCTCTTCTGTTAGAACATGGATACAAATTTGGTCCATGAACTCTTGCCACTGAAAGATATTGTCAGGTTTGTAATGTTCATGGACATTGCAATCTCCAGTTTATTTCCTAGAGGTCATTAATTAACACGTCTGCTTTAGAAATCTGAAGAAAAAAGATGAAAAATGGAACTGGAAGTCTGTTAGTCTGAAGTCTGCCTGGCAACTCCAAACAGGTTCAAATCATAGAGATATTAAAGAAATATTTGGAGAGTGAGTTATAAGTGCTTCAAGTCTACCACCAGACCCATTTGACATCCATCACTGCCACTTTCTGATGAGAACTCAGTATTTTTATTTGTCTAATGAAGTGTTATGCAACTTTGAGGACCAAAAGATCACCTTCACATGAAGACTGTGCTTTGTTATGCAGCAGCATCTAAAACGGACTCTCTTCTCCAAGGGCATTTATAGCTCCATTCTTCATTGCCATCAGTACACATCTCCCAGACTTCTCCCAGAGATGGAGGTCTGATTGTAACATTTGTCTAACTGGGTCAAACAAACACAATCCCAGACATCTGATGTACTTTGCACGTCAATTGGGAGTTTGTTCTGAAGTGAAAATTCTGCTAATTTTCAGAAATACTTAAATTATGATAATCCTCTTGACAATTAAGTGTTTACTGAACCAGGAAAGAGAATTATGTCACCATATGTATCCATGGTTCTCACACCCTTTTAATTAAAGTTGGAAATTGGTCAAAGCCTCAGAAAGGTAGCAAGGGATATTGAAACTCTGGAGCAGCTCTCAAGTAAGGAATAACTGACTGAGTAGACTAAATTTGTACTCCCTGGGCAAGAGACAACTGAAGATACCATGGATACAAAACTGTGAATAACATGCAGAGGATAGAGAGGGATTGACTATTCACTCTCTCCAGTACAAGCATCAAGAGTATCAAATGAGGACAGCAAAACCACAAATTAATGGAGGTGGTTCTTCAGGCAGCAGGTGGTAGAACTGCCTGCCCAACACCCTTCCAAAGGACCTTGTTTCTGAAAGAGGCTGTCAGGAGTTCATGGGGAGCCTGGATGAAAGTCTTGGAAGAAAGAACCATGAAGACATTTCTAAACAGACAGACAAACTATGTCAGGAAAAGCCCTGCTCTTCATGAGGTCCCAGAGCAGGGAAGTGTCATATATGCTTTGCTGGTGACAGAAAGTGGCACAAGATTGGACCTGTGAGAAGAACATCTGTGTTTATCAATGCTTTCCATGTTTCATTCCTCTGTATATATTTCTCTCCATATAGTTACACTCCATAGTTTTGGAGAGCTCAAAGAGCACCTCCCTCAAGAAAGCTACAGGCAATAATCTTTCCTAGGTTTCAATGTAATCTCTTTTTCCACAGTATTCTTGCTAACCCCTCTCAGAAAGAGTGCCACAGCAAGGAGACTCCTGTGTCCTAGAATCTCCTGAACACATATTAACTCCCTAATACCCTGTATGGAATAAATACATTATTTTTATTTATGATGTTGAACCCCTAAGCACTTTATTCTTTGGAGATTGTTCTCTTCCTCTGAAGTGAAGTGGAGGAATGACCCTGTTTGAGGAGATATAAAGCAATCAATTTTTTTTTTCTCACTAGAAGATGGGATGAATAAAAGTTATATAATATTAATCAGTTATTACTATTGTTATTATCAAGTGTGCTCAGATTTTACCTCAGGCACTTTTTGGAGACTCATTTCTGTCACATTTTGCAAGGCTAAAAAAGCACAATTAATAGAACTCTACAGTAATTCAATTTTTCTAGATCTAGAAGCTTAATTTGGTGCAAGAACTCAATGGGAGAATCTGTTGTTGATGTAAAAGTGAGGGAAAATGGAGTCTGTGGATAACATTAGCTCCTAAATTTCAATGTTCTTGTAGAACATGCCCAGCTTCCAGTTCCTAATGAGATATGCAATGCCTAATCTGAGTTCTAAACACCGTGTCAGGAGGGCAACTAGATGTGTAAGAATAAAAGTTGTCATGGAAGATTGTCCTGTCAGTCATAAATTTCTTCACATGCTTTTTGATCATGACCCTCTCCTAACATACCCAGTTTTGATCAGCTGTAAAGGCTAATTAACCTCTACACGTTTTGAAGAATAAAGGGAGTTTAAAATAGCACCTGTGCCAGTATTGTCAGACACAGGTTCCTTGCTCAAAACTGAGTTACTCCTGTTGAAGCAGGAGATAGCAGCGAAAAAAACATGGACAGAAAGAGCTCTAAACCATGTGCTGGACACAAAACCCCCCTCTCCCAAAGTGTAGTGGTTACCAGGTGTAAGGGGGCTGCAGAGGTTAATGGCAATTGGACCTAATATGTGTGTGCTAAATAAAAATAAATAAATAAATATGTGCTCTCCTGTTCATCATCTGATAAACAGAAAAAGAGCAGCACAACCGCTGAAAGGAGTAGCAGGATCTTGGTTTTCATGGGAAGTTTGGGTGATCTATGAAATCATCTTGTGGAACACAGAAGTCATGTGGAACACCAGATGAGGTTTTCATTGTGACAGATGTGATTAAACTGCTGTAGGACACAGACCTTTGCTGACATAAGTGTTAATGCTGTTAAACTCTACTGACAAATGTGTGGAATCTTTTAATGTGCCACTTTATAATTTTCTTTTTTATTTCTTGATTTGCCACTCACAGCTTCAGAATTCATTCTGGGAAAAAAAATGACAGCCACGATAGCTCCTCATTTCATCAAGATGTTCATCCTTGACTACATACCCTGAGCTCCTGGATTCATGTAATTAGCTGAAGTTTTTTTTCTTGTCAGTAGAGTTTGTTTTGTAATCTGGTGACAGGATTGAAAAAAACCAAGAAACGCACTGCCACCAAAAAGCCCCACTCTATGCTGAAAATGTGAATGGAGAGACAATTTTGTGCCTGGTAACTACTAGATGAAAAGCTGACAGGAAACACTGCATTCATCTTCTGTAAAATGTCCCCCATAATTAGATATTCTTACATATTGAATTACTTAATCCATTATTTCCTGAATATATCATGGGAATGAAGCTGCACCTATGTTTTTTGCAGGAACAATTACAGAGATTTTTTTTTCCTGAAACCTGCACACAGTATTTGCAACAAAGATTCTTTTCTGTGAACAGAAATTTAAAATAAAACTAATGTGCCACCAGTTGTCATGGTGCCAGGATTTGACAACTACAGCTGATACAGCATAGTATCACTTTCAAGCCAAAGTTTTTGTAAAGATGGAAGAGTCTTCAATCAGGAAACCTGATGAATTGATTCCATTGTGATACGTGGGCAGAGAGTGAAAGCAGCAATACCAGCCATTACTGAAATGAGATTGTGGAGTTCGAGGAGATGAGGTGGAAGGGAGGAGCAATAAAATCAGGGAAGTTAAAAAAAGGAGGGGATGAGCAGGAAAAAAGAAGGAAGGACAGGACCGATAGCGTTTGTTCAAAAAGATACAAGAAAAGATGAGGGGGAAAAAATAAAAACAGAAGAAGAAGAACAAGATGATGAGGAGAAGGTAAATAGAAAAACAGAAGAGGAATTTACATGAGCTTTATTTTTTAATTTACAATTGATCAGAGTTGACTGAAATTATCAGTTATTTACAGTGGGAAATCAGGAGTTTTCTGGTTTTGTTTGGAGGAGGGTAGGGTAATTTTTCTGTAAGGGAGTAGAAGCCGTGCGAGTATTTTTTAAAGTAGGAGTATACAAGTTACATAATCACAGCTATTTCATAAATAAGCTTGGTCTTTCTCGGAGCAAAAAGGTAAAGATACATTTATTATCTTGAATTACAAACATGCAAAACAAATCTAAGACAAATTCACATGTATGTGTTCAGTGGGGCTCTAAATTAGAGCTGTATCCATCCAGGTGCTTCCATCTTTCAGGCAACACAACCCAGCTCTGGCATTTCAAGCAGCACTGTGCTCAGTGAAATTAAATTACCCATTGACAAATGTGGATCCAGTTACTTATTTGACAGAGCAGCTTCAGAATGGTCAACTGGGAAATAAAATATGTGTTACTTTGTGTCCTCTCTCTAGCAAGTCAGCACTGGCTCATGAAGTACCACCGGCAAGTGTGGCACCTGGATCTCACCATCTGTCTCAGGCCAGTGGCCACAGAAATGTGCTGAAGTTCGCTGCAAGTGAGGATATGCTTCCCCTGGGAAATGTGTAGATTCGGGGGAAATCAACGCCCATCCAGACAAAGTGGGGTACACTGAGGGACAGTGGTCAAAAGCATTCTCAGCAGAGAGCCAAACTGATTTCCAGTCAGGCATCTGGAGTGAGGAAGAGTTTGTGAAGGACGTGGACTTGATTCCCAAAGGAGTTTGAAAGGTAGTAAAAGGAGTCATAAGGGGTTGAAAACTTTATTACAGTCTAAGCTGAGACACTCTCCCTGCATAAATTAGAATAAAGGTCAGGCTTTCTTTATCAAATCCATGAAACATGTACAAATCAACCAGGCAGCATTTATCTCTATTATAATTTCTATTCTGATATTAAAAGTAAGAAGGCTAAACAAACAGACAAACAAAAAACCCCAAACAAACAAAAAATGCAACACAAAAAAAAAGGGCTTCCAAAAAGAAAATTGGAGAAAAGCTTTTCCAGGAGACAGCTCACCATGGAAAATGGATTTAATAAATGAACTTAACACACATGATTTGCTTTAAAGCATATATTTATTCCATATTCATCAGAGAATTTAAATCTGCATTACACAGTGATTCAGTAGAATCAAGGTGTACATACAAGATTAAACATGGGTTCAAATGGTTTGCTGAATCAGGGCACAGTTTAGGTATCAAGGAACTGTAATTCTGCTCTTTCTGCACTTGGTAAATTTGATAGTGATGTGCAGGTTATACCCCTTCCATGCCTCTCAAATTATCATCTGTGGGAGTACCACAGTGTGACTCTGACATACAGAGAACTAATGAATACTTCATGAGACTCTCAGTTATTATTTAATCACAGCTCCTTTATGAGCTGATGGAATTTGTGTTGATACGAAGGCAAAATAGCACAGCACTGAAATGTAATAGTGAAAACAAAGCTAAAACTAAACTAAGTTACTATTAAAAGTAGGGGAAGCACAGAAGAGAAATATGAAGTAATGATTAAAAACACAGATATTTGGAAGATTTTGTCAAAAAGACCAGTGTAAAAAAAATAGACAAAGTGCTCATTTCTGTGGTATGGCACTGCAATTCATTCTTACGTAGAGGATCAATTTTTTCCACAAATGTGCCATTAATTAATCTGAGGGTCAGGGCTAAACTAATCTACAAGTAGAATGCATAAGAAAAATAAGTGTTTAAAAACCTGGCCTTAACTGAAAATTTTTTTCTCCAAGAATATGTGCAGCAGAATGGAAACTACAGGTAGTCAAAAATGAAATCTTTTCTTTGCCTGCTAAACTGCTACCACCAAAGTTAGCAGCCCAATCAAGATTATTAACTCTAAGGTTAACAACTTTATTAATTTCATTATTTAGAATATATTTATCTGAGGTTCCGTTTTCCAAACCATTGTTATTATGACCAGTTTTATGTAGAACGAGTCAATATTCCAGATTTCATAACACCCATGTGCCAAGTCCCAATTCTCTGTGCTCATACTGCATTATTTATACTGTTGTAATAAAGCCTGATCTAAAGCCCTTTGAAGTAAATGAAAAGACTCCCACTGACTTCAAAGGACTTTCTGTTAGGCCCAGAGTATTTTCTTTGCAGGGCTTTTGTACTTGATAATATCTGATATGGTAAAATTTGTGCCGCCTCTCTCCCCCTCACCCCCACCCTGGGTGTTATTTTCATTGTTTATGGGTTACTTATCATCTGGACTTTTTTTTTTGATTTATGCACAGATAATTTTTAATGAAGAATAATGTTTTAAAAGCAAAAGATTGAAAAATTTCACTTTAAGAGTATCATATTCAAATATTTTGGAAATAAAAAATTCATCTTGTCATGACTGAAATATTTTAAATATTCAGTATAATATTTACTCAGTATTTTAGGCTCTTTTTCCTGCAGGTTTCACTTGGGTTTGTGAATAGGTTTATCTTTCTCAAACTATATTTCTATTAATGAGTTTTCAATGGGTGCCAAATATAATGCTTTGCCACAAAAATTAAACTGCTGATAATTTCACTGGAAAAGAAACTTTTGCAATTCATAGAAATTGTTGCCCCTATTAATCTTATTGCCTGTGATAAAGATTTTGAAATAGGTTTCTTTGGACCTGCTCAAACTTGTGTGTATCATGACTGAGTTTTATAAATTTTATATTTCACTGTGAGTCCACCTTTTTTTGAGACCTTAGGGATGTATAGCGCCATATTTTCCTTCCCTTTTTCTAAATTAAAGTGCAGGATTCACAGCCTTCCACCTTATCTCTATTTTGTCTTTTGTGTAGTAAGATGTGGGTGTTAGCAAGAATATCTTACTTCCTCTTTTTATGCAGTTAGGCCCTTCAAAATAATTTTGAGGAGGTTGTTTACCATCGAGTATACATGCAATCTTCATAACATTTTCATTATTTTTCATTCATTAGAGGACATCATTTTTCATTAGCATTTTTCGGGCCAGCAGCTTCTGGGGGATGTATTTTCTCTCTTACAAACAAAATCTTGAGCAAATGCAGATCAGTTCTTTTAAGATCAGCAACAAATTACTATGTGGTGTATAATGAAACTATGTGGTTTGTTTTCTTTTACTTCCACTAGCTAAACACCTGAATCCTCTGTTTAGATCAGTGTGCTACAGTTTAAATGGTATGAGCCAAAGTGTACTGAAATCATTAGGAATCTTTCCATTGATGAAAACAGACTTTTGGTCTGAGTTTAACACACCCTACAAATTAATTTCACTTACTGCCAATCTGTTATAGATCAATTTCTCTAATGGCGAAATTGTGAGCTAACAATTTCAGTTTCCATTTGTTAAAAGATTTATGTATCATTTATAATGAAACCATGAGTACAAGGCATTTATAACAGAAAGATGTAAGTCAAGAAAGAGATGTAAGTCCTTCCCAGACCCTCTTTGGATGGTAGCTGTCTTTGGTAGTGAGCAGTGTCATGCAGATCAAATGGCACAATGACCTCAGTTTACCTCCACTCCCATGCTAAAGGCAATGTCAGATAAAAGGCACCCTTCACAGCACTTGCAAAATAATGCTGAGCCCAGCAAACTCCTTAAACAGAGCAAAGCAGAGGAGTGGAAATATGGTTATTCAAGGACTCAATAACCCCACATGCTGCAGTTCCACGCTGGAATTAACTAGAGCCCTCCTTTCTCATGCCCTTAGAACCTCACAAGTGTGCTGGCTTCCAGCCAGCATGGTACCCCCTCAACTTGAAATGCAAACAAATTGACCCCATTTCCAAACTGTTCCTGTAGCACCAGCTGAAGCTGGAAACCATCTCTGATGAACAGACACACCATTCTGGTCATCTGGCTGGACTGACACCAACCGATTCAACTCCTTCAGATTTGAAGATGACAAAAGTTTCAGTTCTTTCATGTATTGATGATATTCTCTGTCCTAAAGGCTGTTAGCTGGAGGGGAATTATCACAAGCAGCTGACCTGGAATTGCATTTGAGACTGTGAAGGCTGATATTTGTTCCTGCTGAGCACCAGGACAGTGCACACTGATTCATGGAAGAGAGAAATGTTATTATTCACATAGAGTTTCCTCCAGCTGCATATGCCATTTATCACTTTCAATCAGTATTACTCACAAAGAAAGAGCAAGCTCAGGGCATGGACACCATGTTCACCCTTTTAACAATTCCTAATTTACCAAACACAAGATATTTGTTCCTACTTTACAATGGCCTTGTGATGAAATGAATGCTTTTAGTTGTAACTAAAAGCATTCATTTCATGTTATATTTTTCAGGACCTCAAACGACTCTATTATAGTCACAACAAAGGACCATCAAAAGTAACTTGTGGGTACAAAGAGTTGGAAAATTCACCTGAATAGATATATCCATCTACCATACCTGCATGGCCATACAAATCTAATAAAACCAGAAATATATATATAGGATGGGCAGAGAGAATTAAGATGCCCCTACTGCCTGCATTTGCAAAAAAGAGTGCCCAAAACTATTCGCAGAATCAAAGGGTAACTGAGGTGGGAAGGGACCTCTGAGGCCATGTAATCAACATCCCCTACACAAAGCAGGGTCAGCTAAAGAAGGTTGCCCTAAGATTTCATCCATTACCTTTTTTTAAGATCTCAGGGGATGGAGACCCCACTCTCTCTCTCTCTACACAGCTTGTCCCCATGCTCAATCAACCTTAGAATAACAGGTTTTTTCTTTACACAGAATTTTCTGTATCTCAGTTTGTGCCCATTGCCTCCTGTCCTGTCACTGGATAGCTCTAAGAAGTCTCTTGCTCCATCTTCCTTGGCCTTCTCCATCATATCCATCGTACACCTGTCATCCTCTATCACACCCTGCCCCTTTTTGAAAAGCAAAGCCCAAAGCTAGAACAGCATTCAAACCGGGACCTTGCTGCTACCAAGAAGAATAGAAGATTTACTGAGAATACTTTCCCTGTGAAAACTCTTCCTGGAAGTACCAGATGGGTCCTGCTAACAGAACAAAGATGCAGAGCCTTCAAGGAGGATGAGCAATCAATTGTTGCTCTGGATCATGAAGGAGTTTGATATCAGCATGCACCCATACTTTCACACCTCTACATGATGAGGAGTGTGGCAGTTTCCTGAAAATGCATGGGAATTTGAGCAGAAGTTGATTCTAAAGCATCATGAATCACTTATTTTCAAGATGAGCAATCTCTCATCCTTCAGAGTGTTATAATGACACATCTAAGTCAGTGCAGAAATAGGGGTTACTCATCACAGACATCTTCATCCTTCCTGAAGGAAGAAATATGTTCATTATAAGCCCAGTTTACCTATCCCTAGGTAGGCCAGGCAGATCAGCAGCAGAGAGGAGCAGCAGCAACACAAACTATGTCACAGATACTACAAGAATGCAAGTACATGCAAAACATCATTGTGGGTATCAGTGGTTAAAACAGATCAGAGCTGGAGTGGGCACTCCCTTGTTTGACTGGTGGTTTTCTAGGATTCTGATGATGAAACTTCAAGTCCCTCTGCAATGACACATGAAGATGAGACCACATCCATAAGAACAACTTTGTCTGTGGGCGGCTGTATATATAGACAGATAATATACATATATTTCATCTTATTATTTTTTATTCTCGGACCCATCTAACTTGAGGGTGTTTTCTAGCCCAGTTTTGGATAAATGGAGGGAAAAAAGCTATAACACAAGTGATCCTCTCAGTAGACATGAAAGTGACTCCAAGAAGAGTTTTCTGTGTCCCATTGAAAATAACTTCATCTTTTTCATCTTGAGTCACAAATTTGCCTCTTCAGGTCTTTTTCAACGCCATTATGATTGTGTCTTCATATCATCATGCACAGCAGTTTTTACAGTACAACCTTGCAAGACACACAGAAAGTGTGTCTCCCAGGAATAGAATAAGGAAGGGATGTTCTGATTTGCATGTAACGAGCAGAAAAGGACCTCGCAAAGAGTGTCAAAATGAAATACTGCTTGTCAAGGTAATATAGTTTTTGTTTTTTCACCATGCTTGTGATGAGGAAAGGCTGATCCCATTGTCTCTCATCATAGGAGATTATCAGTTTGAGACCACCTGAGGAACCTGACATTCATGGGATCCTGGGTACCAGGATCCTGAGGGGATTGGATGATATAGTTGCCAAAACACTCTCTTTCATATTTGAAAAGTCACAGCAGTCACACTAAGTCTCCCACGAGTGGAGAAATGAAAGACCTCACAGTCATTTTTAAACAGAGTAAAAAAGAACTACCAACCTGCCAACCTCCCCTTTGTGCTTAGTAAGACCATGGAACAGATCCCCCTGGAACATGAATGTTGAAACATGGAAGACAAGAAGGTGATTAGAAAAAGCCAACAGGGCTTCACAAAGGGCGAATGGTGCCTGACAACGGAATGACAGCATCAGTGGGCAGGGGAAGAGCTATGGATGTCATCTACCTGGACTTCTGTAAGGCCTTTGACATGGCAATCCACAACAATCTTACCCCTGAATTGGAGAGAGATGGTTTGATGGATGGACTGTTAGATAGATAAGGACTTGGCTGGAAGGCTGCATCCAAAGAGTTAAAGTCAATTGCTCAATGTACAGGTGGAAACCAGTTACAGGCAGTGCTCCTCACGGGGCCATACTGGGACCAGTGCTGTTTGATATGTTCATCTGCAACACAGATAACGAGACTGAGGACATCCTTGGCAAGCCTGCAGGTGACAACAAGCTGCGTGGTGCAGTGGATTCAGTACGGAGAAGGGGCATCCTGAGGGACCTTAAAAGGCTTGAGTTGGGCCCATGTGAACCTCGTGAAGTTCAACAAGGCCAAGTGCAAGGCCAGGTTGGATGGGGCTATGAGGAAGCTGGTCTAGTAGAATGTGCTCCTGTCCATTGGAGGGGGTTTGGAAATAGATGATATTTCAGTGTCCCTTCCATTCCAACCCATTTTATCATTCTATATGCACAAGTTTGATCTAGCCCACATTTTGATTTACCTCCTTTGGGATAACTCCTACCTTCTGTTTACCCACATGTATTCTAAAGAACAGCATTTTTAATGAGGAGAGTAAAATTGACATATTTGTGTTTGCAGTAACCAACCCTCCTCCACAGTTGAGATGGGGACAGTATTTAAATGACTGTTCTGCATCAGTAATTTGGATTTCTGTAGCAGAAAATTAATTTGTCTCTTCTCCGTTGAAAATAACTCAATGTATATTCCTGTATCCCAGCTGGACTAGGAACAGAGGAGAAAGAAGCAACAGCACACCTAGATGAAGAAATAGGATACAGAGCTTTTCCAAAAGACAATTATATTTTCATCAAATCCTGATGGCAAGTATTTCCCTGTTGTGTTAAACACAATAGAAGCAAAACTTAGAACACAAAGAATGGAAAAAGTAGTGAGCAGACACAATTATTATATTCATGCAATGCAGGACAGTGCAGTGCAAGTAAACAGCAGAAGTAGTGTAGTTTTTCATCTGATCCCTGCAAGAATATCTTCTTTCCTCCAACTTTTCATGTTCTTATGTAAATATGCTGATAAGCAGCACCCAGGATGAAGAGGAGATCACTGGCCTAGATGGGCCTTCGTCTGGGAGCCGCTCCCATATTTAGCAAGACCATGTTCATCCTCAGGTGCAGACTCATGGCCATACAAATACTCTCAGAGCCATTGCAGACAAGTTCAGTTCTCTTTGAATCATGAACTATCAAAATAGACATATGCACAAAAATCTTCCTGCTCTCTTCTCTGTACCAGTCCGACAGTCCAACTTCTGTTTCCAAAAATAAAAGAAAAAAGAAAAAAGAAATCACACCTATACTGGCAAAATTTGCACCTGAACCTGTTTACTTGAGTATTGAATTGCATTTTCAAAGCAGAACCTGTACTTGCAGATGTCTATCTTGTGATTACAGTCAGAACATAAACTTAAAGCCACACTGCTTGGCATTTCTTATTCAAAGCCTGGGTACAAAGCTACAGGTGCTGATGCCAGTGGCACATAATTTGCTCCTGCGGTGATATTGCCTGATTAGCCATCTGCTACTGCATCGAGAATTTTGTTACCTTCAGCTTAACCATGTCATGTTTTCAGCTGATCTGCATTTTGCTTTATGAAGGAACATTGCAGCAAAAGCACTAGTGGTTTATAAAGCTGGTAAAAACAGTGATAATTGTAGCAGGAAACAAAAAATGCGAATGGAAACATTTCCCTGTTGTCTACTCTCTGAAAATGACAATACATTTAAAGGTGAACACTTCTTATTATCTCTACTTATATAGACATCATTACTTGGAAAGGGGTACTTGAGGTTTCTGTAAAAATTAAGGAAGTTCAGGCACTGAGTCAGGAATTCATTTTCTTCTGATAATTTTCAAAAACGAGGGCAGAATACAGACTAGCACACAAGTAGAGACCTCATGACAGGGATGTATAGCACAGACACAAGGAGCCTAAAAAGATCAAGAAAAACTGTCCTGTCCAAAGGAACAGGAATATTAACATCCACATCAGAGTGAAGTCAACCATTTTCTTTGGTCGTTTCAGCCATTCCTACAGCCCTCGCTTGCCTGTAAATTTACTTACATTGTTGAACATATTTGTTTCAAACCATCTGCTTAAGAGCAGGGGCTAATGGAAAATAGAAATGGCCTTGGAACAATTAATGGAAGGCAAGTGCCATTAAATGAGAAAAGATTGAGGAGCCAGATGGCTGGTGTCGACACTGACTTACAGCTACAGAAACTTGCCTGACTTCCCCTGCAGAGAGAAGTGATTAGCTCTGGTGAAACTAGATTGTCAAGTGTTCTCTCATAGCCTGTGTGTGTCAGAGGGGAGAGAGAAGACCTGCGTAGCTCTCCTAGATTTAAGGCCTGTTGTGTGCTTATGGAGCTTAGCAATAAGTCACATACTGATCTTCACAAGGTGGGTGAGCAACAAACTGAGCAGACCATACAGTGTCCAGAATAAAACAAAGCATCATCATAATCTGCTCATATTTACCCCACACTCTTCTTAAGATACAGGGCACTGCAGAGTGGGACAGAAATTGGCTGCTTTCAATCTTTACTAGCTGACAATTCAGACTTCATATTGGACCAGATCCTTACGTGGACACCAATTGAAGCCTTTTGTGACAGTTTGAGTGGTGTTTGTTTGTAGGAGATAATCCCTTGATGTTTTCAGTCCTTTTGGTAGAACAAATCCAGAATGAAAACAAAGCCCATCACAGAAAATCTCACACACTTTTTTTCTGCAAGTTAGAACTTCTTTTCATTTTTCTTTTTTGGGTTTTTTTTTTTTTTTT
>VZRO01001011.1:209216-259693 GCA_013397915.1 Daphoenositta chrysoptera
TTTCTTTTATCAGATTCCCAAATGGCCTTCCTCAGGTCAAAAGCAAGGAAAATAGATCCATAACAGAGATAGCTCAGACAGCAGAATTTGTCTTCCAGCATGAGTGCTGAGGTACTACAAATCCAAACTGTTGCTGCTACACACTCAAGGAGATCCTATTTGCCCATATGTTTCAAGATGAACATTTATTCTTCCACCCATAAGATTCTGCCTGAATCTTAAATACTATTTATCATTCTGCAGGGTCCATGACTGAAAGGCAGAATAAATCTTCTGGAAAAGAATTTTAACTGCATATGAAATTTAATATAAATACAGAAGAATATATTTTTTCATATATGTAATGAAATTAAGAATTCACTAAAAGAAATTCCGTTACCTGGCAAGTACAATCTAAGCTATCAATGTGTCACAGAATGTGTTAAGATACGAATTAGGATTCCTATGAAAGGAGCTTGACTTTTACACATTTATGTTCATAGATTTTAAAGTGATACCGGAATCAACTTGTTAGGCTATGACAGAGTTTCCAGTTGGATTTCAAACACATCCATTTCTAGAAAAAAAAATATGTTCTTGAAGTATGCCATGGAAAAAAAACTATAAGGGACAAAATAAAAAGAAATGAGATTTTTTTATTTCCTGCAGAGAAGAAAGACCAGGAAAACATTGACTTTTTTTTTTCCTTCCAGTAATGCAAACATTAATATTACAGAAGTGACAAGAACGTAGTTACGTTTCCCAGGGGTAAGAAGGAAGCAGGAACAGAGGAAGGAGCCCAGATGAAACAAATTAATAAACATCTCTAGGACATGGTGAAGAAGCTATTATAAACTACCAGTATATTTAAAGAAGTACGTCTTCATGGGGAAGGGAATCCATTTTTCTCCCATGCTTGACCATCTAATTGAAATATCAGCAGATTAAACAGATAGAAAAAAAAGAGAAAATAGAAATCTACCAGATGCTGCTTTAAGTAAGAGTTGGTCCTGTTAAAATTTGAGTAAATTATTCCTGTACTCGTGTCATGAACAAAGGGCCACAGGAACTAGCAGTGCATGCTCTGGGTGTCTTTATTTCATGAACACAACCTATTTCATTTGGCACGTTAGTTTTAGTCACCCGATTTTGCTCCCTAGCAGTGATCAGCAGCTATCCTTGTAGGATGGCTCCTGAGCTTATGCTTTTGGAGTACCTGAACCTTTTGGCCTCTGTAGTGGTACACGTGCCACAGCAGGGATCATGAGCAACAGCAGCAAGAGATATGATACGTAGATTAGTTCTTCCAAAGAACAACTTGAAGGTCTGTGGGGGATGTAAGGAGCACTCACCATGCAAAATCATGTCTTGTTACCTTCAGTTATGTGCACTCTGTATGCCTTCATCAACAGCAATACTAGAAACCACCCACTGCAGTTCCTGAGGAAAAATGCCGTGGAGATCACAAAAGTATTCCACCAAAATGCTCTATTTTTACTTTAAAAGTTGAACCCTCTGAGTTATATTAATGGTTCCATTAACATGATTCCAAACAATCTCTGTTGCAAACTTACCAGTTTGAGTCCCCTTAACTCTACTGGGCCAAGCCCAAGAGTGTCAGCAGAAGTAAGGGTTTGTAATTACTGGTGGCTACAGGAGCAAAATTAATATTTCTTCTGCCATGCCTGCAAGACAGCGGAACATGGGGATAAACGCAAGGATAGATTGTTGTAATTTTGGCATTTTTCTATTCACGACAGTTTCTCAGGATTGGATATCCTCTTGTTTTCCTGCTTCCCAAACAAATTTATGGGCTTGTACCCTCCTGTATTAAGGCTTCACTCCAAGACTGCCCTTAGTCACATTTCATCTGGTTCTGGTTTGCAACAGCTTCTTTGGGAAGTCCAAAAAAGTTCATCTTTCTGTTATTTTCTTTCTCTGTCATCAAGGTATGGTTGCTTACCTCCGATTTACCCACCAACATCACAAGAGACAGACAGGCACAACACAGATACTGTGTTGTCTGTTGTGTTCTTTGACACTGGCCCTTCTTGAAGTAAGGAACTGAACTGGCTGTAGCTCAGATTTGTCTGTTAAGCAATACAGGAAATGTGAGTGATTTCAAAAGAAGTCCTTTAGGCTGGAAAAGACCTTTAAGACCACAGAGTCCAACCTAACACCAACATGTTCACCACTAAACCTGTCCCTAAGTGTCACACCTACATGTCTCCATGAATGGTGACTCAACAACTTCCCTGGGCAGCCTCTTCCAATGCTTCATAACGTTTTTGGTGAAGAAATGTTTCCTAATATCCAATCTAAGCCTCCCCTGGTACAACTTGGGCCATTTCCTCTTGTCCTATTGCTTGTAACCTGGGAGAAGAGAACAGTCCTGACCTTGCTACAACTTCCTTTCAGGTAGTCACAGAGAGTGATAAGGTCTCCCTTGAGCCTCCTTTCTTCAAGGCTAAACAACCCCAGCTCCCTTATCTGCTCCTCAAAAGACTATTCTCTAGATCCTTCACCTTTTTTTTTTTTTTTAATTAAACTCAATTTGAAATGCTGAAGCTCAGCCAAAGAAGTTCATTACAAGGGTGGACACATATGGAGGATGCACAAGGGAAGAAAGAAAGCCGACTTTGGTGTTAGATGTTATAGATTTTGGAATGGACAGGATCAAAAAACAGTATTTGATTTTGGTCAGTGCTATCTAAACCACTAGTACTTGAAAATTCACTTTGACACAAGAAACTCAATGTGCTGAAAGAGCTTTGTTCCAGGAAAGAAAAGAAAACCCATTAACTGTGTGTGCACACAGGTTTGTGCGTATGCACACACATTTGAGGCACGTTTGTCCCACACACTTCAAACACAGGTTATCTGGTCAGTCAGCACTCACTGTGTATATTTAAATACCTTTATATGGGAGATTTTCAGTTGTGGTTGATACAGGAGCTATCAGGTGAAACTGTTACAAAAGCATTTATTGATCCCAATTCTTAGAATGCAGTGGAGTTTTTTTTTTTCAGCAGACTTGTTACATTGCATTTTTGAGCTCAGACAAAACTTTTAGGAGAGTGGAACAACACTATCAGTGGATTTTTCTCCAAGCTCTGACTAATTAATACTCAAGGCTGAGTTACTCCTGAGAAGCTACTGTTAGCACACAGTAAAAATTCCTGGAGGAAAAGATTACCCTGTGTGGTTTTGGACTCTTTTCCTTCCTTAAGTAGCAGTGTATAGCTAAAGCAGAACAAAGCCCCTTCAGGCATTAAAACTTTTTAAAATCACAGCAAGTATTTTACAAATCTCTACAGGATTTTTGGATTCTGTACAATTCTCTGGGGTCTTTGCCATGGAGAAAGTAAGCCCACAGTAAACTGCAAAGATGGTTCAGTTACAGGATTCTTCCTTTAGGTTATCTTCAGCCAGGCTGTGTTTGGGACATGTAGCAAAAATGAAGAGAGAAGTAGAAAGTTGAACGGGTACAAATAACCACAGTGAAATTACTGGATATAATTTCATTCTCAGACAGATTTTTGCATCAGTCATAGATTTTGTCAATGCTGGTAAGCTTAGGTTAAAATCATTGCTACCATAGACTGTCTGTTTTGGTCCCATATGTAAGTAATCACTGCCAATCTTACATAGAGATGTTCAAATTCAATATGAAGAGAAAAAGTCTAGTTTGTCTGGCGTGGACAAAGCATAGATATTTTCAAGTAGTATTGAATATACAAGCAGCAATACGTTGAAACAGAATTAATGTGAAACACATTTGACCAGTAAGTACAGCAGTATCTTTCAGCAGTGTATTAGTCTTAGAGCTTTTTTTTCTAACACCTCACAGAGCTTTTTCTAGACTAAGTCAAGACAAGAGCAAAATTAAAACCAACTGTACACTGACCTTTATTCACCCCATCTCAGTGCAATATGGTAAAAAGCTATTTAGATTAAATAGCAAATGATCCATTATTTTTCCTTCTTTGTCAGCCCTTCACATAACATTGTGGACATTTTCTCCTAGATTTGTTCTTGCAAAGGAAGTAAAAGTTTCCACTCCCAAAGTGAATTCTCTTAGATCAGCAGAAAGTTTACCATGTGTTTCAGACTACAAAGGCATCTATCATGGGCCACTTCCCAAGTCTGAATTTCCTGGTAAGTATTCCTTAAGGTGCTGTGAGGAGACTTCCAGAAAACATTTTTGAGCTCTCTAAATTGAACGACAGTGTGATCCTTCCTACTTTTCTTTCAGATTACAGAGTTTACAACATAAAATCAGCAAATACATGGGGATGTGCAGCCACCAGTGGAGCATCTGGTACAGCAGAGAAAAGCAGATCAAGAGAATACAAACCAGTGAGTCTGAAAGATGAAATGTCTCCAGAAAACCTTGTCTATGAGATACTTGTGCCCACACCAGTAGCAGCCAGGCTCAAGTGTCCACCTTAAATAACATCTCTGGGCTACATGGACCATCAATCTAAGCCAGTGAAACAATTCCTACGGGAATTCTATAAGCAAAAGGTATTACTTCACCCCAAAAGGAGAGCTGTAAAAGATGAAAAACTTGAAGATGTTCCACTGGAAAAATACAGAAATTTTGCAAAGTTCTTTTCCCCTTCTGTGTCTAAAAATATATTTGAAGCTTGTGAAAGATAAAAAGGGATGCTTTTGAAGGGTTTTATTAGAAACAATTTATCAGTTTGCAGCCATGGAAATTAAAAATTTAGCAAATGCTTATTAACACGTGAGGAAAATTGGTGGAACATCCATTAACTGCAACTAAAATATTAATAAAATGCTCATAAACATCACAAAAGGGTAGAGCATTAGCACTGTCCCTTGAGTCACACATGAGTATAGATAAAGATGTCCTCTGCAGCAGGATTATTGGGAAACTGCTCCGATTCCAACTCCATAAGCATTTTACCAAACACTACTACTATTCCAAAGAACAGATCATCTTTGAAAACACACACAGTCAGACCGTTCCATAAAACATTTCTATACAGCTTTCATTTTTGTTTCGGAGGGTTTGGATCACTGTTCTTTGTGTTTATCTACTTTTTCTACTACTTTCTCCTAGACCAGAACTCATTTTTTGAGAAAACTTTCTTCTGTTTAATTTGACCATCCAATTTAATTTGATACAATTTTTCATTTGCAATGTTTGTCTTTCAAGTTATGTGCAAACAGATAAAAATGTAGTTTAAAATCCCCTTTCAACTTGTAAGCTCAGACATTGTACAAGAAAGTTTATATTTTTACACATATTATATGCTGGATTTCTAGTAATACTACTTAACATCTTATTCTCCATTTATTTAATCAACATGAATATCTGTCTGGGAGGCACGACTTCCAGAATTTATACCAAAAGTACAAACCAGTTACATTTGCTCAAAGCTATCAAGCAAAATTTATAAAGAAACCAGTAAATACCTAGGAATGTAGGAATGTAGGAAGTCCACACTGAGATCCTTTCTCACAACTTGCATTTGTGATATGTGCTCATGCAAAGGACTGATAACGTAGTACTAAGGAACAATGGCACACATTTAAACACAAATGCTAGTCCCAGGGAACCAGAAACCACCTCACAGACTCCTGACCTTACACAGCCAGACTGGTGAGTGTCACCAGAGATAATACTGAGTGGCAGTTCTATGAAATTATCTGCCCCAGACAATGTATCTTCTGTGCCATGGCATGGGATGCAAAGGCAGACTGGTCACACCAGGCCCTAAAGAGATGGACGAGTCAGTTTTTGAAAAGGCTGTCTCTACCCAGCCTACTCATTGGGTTCTAAAGCACACCAAGTCCTGGTAAAGAGAAAATGTGGGCCTAAATTGTGTTGAAGCAAAATCCCAAAAGTCTGCTGAGTGAGTAAGTGGATCCTTCTGCTGCTGAGGTTTTCCCCAGGTTCATCTAAATTATGCTACCTCTTTCCAGGTTTAGGGAAAAATATTGACCGTAAATTGAACATTTCCAGCAGGAGTAAATTTCATATCATTATTGTAGATGCATTTCTATTCTAAGAGGTATTTTACTGAGTGCATAAGCTATAGCTGTATGGATTTGGGCAAGCAAATACTGCTGGGAAATGAAATTCCCATTTTACTCCCTCTCCTCCTTTTATTTTTCCTCCGCAAAAAGTAAAGCTGAGCTGTTTGAGGGATGCTGCTGTCCATCAGATATTACAGCTGCGAGCATGCTTTCTCTTTTAGATAAAACTGTTGTGAAGAGGTTATTGTGAATTTTCTGAGTTTAGTGGAAAATGGTAAGAATAGTGGGGCATGGGAAATAGTTTACTAAAACAACCAAACTGCGTCCTGGTTTTATTTGTCCCTTTTGTCCTTTGCCAATATTTCTTTCTCCCTTCTTTTTTTCTTTTTCCTCCTCCTGACCCATCCCAGTTGTCAAACACATCCTTTCAAAACTATCACTGAGGTAAGCATTTACTGAACAGAAACTTCCTGTTGCAGTGGAACAGAATTATGAACGGTCAAGGAATATTTTGTTTGAACATATACAGAAGACCCTCCATCTCTTATGCATGTGGGAGATTCCCATTAGTATTAACGGGCATATTGTGGGTGCATTGAAAAGTGAAAAGATGTCTATTGTTACTCAACTGCTAATTCTGCCCACCACAAAAACGAGACTAGTGCAGAAATCTCTTTAACCCTGTGTCCTGAGCAAGTGTATTTCTAAAACCCTCAGTCCTTAACAAGTGCATGTGGCAGGTTGCAAAGCACTGATCCCATCTTCTGGGCGTTTTAAGATCTACTCTTTGACATTCTTTAAAATGGTAAAGGGAAAGAAATAAATAAGGAAAAAAAAAATTAAGAAGACCCTCCACATGCTGTTCTTCTCTGTAGAGAAAATGGCCATTGGTTTTCTGAACTGTCTTTTCAGATGCCATTTCCTCAAAAGCAACTTTATCAAGGGATTCAAGGAATTATCAAGGAAAGCTCTCTATTCTCTCTGGAAACTGGGACTTAAGTACTGCTTTATTCATTATTTAGAGATACAACATCTATCTAGGACACTAGACAAACTGCTTAATATGTTCCTGGAATGGATTGCTTAGAAACATTGGTTTCTCTGCTATTTTTTACTTCTTTTTGGAACTCAAAGGTTTTTCCACTCCTGCTTTGCTAAAATCCTCAGGGTATCAGCAGAAGTGAACGGAACATTGAATAATTTCCCCCTGAGCGACAGAAACTCTTGCGAAAATAACAGGACGGGCAGTCTAAGATGCAGAATCCAGATCCACTAAAGGTGTGCTGCTCCACGGAGTCTGCTGCCAACAAATTAGAGCAGTAAAGCATAGAAAATGCTGGGGCATCCTGGGTTTTGAGGCACTCAGCCCACTAACATCCTACGTACTGGGAACTTGCCTGCCTTACCCCTATCAACAGTAAAGCTATTCTCTGCATTTTTCTTCAAGCCAGCCTGTGCTAAAGATGAGAAAGCTTATTTGCCTTAAGGAATGCACAGTTTGCTAATTACTCACTCAAACAGAACAGAGGTGAACACCTGATCAACTAAAAGGATATTAACAGTGCCAAGAAGACAAAGATAGTAAAAATAGCATGCATAGGGAGTTGATTTTGTTATTTTGGAGAATGCCAGTTATAACTATTTTGATCCAGTAGATTCTAACTGAGTCCTGGTACTGCACTGTTAAACTTATATTTATAATCATGGGGTGCCTTAAGGGTAAACAATCACATTGACATAATGCTTACCTCAAGTCATATTAGTATAAAAGAAATAAAAATATTAATTTACAAAATTACTGAAAGGAAATACAGTTGTAAGAATTCATGAAGTCACAGAAAGAGAAACCGCACAGTTACTGAACAACTTAGTAAATTTGTTCAAATTCTTACTTTGCTGAAGGTAAGTGATCACCTGCAATGCAATGCACACATTCACTACAGGGCATTTCCAAAACCAAATGTGTATGTTTCATCTAAATGTTTTTTTTCCTGCCTACAAGGATATAATAATACAAGATGGTATTTGTGTCTTATTTTTGGATCTTGATAAAAAGAAGTCAGGATCAATTAAAACACAAGGGATCACGAAGAAGTTTGGGGTGAATGATCCCAACTATACTTCTGAAGAAAAAACAGTAATCCAGAAAGTGACTAACCCAGATAGACTCACATATGCAGAGGAGAAAGGATGATACAGAAAGAAATGAAACCATGAGTCCTATATTATTTCAATCTTTTAACATTTGCAATTGTTGTACCTCCATTTAACTCGATAAACACTCACTTGTCTGTGAGAAAAGACAGTAAGCTGTCATCTCTCAGGAGATTTGAATCAGGTCCACTTAGTCTTTAGGTTGTTGGTCTTCTTTTATAGGCAACAACCTTTCCACTGCAGGAGTTTCTCCAAGAGGCTTCACTAAGTAAAAACTCAGTAATGAAGTACTAGGTGAATTTCTGTTCTTACATGCACAATTCTGCAAAAGTTCTGTGATTTTCACAATAGCTACAATTCTGTTGAGAGTTTGAAGCATAAGCTTACTATCCCTGGCATTAAGCAGCAGGAGAAAAGCCAAAAAGCACTCTGCCCAATAAGCAACCCCAAAAATATAAGTCATGCAACTTTGAAATAATCTAAGGCCAATCTACTGTAAGATCTGGATATTAATGTATAGAATATGCCTCTGAGTGCATCTCAGATTTGCAATCAAATTCTGTTCTGAAGGGCAATGTCATTATAACCCAATCATAATGTCATATATGAAAGTTTTCTTAGAGCAGCTTGGAAATAATTTCCACCTTGAGTCTCCAAGCTCCTTTGGAAGCATTTCAAACAAGGAACTGTGTGGAACCATCTAATGTGAGTAACAGAGCACTCCTCTGAGACAAGAGCAATACAATGCAGCCATACAACTTAAAATTACGAAGATTTTTAATGTTAAAGACTGAGGAAATGCTGCAGCTTTATTGGAAATGCTGTAGAATAGGTGGGCAGCTGGATCTATCAGGTATTACTATTTGTACTTCGGAGCCCAGAGAATAGGACATATATATACATATATAGCAAGTATATGTACAATGTTTACATATATGGTTCTGATGGTTAGACTCTTCACTGGAAATTTCCTGTCCAGATGACTAAATGGAAATATCCTTTTCCTTTTCTTTTTTTTTTCTCAGATACTTAAAGAAAGGAAGATGTTGTAAACATAGTATTAAAAAAGTAGTTTTCGTAGAAGGTGGGAAGTTATTTTGGAAATATATTAATTATTGCTTGAAGCAGTAAGTTGGAGACCAGAGAACAGCTACCAAGTCTCACAGACACATTCACAGCATATGGCAACATCAGATAAATTGTTATAAGTAAACTCAAACACTGAAACCTTAGATAAAGTCTAAGATGGAATCTTAACATAGAAAGACACCTAATCTGTATTATTGATTAATGAGTCTAGTCCAAAGAATAAATGGTGTTAAGAAGGTTTTTGGCCACATTCAAATTCCCTGGCTGATGTTTCATCAAGACCACTGTGAGGAAAGTAGTCTTCCTAAATTATCTCGTGAAATGGACCTTTTACTGTGTTTGCCTTCTATGATTCCATAATGGCCACAGAAAAGTCATAATCACTCCAGAAGGCACAGCTACCTTTGTCTCTGTTATGGCTTCAGCTGGATTGTGTTTGCCTAACGTGATCATAGTACCTGGATAAGGTTCACTAAAATTCATGAATAGCTCCTTTCTTTGGGATAAATGTATAGAATATGCATGCCGTATGACTGTCATAACTTTTTGGGATACCAAATGCCAGCTTTGGAGACAAGAGAAGGTGGCATCTCTAGAACTCCTGAAAAGAAATCACACTTACCAGATCTAGACCAAACTGGGAAAAGAATGGGAGTTATTACAGGAGCTCTTTCCCACCTTACAGGAACTCACTTGCGATCTGTAATGCCACTCCAGAACACCAGCTGGTGTCACTGAATGGCATTATCAATTCTGCAGGCAAGGATGAGGAGCTTGGCTCTCAGCAGCTTCCACCTTGCAAAGGCTGCTGCAGATTCCAGCGCACCCCACACATGTGGCACGCAAGGCACTGAGCAAGGATGCTCTAACAAGCTGTGCCTGGTGATGGTTGCCAAAAAGACACTGAATCATCAGCAGACTGGGACCGCTGGAACCTGCAGTCATCTCAAAGCTTAGCAGATGAAATTCCTGTGGAGGCAATGAATGTACATGTGTTGGGAAAGGTCTCCTGCACAGACTGTGAAAGTTACAAAAGAGTGCTCACCAAAAGGTTGAGGTTAACTTTTGACCACAGCGTGCAAGGTCATTTCAATCTATGTTTTGAGGGACAAATAAAAGAGAATCTTTATGTATTTAAAATAATCTGGATAGGCTGGGATTTACCTCCCTGAACCTTAACTTTAGTCTTTCTTTGCAGACAGAATAAGACATTAATCCTCCAGATGGTGATTCATCCCATCTCTGTTGAGAGGGAATGAATCAACCTCTGTTTTTAGTGCTTTCTTTGTTGATTACAAGAAGGGCTGAGATGATTAGCTTATACTTACCACTCTTTTGAACACAGGTTAATCCACCCATTCTGTGTTCCAGATGCCATACAGTTCATCCAGCATTTTTTCATTATGGAAAAACACTCTTAATCCATATCAATGTTATCTACTTAATGCTGTACAGAACCCTTTAGGACAATAAATGTACACCTTGAGCAGCAAATATGAGACTATAAAAATCAGGAACCAAACATTGTCTATGCTCATCTATTGTTCTACAAAGTTGACTCTGCCTAACAGAAATCAGGTTACAAAAATCCTTTGAAGGCGTCATGGTGACTTCATCTCTGATGGAAAAATAGTTAAAATTTCTTGCCTGGGATCACTGACTGCAGAAGTACATCAATTCCATGGTGTTTCATCCTCACAGTGAATGTGGGAATCAGGCAAGGTGCTTCATTAGTAGCGAGGGTCACTTCTCTTTCCCTTTTCTACCCCTTTCAAATTAAGAGTTCAAATAGGAGTGCAGTAGAAGTATCTCCTGTAGAAGGCTGGCAAATGTGATCCCAGCAAGTCACCTGTATTGCTCACTGCAATTAGAAGGAAATGTGTGGCTTTGAAAAAAACAAACTTCTTTACCTAAGCAGCAACCACTGGAAAATTATGTTCCAATTTTTGTCTATTCTTCTGCTCTGAATAGTTACTATCTCAATATTTTCCATATTTATTCAATCAAGTGTTATTTTATCCAGATTTATAGTAGGTAAACTAGTTATACTGAGCAGATCATGATTGTTTTCTCATGGTTTAAAGCATTGCTGATTTTTATCATACACTCTATATAAAAAATCATCTCTCTATTGTGAACATACTCAAGTACTTGCTTCTAGCTATTTCCATTTTTCTCCTGGAGTTTAGGATGCATCTCCTCAAAATGGATGACATTTATTGTCTCTTCTTTTCTTCTAACTTAGTTTTCCACTTCAGCTGCACCTACTGCAATGGAAATTTGAAACAGCACTGTGAGAAAATGAAACACAATATATCGAGCTTCCTGCTACCTCACCTTTTGGCTCCCTCTCTAATTTCTTTACAAAAGGAAGGTCTTCTGCTCCATTATTTAGTGGTTTGTACAGAACAGATTCATCATCTCTGAAACTAGTTCTGCAAAATAGGCGTTCTTTTTTTTAAAATAAGTCCACCATTAAAATCTTTTACATATTTATTTTTTCTGTGGGACTTCTTGACATGCAACTACTTAGGAAAAATAGCCTTGCCACCAGTTCCAAAGCTAAAGTAACACTGCAAAAGCTGCATCTTCCAAAACTCACATGGCCTTTAAGAGGGTGGAATTAGGCCACGTGTACAGACAGCTATTGTTCAGCAATAGTGTGAGAGTTTGTATATTTACAGGCAGTTGTCTCTCTTTCCTTCTGCCCTTGTCTTCTTGGATTCTTCTGCTTGAACAATTTTGAACTTGCAATGAGATGTGGTGCCTTACATATATGGAATGTGGCTGCAAGAATGTGGGAAGAACACCTAGGGAAGCAAAATTCTCTTTAGTACTTGGAACTTTTGTTTGGGGGGTTTTCCAGTCTTTTTTTTTTTTTNTGGGTTGGGTTTTTTTAAATTTCCCTGGTTGTTGAGGATAGGTATTACAGTCCCTCTGATGTTTCTGTTCACGTGCAGTTCAAAACTAAAAGTTCCCATCTAACAAGCCTACAATTTCCACACTGGACAACTAACTGCAGTTGTGCTGGAAAAAGTTTTTCCAAGGAAAATTGGAAACTGGCAGGTTGCTATCTGCAAGCTTGATTGTTTCTACTTTCTTATCTATAGACCGACTCCTGGAAAGTCTGTGCATGCATTCTCTATCCTTCTTTCCTTCTTTCTTCTTTCCACCAGGAGAAGGTGGAAAAAGCATCACAAAGCCATGAGAGTCAACATTCAGCCTCCTGGAATTTACCCGTGGGTTTTTATTTTCTGTTGAAGAGTGAAAAGGCAGTAAGTGGTAAACAGAAATTATTTTGAAAACTTTCTCCAATTTAAATGTGTGTGGGCATGTGTTTTTCATGCAAATTTGGGATGCATTTTGTGATGCAATTTTCCCCTGGAAGTAATTTTCACATTCTGAACACTTCAGATATGCAAAGGGGAAAGCAAACCTAACAACCTTCTCCCTGTTAGTCAACCAAAGCTTTACCTGCCTTCATTCACAAGTTTTTCAATTAGCTATATTTAGCTAAATAGAGAAATATTCACCTTGATGTAATGCCATCACTACCCCAGAGTTTGAATTTGGCCCCTAGGAGTTCATTATTCTTTTGGATAGATGGCTGCAGTTTATGAATGACACTTTTAATGTGGTCTGGAGAGTATGATCTATGTAGTTTGGTAGGCTATCCCCCTTTAAACCCAAAAACTAGACATGTCCCTCCATGCAGTGAGTATTTACAGAATCAGAAATTACATACGTTTATGTTATTCACTATATTCAGCCGAAACTCTGCATATGTGCTTGATGATAGACTTTATAGCTACTTGAGAGGCAAAGCAATGCTAATGAGATTGCCTGATGATTTTAGAATAGTTGCTCAAAACTGTACAAATCTATGAGGATGTAAAAAAAAAAAAGCATTCCCATTTTCTTACTTTTTCATTTGCTTTTTCATGCCATACTGCTTTGTGCAAAATTTGAAGCTGTGGCAGTCTGACCCTAGAGTTGAGTGAGACAGGCTACTGGCATTGCTAGCTCAAAAGGACAGGAATCTATCTAGAATCATCTGGTTCACACGAGGTAAATTAAATGAGTTTATGATTGGACGGTTTCCTCTGAATCAGAGAAATCCGTTTTTATTTTTAAATATCTCAAATTTCCTTTCTTGAATTGAGGCTCCACCTCTCATTCATGGCAGAGTATCTCCCTCAGTTATAAACCAATTTTAAAATTTTTAATTTAGCCACAAGGAGATATATTTTGTTGGCATTTTTCTAATCCTGATATTCATGCAGATTCTAAGCAATTTTTTAATACATCTGCAACACAGATTTGGACTTTTCCTAAGATGAATTTTGTACAAGGTAAGTTTTGTCCCAAACCCAATGCTTTCCTCTTATGAAAAGAATTCCTAAAAACTGGATAGCTAATACAGCAGAATATATGTATCTCTAAGAAAGAAAATGGAAAGAGGGTCTGTATACTTTAGTCTATTACTATTTTCTGGGGAAGTAATTATGATGAGGCAGCTAGGTGCATTCATCTTTCTTCTTTTTTTTTTCCCTTGCCAAGAACAGTTTCTCTCTGTTATGCTACTCGCCTCGTGGATAGAGCTAAAACAAGGTGTTTAATGAAAATGTCTTTCCAGAGGAAAAAGTTTTCTTAAAATCTTCATTAAGTCTCCTACTTCAGGGTTCTGATCACCAACTAAAGTTCTCCACGTTGGCACAGCTGTACCTGTTGTGGACAGAAGAAACAGGCATAAGAGAGAGCTACAAAAACAAAGGATCTTTCCTGACCAGGGTGGGAGACAAGCAGCCCATAACACAAGATGTTAACCATCTTCTTTGGAAGGGCCCCATTCACAAGGATTATTTTCTTAAATGTTTCTGACTAGTCCTATTAAAACTATTAATAAAATCAAAGGGCAACATGAACAGGATGAAGAGGTAAAATTGGTGTCCTTTATTACAGGGATCAAAGACCCAGTTACACAAAGCTAGTCTAACAGCTTCTTATCCCTTCCTTATTCACATCATCCTGTCCTTGGCAAAGAATATACACAGATTTTAAAGGTATCACTTTTGAAAATGGTTATATCCCCTCAGAGACACTCTCTAGTACCTTTTCAGCTTCACACTAAATTAAAACACTATATTGTCATTTGTGTACCACTATATACACATATATAGGAGTATTTATTGCACTGGTGAAATATTAGTTCTTATCTGTTCCTCTTGCTTCCACACTAATACTACTTGTAATTTCACTACCATCTAATAAAAATCTCATAGAACTTCAGCATCAGAACAAGAACAACCCAAATTCATTACTGTTTCAGAAAACGTTTTCACTGTGCAGTTTTAAGCCACTTCTAGTGCAATAATTCTACACACCTCAAGGTTGTCTTGCCTTATGATACCATTAAAAAAAAAGGAAGAGTTGTCTTCCCAGTCCATGACAAACCATTACATGTCAACTTACACGGTTTTCTTTCTGCACTCTAGGAGATCTCCCAAACAGCTAGGCCTCCTGAGGATCCATGTGCTCTTTTCATGCATTCCTTCAGGTGCCAAATTTGGCATCCAAAGAATGGTTTAGGTTGGAAGGGAGTGTGCAGTTTAGCTGGCAGGTGCAGTACTACTGGATAGGATAAGGATTTGTCTGTATTCCCACACTGTCCTTACAATTCAGTGCTAAAAATGAAAAAGGAAAAAAAAACCCAAACAAACTGAACAAAAAAAAAAACAAAAAAAAACACCAAACAAATGCACAAAATCAAACAAAACCAAACAAAAACACAACAGGGAATTGATCATGTCTGCTATTTTGCTTTTTGCTGGAAGAGGCATAATTCTGAGAATTTTGATTCATTTCAGCGAATAAAGCACTGTTATAGAAGTTCCTCACTGGAATCAGCTTCCTGCCATTACCTAAGAAAGATAAGCCCTTAAAGACACTTTCTGTTATGCATAACTATTTATTTGTNTTTCATGTAGGCTTAGTTTCACTATATATTATCTAAGAAGGGTAGTCATCACAGTGGTAGCAAGAAATAGCAAATTATTGCTAAATTTGGGCAAGGGGACAGTCACATTTTCCAAAAAAATTCCTGTCATAAAATCTTAACACTTCTGGACAAAGACATATATATACATATGTCTATATAACAATACACAGACAAGAAGAGGTGACCAGTGAAACAAAGGAAAATGCTTCATCCATAAGTATCCATAGTTTTTTCCTTTAACTGCAGACCCCAGAATGTTTTTTCAAAGGCAAACATCATCACTGCCATTTTTCAGGTGGGCAAACTAAGGCAGAGCTATGTTAGGTGACTTGTCAAGAATCTAAAAGCAGCTGAGAAAGACCTAAGTTCCTCTGCCCAATCCTTCTACTGCCAGGGAGGGATATTATAGGAGAGCTACAAGTCCCCCTCAGGACTCAGAGTGGGAGAAATATGCCTGACATATGACTTCACCCTATCATCTGATTATATATGTCAATGCTCTTTCACAGAATAGTTCTTCTTGCTCCTGGAAAAAACAGGACACAGGGCTGAGTGGACACGATCTCATTCAGCTTCTCTTGGGCTGCAGTCTTAGACATGCCTTCTTTAAAGTTTAAATTTGACAGTTTTTGACTACTTCATATTTTAATAAACACAAAACTCAGAGTCTTGAGACCTATCTATACCGATTTCAGGGAAAATACTAGTAGCATTTAAAGCCTGAGGGGAAAAAAATCAAAACAAATTTCTCATTGCAATGAAAACAAATATAATACAGACTTACAAAAATCAATTCCAACAAAGTGACATTTCTACTTGTGTCTGGTTATATTCTGTATAAAAGAAAAGGTTTGTTTTTTTTTTTTAATCATCCCAAAATAATAAAAAAAGGCTAGTGGTGAAAGCATTGATTTATTCTGAAGAGTAAGTGGCATGCTGATCAATTTGGTCTTTGGGGAAGACAGGACCCTGGAAATACATATCGTGGTTTTTGGGTGACAAACTAAGGAGTCACTGGATTTGCAGCAAGCCTTACTGAACAAACCATGAACTCAGAGGTTTGAGAGCAATGCAGGCCATTTCTGGAAGGTAATTTACAAGGATGGGAAACTCAGTTTGTGTTCAGGGATTAGATATGATATGACGCTTAAATTAGCTACACAGTGCTTCCTAAATAGTACTAGCAAAGTGCTTTCTTTATCAGGAATTTCATCTGATAATCTGCCCTCGTTTCTGGTTCCAGATAGGAGCAAACAGAGTTCTTACTAATTTTTTTTCACTCATATTAAGAGGGTGTCTTAGTTTTCACTCACAATACCCACTGCTATTTTCCCTGCAATGACGCCTCTTCGCCCCGATCCCGCACTGCAGGGCAAGAGCAAAGGGCTGCAGCCTCTTGTATTTTGACTCCAGAATTTTGAAAGCTATTCAGACAAAAGACAATGATTCTTCCATCCCTATTCTTCCGCCTTTTTAAGTCCCCCTCCAGCCTTGCTTGTGAGCGGCTGCAGGTGCGCCTCCCACCCTAATGGTGGCAGAAAAACCCTACGCTTCACTCCATTGACTTCAGATAAAGCAGACTGCAGCGGGGGAAAGAAACGGGGCACATCCTGCCACAGTTTAAAAAAAATAAATAAAGAAAATAAAGAAAACCATCGACAAAGTGAGAGATGCTCAATAGATCACTGTGAGGGAAAAGACTGCAACTGTTTAATTTAGAGATGAACTCGGAAGTTACATAAAAGACTGAGCCAAATCTATAAATGATAAAATCAAGAGGCCTTATTGCTCACATCCCCCAGACTAGAAGAAGTGCTATAAAATTCTTTCTTAACCCTTGGAATTCACTGTCAGAAGACTTGGTATTTTTAGTGTGAAATAACAGCAAAACAGATTTGGTGTCTTTGTGGATGTCTCCTAAACAATTATAGTAGATGTTGAATGAAATGAGTGTGTTCACGTAACAGACTTACAGGTAAAATATGTTTGCTTAAGAGCCAAGCTAAAATTTGGGTAATGTTTTTGAAAATTCACTTTCTTCTAGTAGACAATTATAAAATTCTCTTGGCACAATCAGCTTCTGAGTCAGCCAAAGCCAGTCATGCATCTCCTACACTTATCCTATGGTTACATTACACAATCTGACGAGTTAAACTAAACTGGAATCACATCAATCACCTGATCCTAACACAGAATATTATTTAAAAAAGAAAACCAAAGCAAAACAATATTTCTGATTACAAGTAGCAGTCACAAACTTCAGAGCTTGCTATAATAAATCAAATGCATCATCCTGTGTTTCATGGGGCTAAAAAAGAACTTTTTTTTTTAAGGCAAAAGACAGTCCAGCATAAGCAACTCAGGAATCTGCTTGTTTTAGATCCACCTATGGTGAAATGCAGTCATCACTAATTAATGTTAGTAACATTTTTATTCCTCCTACTTTCTAAGTGTATACATCTGTCAGAACAATTGATCCCTTGCAGCAGTGACAGGAGGAGCACTGAATTTTCTCATTATGATCAAAATATGCTGAGTGATTATAACTTACCACATCTGATACCAAGCCTCAGCTCTTCAAAATTTATTTAACTAATTTATTTTCAGAAATGCTGAAAATGAGGTAACAGACAATCAACACAAAACTGGAGCTCCCTCAAATCAGTCACATGATAGTGCTCATGTAATTCTGGGAAGACTCACAGAATTCATGAGTATGATTAAGTTGGGAAAAAAAATTGAATTTGGTAAATTGGGGGGAATGTAAAGACACTGTGCAAAAGAAATCCTTGTCCTCTTCTCAGGGCACTATCGATGCTACCATAAAGCCCGTGCAACAACTATATGACATGAAGAAACATAGCATTAACTAAAAAGTTAGTTTGGAAGGGATTTCTGGAAGTTGCCCAACCTAACAAGGGACAAAATGTTATGCAGATTGAGCCATGTTTTTTATTCCCCACAGTTCCTCCAGATAATGCTTTCAAAACCATCATGTTTCCCCTGTTTTTAACTCCATCCTAATTTTGACTGAGTTTCTGCCTCCTTCTCCATATCCCACTTGCTAAAGGCAAAAGTTTAACAATTAAAAACCACATTTGTGAAGTGGCTAAAACAGTTACCAAAGGCAGAAACAGTGGCAAGGGAACAGTCAAAAACCACCAAACCCCTTGGAAAACGATCTGGTTAAAACATACCTGCTACTGTAGGTTGTCTTAGGATCGCTGGATAGGAAATAGACATTTGTCTCCAATCATGGCAGTGAGAGCCCCCGTGCATTACTGAGCAGGACTCTGCAAAGCTGACATCAAACAATGCCTCACCCGTGTCTGAAAGGTGAAGACAGGGGTCAGCTCTGCGACTGCCAGTGGTGATTTAAAGCACATGTGTAATTGGAAACACAAACGGGAGCTTGTGTTGTTTGGCTTTAACAGGGAGCTTTTGAGAATGGCACCATGTGACCGCACAAATAGCAAAAACACCAATCAACCCTGCAAAGAAAGAGTTACAGAATGGGACAGGGGAGTTTTCCTCTGCCAGGCTATAGAAATTTAGGTGCTTCCTGGCAGACGCAAAACATCCAGCACAAAATCCTTTTCCTGTGAGAGGGACTGTCACCTTACATGTAAGAAGCCGCAAAGAAAGAGATACAATTTGAACATTATTAATGTTTATTCTCATCTGCCAGGTAGAAGATGTCAAATGCCTCAAGGTCAGAGTGTTTGCAAGAGGCCTGAAGTCTTTGCAATCTGACGCTGCTTTAGAAGTGCCACTGAAGCTCAGGTTCTTTGCCTTTTAATAAGGAGGCCATTCTTCTCCTAGGCCCTGAAAAGGCTGAGAGCCTTCAAGCTTCTGATGGTCGTGAGAAGCATAATCTAATGTGTATGTCGTGCAGAAATATTCATTTCATCAGAGGGTTCAAGCTTACATGCTACTGTCTAGAGTTTCTAGTTTCTCCTCTGCAAAGCAGTTGCAGGTTCCCCTTTATGATATTCTTTATTAATTTTCTATGTTTTTATTGTGTCACATTTGATTGGTTGGTCATTAATTTTGTTCAGTTAAGATCAATGGCAGTTTCAGCATTACCTTGAATTGCAGCAGTCACACCCCTACTCTGTAAGTTTAAATTTATTCAACCACCCTTTTTATTCGCATTTTCCCATACCCCTATTCGTTCTTGTTGAACCTCAATTAATTCTGCATTATCCTTCTTATGATTAAGTACCTAGAACTGAACATAGCTTTTAAAGTAAAGCAGAGCTACTAATATAAATAATGGCACTTATAATTGTTTCTATATCATTATTTTTCCTACTGCATCCTTCTATATTTTGGCTTCTCTTTCCAAAGCTGCAGATCAAGAAGACTGTATTGATCTGCCAAAAATTCTTTGGTTAAATTGTTTCAAGATCTCATTCTTCTGGCTTTACCTCATAGCCTAAGGCAGAATCTTTTTGACTCTGAATTCCTAAAAGCCCCCTAGACAGCAGCCATATGTAATGTTGCTGCAGCATTCGTGCAGAAGATGGACAATAGAGTTGTACAAGCTAACCACAACATTTTGAAATACCATCCCTTATTCCATATGACTCGAGTAGAGGCTGCCAAATGAGAACAGAGTGTAGGAGGAGGATCTTCAAAAGCTGTTAGCTTTAGACTGAAATCCATAAAACCCAGTGGGAAGCTCTTATAAGTGAAAGGTTCTCCATGTTTACTGCACACTTCCAAAGACTTGCTGAACTAGCATGCTCCTGGAAAGACAGAATTTTGCTTCTTGAATTCTTTCTTCTTTCAGGAAATGGCTGTGTTAAGGTCAGGTAGTTTTCAAAATTTAAGTCCAACTAGTGCTTTCTCAAGGGACGATACACAAGAATGCTGTTTTCTGAAAAGATAAGGAAGTCTTCTTCACCAAGAACTTGACAGATATTACTGTGCAGTGGCTGCACTTCAACATCAAGGGCTTTCTCCCATCTCACAGTTTTCCATGAATGTGAATTCTTGTCTCATGTCATTCGAGTACTTTGGAGAGGAAAACCAGACAGATTATTCAATTTATTAGGTTTCTCCAGGCATGGATATTCTTCAAGTATAACTTCCACCATTGTTCTGCTTTCTGTTGGTTCATTTTTGATCTGCATAAATCAAAGTGATGTACAGAGTTTTGCACCCGTGGCTAGCTTTAGAGAAGCCCAGTGCTTTGCTCAGCCCTGCTGGGATTTACTTTTGTATGCACACTTGATTTTCCTGGAAATTTGAATTTCCCTTTGTCTGATACAATTTCATGGCTGTGGCAAACCCACACAGTTCAGCATGAGGTTGGAAACTGTTGCTATCATAGTGCCAAGAGATAATTAGCTCAGCAATGTTAACACACATGCTTGGCATTCATTATCAGACAGGGTGGGAACAGAATGCAGCACGATTTCCACCGCAGTTGTCCTCTGACCCTGCTGTCTGCTCTGTCCCAGATGCCCACCCTTCCACTCTTCCTCCACAGCCAGGCCTCAGTTTGCTCAGGTACCAGGTGCCAGAGAGCACTATGAGAAACACGTGCAGCTGTTCCTCATCCTCTTTCAGGGCACCTTTCCTTCCCCTGCCTCCCCAACATCTCTGCTGTGCCCAGCTCCTCTCTTTTCTCCGTGATGATGGCAGAACCCCGCTGGTTGGTTTCCTGCTTTCTAGGAAGAGCAAATGGAGCTCAGAAGGATGCACATGGAAATCTCCATCCTCAAAATGAAAGCTCACTGACGAGGCCAGCAGAGGTGATATTTGAATGCCCGTGTTTCAAAAGTTCTGTGTTGGAAAGCCACTGTTTTCCATGTTTGGTGCATTTGACCAAGGAAGACTGAAGGGAGTTGTTGAAATCAGAAGACAGCTTTGCACACACACTGTCTGAGCAGATTGCAAATATTTCATTATTGGCAACGTAAAACAATGTAAAATGCTTTGTGCCTCAGGAGTGGATGAAATCCACCTTCTTGGAAGCAATACCTGTGGGGTTTATAGACTCCAGCCACAAATCTTTCCTTTCAAGCAGCTCCTTTTAGCCCTTGATCTTGATGTTAAAAATCCCAGGAGAGGCCTGACACAGTAATTGTTATTAATTATCATTTGTTTGTCTCTTTATGACCTTTTTCTCTGAGAAAATGGCTGCCCATTACTTGGTGAACATTTCAGATGACAGTGCAATTTCCTAGATGTTGTAACAGTTACCTGAAAGAACAATTTATGTACAGTTCTGCCTATCTGGAGGACATTTTACACAGTAGAAAGGAAGAAGAAGATTCATTCGAAAGAAAAAAAAAACACCAAAAAAAAGAACCACCCACAAAAAAACAAGAACATCTGCACTATTAAAAAACCCCAAACCAAAACCCCCTAGCCTGACATATGTCCCTAAGCTGAAGATATTTGATATAGTTTCTATCGGGACTGTAGTAGGTTTGGTTAATCCTTGTGAGTATTTCATATTATGTAAACAGCCATTATTATTACACAATACATTTTCTAATACATCCAATTAAACAGACTCCCAAAGGAATAAAAGGAACTCTTTCTTACTTGGAAGTACAACAAGTAAGCCAGATTGAAAGTCATATTATAAATCTCGAAGCAACAATATTTTTGAAAAACAGCACACAACAAACCTTCCCTGGCTCAGGAGCAACAGCAAATATGTTAATATATAATAGCAAGTATGTGACTATGTATGGGAGGGAAAAAAAAAAAGGAGAATAAACCCAATGCTTCTGCAAAATTTATGTGGAAGATAGATTTTAAAAAACACATAGCAGTCCTGGAAATTCCAATGCTAGTTTAATGGGCTAATCTGAAATGCCACTGAAACCCTTTGAAAACCCAGGTCTAAATGTTTGTGTCTGAGATGCTGGACAGAAAATTCATTTTTGAAATTCAATGGCAAGTCCTAATTTCTGAGGCAGGTGTGCACTTACAGGTCTTACCCACTTTAACTTGGATAAAGAAATGATGCTTGCAATTTAACTCTTCTACATCTTTGGCTATAGAAGCAATGACTGCCAGTAAACCCTGAGCCAATTTTATCACTATTTTTGAATAAAATGTACAGAACTGGAAGAGATTCATAATATCTCAAAGAAACCAACCCATTTACATGCATGTGTTTGATGATCTTAACCCTATAGAACTAATATGTACTCCTGATAGAAGGAAGAGAGAGAATTTCAAAGTGAAAAGGGAAGAATTAAAATGCAGAAATGGAAATCACTGTGGCTTGTGTGATGAAAAACATGCTCATTGCATGTCAAGGAGGTCAGTCTAGTTAGCATCAGTATGTGAAAGATTTGGAACAACTTCAAATCTTGTGCCACTACCTGTAGGGCTGAGGCAAAACAGAAGTGGAAAAAACCTCTAGTAGTAAATCCACTGCCATTTTATTTGCAGTGCACCTTCTTTAAATTCCAAGCAGATACAAACAAACTGCATGCTAGTTCTCTCTGTAGGAATATTTGTTTTGGAGTGGGATCAGCAGTATTCCCTAATCCCCATTTTTATTAGTAGTCCACAGAAAAATTTCAAAGTGACAGTTATAAAGTGCTGAACCCCACTACATCAGCAGAAAGCACATCAACACACCAAGCAGCAATTCTTCCCATAAAGCCACACTGCTTTATGTAGGAGACATTTCCTATTCAGGCAGCCCCTTAGAGAACTGGACAGCATTTGGGATAAATCCCAAATATCAAAGAATACAAAGTAGGCAGAAGTTAAAGAAGACAGTCAGCCAAAATATTTCTCTTTCTTTAACCCTGAGAAAGAATCCTTTGAAAAGTGCCAGGGCAGAATCTGTCCATCCTGATTATTTTGAATAATCCTTTGTTCCACCGAGCCTACCCATTGAAATGAAACTGGAAATACTAAGAATTTCCATTAACTCTGTTGGGCTGAGGGGAATAAATATGAGAAGAAAGAATGAAAATCATGTTATAAACTTTAAAAAACCCCAAAACAAACAAACAAGAAATGAATGGAGCAAAGAAAAATATGTTACAGGGTAAAATAAAATGAAAATCTTCTTTCTTTTCATTATTTTCTTTTCTCCACTTCCTGTATTAACAGCAGAGGGCTGTTTTTCCACTCAGAAATGCCTCTTTACAATAAGCATGTCCAGACCCGATTAGAAAACTGTTTTTCCCAACATCATTTGGCTTTAGTTGAATTGCTATAGTTTCCCACCCTTCCTATGAATCAGCACTCCTTTTCCATCATCCATCACTTTCCACACAGTCTGCACTGTTCTGTCTACCCTGGGCCTAAAAGAAATAATGCACTGGCTATACATCTGCCTTCTCTGAGGTCCTTTACACCCACTAATGCATGTACATCTAAAAAAGCAACTAGATGTACTTTTCTCACTTTGGAGAAATTAGGACGTGTTGAATATTAAAATATTTTCTCACAGCTATGCAAAATATTTTAATGTTTAAATATTTACATATTACAATAGAACTCACAGGTTCCAAAAAAGTATTAGAGATCCTTAGCTCAGGACTCTATATAATGTAGCCAAAAAACAAAGTGGAACACCCCAGAATAACAAGCAATAGATGGATGGAATAGGAAAAGTAAATAAAAAGAAACAAAAAGAAAATAAAAACTTATGGAAGAATAATTGGAAGCTTAGTGACTTTTGAGTCTTGTTCTTATTATTTTGCAGTACTCTGTCCCTACCAAAGTAGCACAGAGATAGAAACAAAGGTATGGAGTGGACTTGTGACATCTGTGAGTCTGCCCCACAAATTATAGTTAAATGAGACAAGCAATTCAGAGGACAGGAAAAACTGAAGCAGAAGCTTCAGAAACAAGGACAAAAGAGATTAAGCATTTTAATGGAAAGGAGAGGAAATAGAAACAGCAGAACAGGTGACTTTTCCTTGTGAAATTCCTCACTGGTGCTGCCGGGGTGAAACTCTTTCACCCTTCACAGGCTCAGCCAACCATAACAAGGATACGGGCTCAGTCTGTGAAGAGACCAGTAGCAGAAATGTTTAGCATGGACTGATCCTCTAAAAGGCTGAAACAAAATCTAGAACAAAATTGAGTCTTGTTTCAGCTGAGTGCTGACTGCTGCTCCCTGGGAAGCTCAGACAGGAGCCCCAGATTGCATCCTGCAAACTTCAGTGGGCAAGAAAATCAGGACTGTTGTGAGAAACACAACCATGTCTGGGATGGGTTAGACCAAAATGAGAATAATAGGGGAGCTGTACTGCAGGGGAAGGTTTCAAAGAAAAGAACATCCAATATGCCACCAGGCATCTGTACTGCTGAGGGCAGAAAGAGAGATAAAAGTTGTAGGTCAGCTTCTACAGAAGTAACAAATGGCAGTAGCTAGAATAAAAGAAAATAGAAGGCATAAAGAGATAAATAAACTCTCTGTTAAAATTAAATCAGACTTGGCATTCAGATGTCATTGCTGAAGGCCATGCTACTGACAAAGGCCACTGATAGGCATCATTTCAAATGTATCCATTTCAAGTTGAAATCACCCTTAAAAAGCCAAAATACTGTAACAGAAAAGAAAAACCCAAAAGAAAACAGAGCACTGTATTTTCCTTCCCCTGAACTATACGATCCTTACCAGCCACACTCGGGTACAGAATCCAGCTCTGGGCTCCCCAGCGGAAGAGAGACATGGAACTACTGGAGATAGTCCAGCAAAGGGTCACAAATGCAATGGAGCATTCTCATGAGAAAAGTCCAAGAGACCTGAGGCCATTGCACCTAGAGAAGGGAATTTTCATGGGGACCTAATCAATATGCACAAATATCTGAAGGAATGGTGCAAATAAGATGGAGCCAGGCTCTTTTCAAGTGGTACGCAGTGGTAGGACCAGAGGCAGTAGACACAAACAGAAACAGGGAGGTTTTTTACCCTCTGAACACAAGAAAACTCTTTTCACTGTGATTGTGACAGCAATGGCACAGGTATCCCAGACATGCCCTCTGGAGGGTATCTCATTGGAGATATTCCTGTCTAGAAAAGATCCTGGGTAACCTGCTTAGGAAGGGGGCTGGACCAAGATGACCTCCAGGGGTTCCTTTAAGCCCCAACCATTCCATGCTTCTCTTTTACAATAATGAATCAGTCAATAACTTTCATTTTACAGAAAAAACAGTAATGTTCTAAGAAACTGCCCTCCTTTGTATCTTTAGGCAGGATGTTACTTGACACAGGTTGCCTTTAGACTCTTTAGTACTGAAAACAGAGACAAAAGAACATGTTCAAAATGGATGAAAGAACTTACACTGAACACCTACCCCCATGGCTCACTGGAATTTTTAGTTCATATATATTTTCACATGGCAATTGTGCTCTCTTTGCTTTCACTACATGTTGCAAAGAAAATCATAAAGGCTTTTGAAGGGTTAACAGTTGGTTAGCAGATATTTTAGGGAATGTTACCAACATGAGCAGCATGCGTAATAGATGTTTGTGAAAATGTCAGTGGGAAATGTTACACACAATTATAAGCAACCTATTGACTTCTTAGAACTTAAAACAAGGTATTAAACATCTATGAGTAATTATTAACTTTAAACAAAGTTTAAAAAGTTATTTCTGTACACATTCTTAATACTGTTCATGACTACCTTCTCACACCAATAGCTGAAAGAAACTTTCTTTTCTTTCAATATCCTCTACTTACTTCATACAAGAGATTTAAAAGAAGTGTTTCTAACTGGAAAGGTGAATTCCCAAACTGAAAGGTTTTTTAACTTCTTTTATTTTCCAGACCTGGTAACATTATACTTCCAGTGCACCCCCAAACCAAACACAACATCCTTGAAAAGCAAAACAGGAAGTAGCAACTGTCTGTTACAATTAAGGACAAAATTAAAATACTGTGTTAGGTGTTACTCAAATACCTTCTGCTTTTCCTTAAAAAGGTATGTTAATTTCTCATGACAGCATTGGGGATTGCTAGGATTTTCATGATGTTTCATTGTATTCAAAAAGAATAATAAGATGGAAAAGTGCTTAACCTTTCTCTTTGGTGAACATAGATCTTACCATCAGCTTTGGAAGCAATAAAGCTATGATTTATTCAGTGAGCTTGATTGGTAGTGACAGAATACAGGAATCTTTGGGGTTGGGCTCATAGATATTGTGTGAGGTTTAAGGGGAACTGATTTCTAAATTAAACTAGCCAAGGTGACAAATGGTTAACTAGTCATCAGTTAACTGATACCCAGTTAGACATGGGAGAGAAGGGATATGGACAGATTTTATGCACAGAATCTAAATCGAATAAAGCTGATTCAGGCATTGTTTTGTATATTATCATTTCATTCTTTCCTGATAAGCAGGATAGCTGGGACAATTCCCTCAAAATCTAGAAAAATAGGAAAGCTTCTTTTCTTCAGCTGTTCATTGCAGATGGAGGTAGGTACACGGGAAGAGATGCAGATGCATAAATGCACTCGCACACAGAAACTCACAGAGAAAATATGTGATGAAGTGGTGTGATAGAAAAACTTGAATTCATATGCTACTCCCACGAGGCAGACACCAGCAAAGTGGCCATAACATTCCAAACACATGTACACAGATTCCTTATTCCACACAAGTCTCATTATGAGTTCTGCATATGCCATCTATTTACAGTTCATCTATTTTAAAGAATTTCAAGCAATTATAGCCATTATGTGTCCCTCTGCCTAATCATCAAGTGCCTTTGATACTATCAGTTCAGATACATTCACTGCAGCCAGGCAAAAATATGTGTCCAACGTGTTCTAGAAATCTCTGACTTCTTGACATCCTGCTAATAGGCAGTGGTGTGAACATACCAAAAGCAATATCTGTGATGCTGACAGGGTCTAAATTATATGCAGTGTACCGGTGTGTGGTGTGCACTTCCACTACCTGGCAGAAATCTCTGCCTTTAGGATTTTTGACTTTTGTTCTGTTACTAGGCAAGGAGCAGATTTTGCCTATCCTAGGCCTCAGCGAGCTTTGGTGGGAGAGGAAAGGGATTAAAAAGAAACTGCAGTTGAAGTTACTGAGAGGGAAACAGCCTGGGTAGAGTTTAATTAAAAATGTTAAATGCAGTTCCTTGTCTAGCCTTGCAGCTCATCACTGCAGCCATTAAAAGAGAGGGGTACAACCTATTCCTCTATTTCTGCATCTCCCAATTGTCCCTCCCCACAATCAAATCAGGAAAGCACAGATTAAAGTCTCTCTGGTTTCCGTGTCAGTTGCCACAGCATTCCCTGGCAGCCCTGTGGAGGAGTAGCTGTGAAAGCTTTGCTCAGCCCTGCATGTCAAAGTGCCCCTTTTGGGCCACTTGGAGGGCAGATGCAGAACTCATATGCCCACCCTTCCTCTGGCTGCTCCTGGAGCACTGCCCCTGTGAGTGCCCAGAACAGGGAGAGTCCTCAGGGGATTGCAGTGCAGCACACAAGGAAACCTCTGTTAAGCTCACTCCAAGGCAGATTTGTCAGACACTTTAAACTCGGACACAAAGTTTGCCTGAAACACTCAGAAAAAATTTGCCTGAGACCAGACAGCCATGCTGCAAGTTCCCTTTGGAGGCAAAAAGTACAGTTTTTCTGGGAACAGCTAAGACTTTCCAGCAAAAAAAGAAAAAAAGAAAAAAGCCAAAGAATTAATTCCTCCCTAATTTAATTAATCATTTTAGCTGTGACTTAAATATAAGGCAAATGTAATAAAAACATCAGGCTGAGACAAACTGCTGTCAAAAGTGTTGGCTGGAAGCATTAAAACGTGACAAAATTGCACACAGCTGAGTATTGGCTGCTGTACTTGCTGGGTCTGTTTATGACACCACTGCCATACAGCGTTCTGTACATCACAGGTATTTTAAATAACTGCTTGCTCCGTGCCCACCACAACCTCAGTTTTTAGAGGCCTCACAGAGTAGCTCTGCTTTTGTAAGTGTTGTGCAATGGCCACGTGGGCACCTGAAACCTGTCCAGTCCTGAAATATCTTAACAACAGTTCCCATGGAGCAAATATGAAAGTGGAAGGCTGTTTAAAAATTACCAGGGAGTGACAATACTGCTTATATCAGCTATGCAGCAACCTTGAAAACATGTGGATTCCCACTGAAGTAGAGATCTGACCCCTGAAAATGCATTTTTAAAAGCTAAAATTCCTGTAAGTGACAGGAAGGTGAAAAGCATGTTGAAACAATTTAAGGAAGAGACCAACCAAACATCAGAGACTTGCTGTAATTATTTCAACTTAGGTATTATAAATCCAGGAAATTAATAAGTAAGTTTTAAATTAAAATAAGTAAGCTGAGTTGGGGAAATGCCCTCACCAACAGCATAGAAACTGACTGCTTTTACTGAAACTGTGCCATAGTAATGCAGGGATGATTAATGTATAATAGATACTGTGACTTGAAATCAGAATACAGTTACTGTAAATGATACATTATATTAAAATAAAATTATAATTTTGACCCATTTTGACACTAGAGCTTTCAGAGGAGTTGAATACAAAGAACATTTGAAGAAGATGAGTAACAATATTTTTTTGGGGGCTAAAAAGGTACTGATGATTAACACTACATCTAGAAGATAATCCAATTTTAAATTAGTTTCATCAGATAAACATGTTCGTGTATTTATTTGAATTTCATGTAAAATTCATTCTTTGCCCAGTCAATGCTGTAATTCCAAAGAAGCAATATATAGTCTTCCTCCTTAGTGAACAGAGCAAATTACTATTAACTGTACAAACTCATCTCACCTTAAAGAAGAACCAAAACTTTTCTAAAATTTGAAAAAAGGGAATAAACCATCACATGAAAAAAAAAGTTCACCTTCCCTTGTCCATATCAGACTTTATCAAAGTTTCCAAGATACATAAGCAAACTAAAAAACTGGGAACTGCAATGGGAAGGGAAATTCAATGTTGACAAAGTAACATATGCAGTAGGAATAATTTATATTTTTACTAGGCTTTACATCTGCTATTTAATCTTAAAAAAAAAAAAGCTAGACTGTTCCCCCAACCCAAGAAAAGCACGACTACAAAAATGTAAAGATAATTAAGAAAACCTACTCTAAAAATGCTACTTCAGAGTTGATTCTTCACAAAGAACTGTATGCCAAAGATAGATACTTCTGGGAATTAACTAAGTGTAAAGAAATGACTCTTTAAAGAGAGTCAAACATTCATGTTACTAATTTTAGAAAATAAAAATGCAGGATCTGCAATGAAAAAGGTACCCACAGTGTCCAAATGTGCTGTAAAGGGGAGAAAATCTTCACAAACAAGAATTGAAATCTAAATATGGAAAATTGAAAGCTGATCATGAGAAAAGCTTTCCCATCCTACACATTTCCTTGTGAAACTCCTTGCTACAAAGTGTTGTCGGAATCAGTAACTCAGAAGCGTTCAAAGATATGGATACGGAAAATGCTCAGGGTTTTATACCATACCAACAACAAAGTGTTTTAGAAGGGATTTAGGCCTGACTATCTGATCGTTAGCCTTGTCTCCCCGTGAAATACAAAGTAAAAGCTGCTGTTGAGGGGAAATACAGGCTTGAATGGACCAATCATCAGATTCAACACCACAAGACAGTGCCCACACTGCCACTGCTTCCCTGTCACCAGTGGTCTTTCTTAAAGAACACTTTTTTAAAGCACAGTAACCTTCTCCCCATTCACATATTCAAATATACCTTACATATGAGACTAATTTCTCCTGTTGTTCTCTTGGATTTGGGACATGCAGGCAGCCGATCCGTAATCATCTGTCATCTAAAGCACGAGTGTAGTGGGATGATGCCATGGTTTTCCTAGGGTGCATCACGATCACAGATCTGTTTCTTAAAGCAAGAAGAGACCATTAGATAATGTACTGTTACTTGATTAATTACACAGGTAGATAGGATCAGAAGGAGCCTGTTTTGCAGTCCAGTTGCCTTTTTTGATTTGGGCAACTGTTTCACATGTTCACAGAGGAGATTAGCATATCTGGATACTGGCTTGTGTTAGTTACAAGCAGGTTTGGACAGTTCCTTTTCCTTTGATATATGTATGCCCCAAGGCTATCCTGAAAATAATAATCTTGCTTAACAAAATATATTTCAAACTGAAAGAAGGGAAATACAGGGTAGATTTTTGGAAGAAATTCTTTACTGTGAGGGTGGTGAGCCACTGGAGCAGGTTGTCCAGTGAAGCTGTGGATGCCTCATCCCTGGCAATGTTCAAGGGGATGGGGCATTAAGCAACTTGGTCTAGTGGGAGGTGTTCCTGCCCACATCAGGGGGATTGGAACTGGATGATTTTTAGGGTCCCTTCCAACCAAAACCATTCTGTGATTCTATGATATTGACATTCGGACATTGCTTGTGATGAAAAATTTAATAGAGCTTTCAATGTTATATGTGAAAGAAACTTAAATGACCATTAAAATAGACCCTTGTCTGTAAAACTGGAAACTTAGGTTCAGTTCCCTGTATTAAGTGGTATAAGATTTCTTAACTTAAGCTCAGTTATACCAAGCTGTACATCTAATCCTCAAGAGGTTGGCCTCCAAGCATGGATTCCCTGAAAGTTTTAGACTAACTCCAAGACATATAACCAGCCTCTCAGTGTTGGGCTGCTACCAGTCCCTCACTTTGATGCCAGTACACGCACAGAACTGTAAAAGTGGGACCTCTGGGAGATGCAAATTCGGAGAGCACAACTGTGGTGTCTGGGAGAAGAGGCATTGCAGGTTGCCTGCCACAGCCTTGCTGCCACAGCAGCTCCCTCTGAACCAGTGTTGGTGCACCCAGGGTGAGAATGAATCAGCGCTGCGGCATCAACAACACACCACTTCCCCTGTTAGGAACACCTGTTGATAATTTAACAGCCTGAAGAACAGCTGAAAAATGAGTCTCAGTGCTGGCAGCCAGCACATCTATTCAGCAGTAAATCTTTCCTCTTCAGCGGTTATTCAAGGCACTTGCTCCTACACTCTTGTTTACAATGGCTTAGCTCTGTCGGTATTTGTGCGTGGCAAGAACACAAGAAAAGAAGAAAAGTAGGAAGTGTATTATCACCTAAGGTAAGAGAAGGCTGCCTGCCTCTGTGGCACATCAAAACTAGGATTAATCACGCGTATGTACAAAAAAACCAAAACTAAAACCAAAACAAACCCAACAACAATTTTTAGAAAAACTGTTTCCTTTAAAAAAAACAACACATCGCCAATAGATATCTTACACGGAGGGCAGAACTGGGAGGCAAAGCCAGATACTTCCCACCAGAAGAAAAGAGAGAGAGTGGATCTAACCTTCTAGTCCCAGAGGAAAGAGAAGTAGACCTGCCTCTTTCACTGTGGCTTTAGATGGAAAGCATTGAAAGGTTTCACTTCAATTCAAAGGTGAAGTGAGAACATATATGAAATAATCTCCAGTTCCTTAATGCTGTGGACATCCTGTTTATCAGTTTTCTATCTCACCACTGGCAGATGAGCAGGGGACTGAAAGGCACCTGAACAACCCAACCTAGTTGTAGCCCTTCACCAAGATCCTTGCAGCTGTGTCCAAGAGTAACAAAAATGCAGTCCATATATGATGTCTATGTTGAGCTTGCTGTTGTGACTCTAGTCATGTTAAGTTAAATCTAACCAGATTTAATCTCTGACAATTCTAGACAAAAGCTGTAACATTTCACCAGAGCGTATTTTTGTGATCTAAAGGAGAGAAATTTATTGTACAGATAGCACTGTCATAGAGGGAGAGAACACCGACACAAATAGTCAGCAATAATGGGTGTATATCATGACAATATTTTCTTGTTGGTTCCTTTGTCAGGAGGGAATCATAGCTCCTCTTTTGGAAGCCATCCTATTTCAAAGGACACAGCCATAAACTTCATCATGGCAATTACAGTCAGCATTAAGAAGGTCTGAACAGTCTCTGACATATAGCTGAGTTTAGAAACAGAGCACTAAAATAATATCCTGCCTAAATGCCTTTTGACAATGCTAGAAAACACTGTCTATTCTATTTATGCAGTGAAATTTAAAATAAACAAAAATATTCATAAAAGAATACTTGAAACACTTTTCAAAGCTTAATAAAAGTCACAATTCCAGCTCTCACCTATAAATCTCAATGATTTGAAGAAAAATGCTAAGAACGTAATACTTCAGGGAAAGTTTTGCTCCAACTATTGTGATACCTTCAGACATATCCCTCTTTAATTTCTCTTCTTGATAGAAACTTTTAAATCTTATATTCAGAGTATGGGCTCTTGGAGTGTAGACTGGTGAATTTCCTCATTCCCACACATCTTTGGACTCTCTCTTTAACTGTTTGTTCTGATGAAGAACAAGGACAAATTTCATAGAATCACAGAATGGTTTGGATTGGGAGAGACCTCAAAGATCATCTAGTTCCAACAGCCCTGCCATGGGTAGGGGCATCTTTCAGCAGTCCAGGTTGCTCAGAGCCTCATCCAACTTGGCCTTGAACACTTCCAGGAATGGGACATCCACAATTTACCTGGGCAATCTGTTACTGTGCCTGGAAAAAAATTTCTCCCCAAGATCTAGTCTAAATCTACTCTCTTTCAGTTTAAAGACATTTCCCCTTGTCCTGTCACCGCATGCCCTTGTAAGTAGTCACTCTCCATCTTTCCTGCAGGCTTCCTTCTTGTCCTGAAAGGCCATAATTAGATCACCAGAAGCCTTCTCTTCTCCATCCTGAACAATCCAAATTCTTCTTAACCTTTTGTCATAGGAGAGGTGCNACCTGGGCAATCTGTTTCTGTGCCTGGAAAAAAACTTCTCCCCAAGATCTAGTCTAAATCTACTCTCTTTCAGTTTAAAGACATTTCCCCTTGTCCTGTCACCGCATGCCCTTGTAAGTAGTCACTCTCCATCTTTCCTGCAGGCTTCCTTCTTGTCCTGAAAGGCCATAATTAGATCACCAGAAGCCTTCTCTTCTCCATCCTGAACAATCCAAATTCTTCTTAACCTTTTGTCATAGGAGAGGTGCTCCATCCCTCTGATCATCTTGGTGTCTCTCCTCTGGACTTATTCCCATGGTCCATGTCCTTCCTGTGCTGGGACCCCAGGGCTGATGCAGCTCTGCAGGTGGGGTCTCACCAGAGCAGAGCAGAGGGGCAGAATCCCCTCCCTGGCCCTGCTGCCCACACTGCTCTGGATGCAGCCCAGGATGGGTTTGGCTTTCTGGGCTGTGGGTGCACAGTGCTGGGTCATGTCCAGCCTCCCATCCTCCAGCACCCCCGAGTCCTTCTGGGCAGGGCTGCTCTGATCTGTCCATCCCCAGCCTGTGCTGACACCAGGGGTTGCCCTGACTCAGGTGCAGCATCTTGTGATGGAAACCTCCAATACTGCCACAAAAATGTAGTTCTCATTCTCTGGCCAGCTTTCCTTGTAAAACAAATTCAGCTTAACATCAGGTCCAAGAAAGAAAAGAATTTGTCTCAAAGGTACTGACAGCACACACACTGGCTAAAGACATTTGCAAATGCACTTACAAGACCATGGTTTTCAAATAATGTTTTACACAGTTTTGGATTAGACCTCTGAATATTTATTCTATGGAAGAAACAACACACAGCTCTCACTGTAATGGAGAAATAGAGGGTTTAGGGAAAAAATAAAGTTAGTCAAGACACTCAGCTATTCAAGAACTATAGAAAAAGCAGTGTAAGGAAGAAGCCGTTTCTTCTTCAGCTTCCAGTTAGAGGTTGCAAGACATCTGCTTTGATGACAAGCTGAGGCTATTAGGATTTCAACATTATGATCAGTGATAGGTTCAAAAACTTAAACCCATTACTTAATAAGATCACTGGAGATTGGAAAAAAAAAAAAAAAAGGAAAGAGAGAGCAGGAGGGATAGAGGGAGACAGTGAAAAAAAATTAAGTATTCAAACATAAAGACTCCCTGATTGACATCTATAATTACATTTTGAAACCCATGCCAGAGCAGTATGTCTACTCATCTGTAGCACAGTCTGAACATTCAGCTTGGTAACATTTAGGGATTGTATTTGGAATGTTTTACTGTGTCACTAATTGGGTTTTATTTAATAACACTTTTCTCAAACGGCTAATCTTAGATGAGGAAGTGTGATTTTTTAAATCTTTTAACTTATTTTATGTTTTGTCACCTAATGTTCTAATTGGATGTGTTTGATTGAATCATGCAGAAATGAATTAGGAATGGTTTAGTCATCTTGAATATGCTGTTGTAGTCCAGGAAGAAGATAAAACAGTACAAGTTCAATTTTAACATACTTATTAATATCTTAGAAGAAAAATATTCTAAAAGTACATTGAAAACTGGTGTCCATCCACAAGTTTTTCATTGCAGATAATGACAAATCTGATTCCTGCTTATTCTCCCAAAAGAAGTATATTTTTTTTAGGAATGTATGAAATGAACTGTGACCCATTTGAATAAAATGGAGATGGGCCAGTTTTAATAAGTGGATTTTGTTCCCTTCTTTCATTTCCATGAAGACCATGAAAAATTGGACCAAAATAATTGGCTGCCTCTTTTAGCTGGATTTCTATGCATGGAAAGGATAAATAGCACTTATGCCTGGTACTAGCACAAGGCCTGAAGCTACAAAATGAGCTCTTATATGTTTCCATTGGAGGCCAAAACCAATTTAAACATCAATGACCTCAATGGATTTTTGGATCAGTCTACTTGGAAAGAAAGCATAGAATTAGTTTGGACTATCTCTGTCCAAGTTAGAGTGAGCACATTTTTCACCACTCTTTTAAATAGCAGCAAAGGGAGAATTAGGAAGGAAAACAAGAGCTTTTTCAAAGATCCCACCAGTTTTAGAAAAATGCCTCATATGTTTGAAGACTGTCTTCATATAAATCCAGATTTTTATAAAACACTGACAAGTAAGTATACTTAACAAAAGTAAATAATACCATTTAATAATAAGAGTTTTAAAACACTTTGCAATTTGTGTTCCTTTAGGATAGGACTCATGTCGTCAAAGTTTTATCATCTGAAAGCTGGTGTTTTGCCTCAGCTGGACATTCTTTGGAGACTTGTTCAAGGAATTGTGAAAATTACAGAGGTAATTCAGCCCACTGAGGCAGGGTGGGTTGTTTTGTCCACAGATCATAAAGGGAAAAGGAGAAAGGAACAGTTTGGATAAGATGTCTAACATTTTAGACAAATCATGTTAAGCCAAAAGAACCCAGTTCTCGATACAGATGAAAAGGCCTGCTTTAAGGTGCCAAACAGTTACAATTCAGCTCCTGTCTTACAGTTGGGCCATTATAGATGAAATGGAATAATTAAATAATAATACAGGAACTTATAAAAGTTCTTGGAAATCATTTTTCAGTCTGTTCTTGTTACAGGAAAGTCTGTTATCTCAAGCCATTTCAAGGCTTTTAGTAATGTACAATTTATGGATTGCCTTGGGTCATGAGGATACACACCTTAAAAATAACTAGTGAGAGACAGAATTGAAGCTTACAAGCATAGGGGAAAGAGTTTCCTTCTGATCTCATTACATAATGGCCTATCTCAATTTTGAGACGATTCTCATTTTTAGACACAGAGACAAAAGCCTTTCTTGGGGAAGCGGAAAAATCTGAACATGTGGAGAGTCCTGCCAAGAATAAACTTCTCTTTCCATCCATACCAGGATACAAGGAAGGAGAGTAACCTCCGACAATGGGTGGCTGTTTGCAAGAAAGATTAATCTCTCCAACCCTCACAATCTGTTCTAGAGGAGAACAAGTGCTCACAGCATTATGCTAAATACAGGGGGAAGCAATTAATGGGTAGCATGCAGCAGAAAGTCAAAGATTTGTGTTCAGTGGAACAGATCACATGATTGTGACCTCCTTAGATGTGACTTGTATGAGTAGCTGTTGATGGGAGAAAGAAACTATATCACTAAACTTAGCATAGTTGATGTTACTCACCCCTATTTCACTTATTATTATTATTTCTTCAAAATATTTTGTAGTGTTTCCAAGAGTGGATTTTCAGCCAAGACGAGAGTATCAGTCATAGTGACAAAGAGAACAAATTCTAATTAGTCTATTTAAAGTCACAATTAATAACATCAAAGTTATCATTTCTTTAAAAATTTCAATATATCTTCACGGATGATTTAATGATGCTTGTATTATAGCAAATTTTGCATGAATGCTTCTATTTGAGTTTTGATATAGTTTATACCATATCCTCTGCTAACTTCTGTCTGGGAAACTGGGATTGATAGTGTTAATCCTGAAATATTAAGAGGTTGTTCTTTTTTAAAAAAAGAGTAAATGAGCTTTAGACAAAAAAAAAAAAAAAAAGAGACCAAAATTACACTGACAGTTAATAATGAGCCCCAGTCCCTGGAAAAAACAGTGAGGATGTACATCTAGTGAAAACATGATATGGTGAAGTGGTCTAGGGAAAGGTGTCCCTGCCCACAGCAGTGGGGTTGGAACAAAATTATCTTTAAGGCCCCTTCCAACCTAAGCCATTCTATGAATCTATGAATCTATGATTCTATGATGATTCTATGATGATTCTGTGATGATTTGATGATTCTATGATTCTATGATGTAATACCTTCCTTGACATTAACAGCTCCCTGGTAAATTATTATCATATGACCTACAAAAAAGAGCAAATAATACTCTGAAAGAGAAAGACCAGGTAAAAACAGGAACATCCAGACCAATACTACCATCAGCCCTTCTGGCATTATAAACAGAGATTTCTGTAGTAAACTGAAACTAACCCCATGATTTCACATTCACTAGGGTCTCTGGTAGAGTATTTTCAAGCCAGAGGTTTTCCTTGCTGTGTAACTTCCTGTCTCTAGTGGCAGTGGGACACTACAGCCAGATTAGACTACATTTGCCACCCTACTGCATGTTTGTCTAGGCAGCCACAGAAATGCTTTGAAACTAATGGGCAAAGACAGCTGCCTCAAAGGGTTCTGCAAAACCACGATCCAGGTATGACACTTAGATGGCTTGTTTGCACAGAAAAGTTGGCAGTTGTAGCTACTGCGAGTGAGGAGAAAACAAATCTGATTCTATTTTAGTTATGCTGGTATAATGTCCACATCAGAGAGTTCTATTTTGGACAAAAAGTCACTCTGTTCAGCAGTAACAACACTTTACCTCACTGGAGTAAAAACAGGCCAACACCTGTTTTTCTCAAATTAGAGGGTGAAGGGATTTTCTTGCCACTTTTGTTATTTTTCTCTTTGTGAAAAAAGAAACGAAACAAAAATGGTTCTGCAAGTTTCACCAGGAGGAACAAAAGAAGGGGAGAAAAATGGGTTTTGTATGGGTTTTTGCCCTTGCATCCACACACTAAATAAAGGAACACTGAGGACAGACAGTTCTAAATCACAAGAGGAAAGCATCAAAGCTAAAATAAAATCTTATTGCTGAATTGCAATGTTGCCACTTCCCATGCCCTTTCTGGAACACTTTGGAATGAAAATGTTTCATTCACTTGTTCTGGGGTTTTGGTGGTGTCTTTTGTTTCGGCTTGGTTTATTTGTGGTGAACAAAAACGACAGGATTTTGGAGGGAACATTCTTCCCTTGGTGGCCTCAGGCCAGCAGGCGTGATGGGGCAACCACAGGTAGAGAGGAGAGAGGAAGTTGTGTCCAGAGTTTAATGTGCCACCACACATTAGTAGCATCCATGGTTATACACAGGCAGCACCCCTTGGATGTGCAGTCAGGGAGGAGGGAGAAGAGAGAGAAAAGCATGGCAGCCCTTTTATTATCTATTGACTGATCCACACTGGCTAATTCCCCAACAGGCCAGCAGTCAGATGGAACATGACTTATGAAGAAGCTGTGTAGTGAATGCATTTGCTGTGGTACTGAAATTAGGGACAATCATTTGATAAGAGGGTCTGTTAAGGACTGTATGTCTCCCTGATGACAGTTCAGTTCTGTGGGAAGCTAGAAAAGCACAAAACTGCTGCTAAGAGTAGCTCTGACAAGAATAGGTAAGTGTGGGTTGAAGCAATCATGATTCATGATTAACTTATGGGAGCTAATCAAAAATCCTGTGGGCAATCCCTGGACCCCTACTGTCTTCAAAGCCTCTCACAGCAGTCTCCCAGTATGAAGAAGGGTATTACATAAAGATGGAGAATGATTTTTAAGGGACCTGGATGAGAATTTGATGGAATAGGCTCCCGAGCAATCCTGTGGCTGGCAATGTCATCACCTTTCCCATGACATACTCCTGTGATGGCTGGAATTGCTTGGTGAGCAAGCTGGCTTGCTTGGTGAGCCTGCTTGAGCAGGCTAGGATACGCTTTCAGACACAAAACCAGACCTGAATAACAAATCAGAATGATTAGGACTCATCAAAAAATCTTGCCTTGACATGCCCAAGAGCAGAGAGAACCTGGGTGTCCTGCCCTTCTCCTCCCATCTCCCTCCTCCCCTGCTGCAGTCAGGTGCACGTGAAGAGTAGATATGGTCAGACAGAGAGGCTCCATCTGGGTCCCAGTGGGAGATGCTCTTGGACTGGGCAATATTAAGGTGATACAGCAGGAAACAGGAACAGCAGCTTTAATGTAATCATAATCCATATATTTTCCTTTGAAACATGAGAATCTGATAATACTCAGTGCTTGCTGAGCTTCCCAGTTTGGCCACAGAGCACACAAGGTTTATGTGAATCACTGTCAGAGGGCAAGTTTAAATTGTGATAAGTAGCCTATAGTAAAAGCAGTATTTCTGCATCAAGTAATAAGGCTATGTTTCCTGGGAAAGGAGTGGTTGAAATCCATCCCTTGTCACACAGTATCACGAACAATAAATGTAATTTTAAATCCATTAAAATGCTGCCAAATACATTAAACAAAAATATACACAGGATTTATTCACCAGAAGATTTACAGATTTCCTGAGTAGTACATCATTATCGGAACTGTCAATTTGAAAATAAAAATTGTCAAACCATCACTGAAACACCATAAAAGCTGTGGCAGAAATAGACAATAACTACTAAGTTTTTTAAAAATAAAACCCTCAGCAAACCCACTCTACACACAATTATCACCTCTGTTGACTACCAAGGAAACAGTAAAGTACTGAAGGATACCAGAGAGAAGTCTGGTATCCAGCATAGTTAGAATCAGCACTCTCCAATTATTAAGTGTGTTGTTGAAAAGCAGATTGTTGTACATTTAATGATGGGATCCAGAGGAGCTAACATCCAAAATAGATAAAATTCCAGCTAAAAGATGATCATTTGTTCCCACATTGCTGTGGCTTGGATTTGGGCCCCTCACTGGGCTCCTGACTGGTGAGCCTCACACTTGTTAGCCTCCTTGGTTAAGCTGAGACAAAGACAAGATGTAGTTTTGTCACAGTCTGCAGGTAATTATTAAGTAGGAGATTTCTGACATATAGTTTTGAGTAAGCCTTTCCCACTTACAAACTTACCAGGCTGGTAAGTTACCAGGTTCAAACTCCAGGAAGCCAGTCCCATGCCTTGCTTTGATTTGAGAACATTAGAGTCCCATCTTTCCCTTCCACGTCCTTTATGACCACTCCACCCCATTATTTCCTGGTAGACACAAGACTATATTGCAATATTGACCCACAAGTAAAGTCTAGGACTGTCGCTCCCTGATGATCTAGTAATTTAAGCACAACTTTCTCTCACCTCCCATATCTTGCAGGTTCTCCAGATTTATAAATTGACCCTCAAAGGACATCTGGCAGTTAAAAACAAACAGGCACAGAGCCCACAGAAGTGGTTCCATACGTGGTTGATCTGAAATCCGATAGTATAACATCTGTACTGGGCTGTCCTCGTTCCCTAACGCAGTTTCTTCACCATGCCTGTCCACTTTGTGAAGACAGAAGGAGCCCGGGATCATTCACTTTGACACAGCTCCTTCTTTGCACCATGTCAGCTCTCTTTCCCAAGAAGCCTGCTTCCTGTCTTGCTCACTGGCTGAATCAGATCCACTTGCAACAAAAGTATGCCTCACTTTACTTCCCAGAAGATAGTCCCTTATCACATCTTTGCCGTTGTATTTTTAAGATGCTACACCAAGCACCTGTTTACAAAGAAATTCTTGTGCTGGTCCCTTGCAGGGAAGGTCTGTGCTGTGACCATCTCACTACTTCACAGGGCTTCTGCTTGGATGAAAGTCATTTACTCCATTATTCTTCATATTAATTACATGTCCACTCTTGATAAGATTTCACTGACCGCAGATGTAAAAGATAACAGAAAGTAGCCAGTGTTCCGTTCAAAATGAGTTTGCAGTTTCACACTTGGAAGCATAAAGAGATCTGAATAGGTGGCTTATTAACAGATCAGGAGGAGTCTTAATGAACTCCTATGGCTGAGAAATGAAGCAAGACTACTCCAGATTAAAAGGAACCCTTTATACAGGGAGAAAACTTAACCCTTTAAATGACTTAGCCAGGACCATGATTCTGTGCCTTTTGAAATCTTCATGATAAACTTGCAAGTCCTAAAACAACTCTGTCAGGTCCCTTTCTCAGGCTTCTACACAGAAGCAGGAGGGATTGATTATCAGAATGTTTTCTGGTTTAAAAACAGTAGCTTTACTTTATGAAGGGGTATGGTGGCAATTTCACTGCAAAAATATTTCAGAGGAACTTGGTACTTGCACATCATGTTACATCTTGAAGAGCAACAAAAGAGAGACACCCATAGAGAACTTTTCTATTAAATGATTGACCATAGAGAAAGAGAATGAAGGGACTGGTGTTGGGTCAGCATTTCTTCAAGATGTATTTGAATGTGACAGTCTTCATTCTGGAATCTGATGAAGGCAACATTGAACTGAGTGTCTCCACTGAATCCCAGTGTTGGGGATCTGGAGTTTTGAAGTCAGTGACTAAATCTGCATCGGCTGAAATAAAACCTACTGAAAATTTGGAGGTGTTGTGACACAAAATTGAATGGAATTACTGCAGCATGGCAAGTTCATTGTGGTTTAGATTAACACATTAGTTTAATGCATTTTAGATAGCATTTGCTGGTGGCAAAGGACGCTGCTCTGTTCGGTTCCTGTAGCTCTGCTGATGTCATTAAGCTGCAGTAATTCATTTGTCTATCATCATGCTAAGCTTTTCCCGGCTGCTGGTGTACCCTGGATTATGATCAGTTTTGTATTATTAGACTGCGAAAACTGACCTTCTGTTTGGTTGCACCTTTATTCAGCTTTGTAAAATGCTGTTTGGTCACTTAATACCATGTCTTGTTAATACTATCCTGAAACTGTGCTACTCTACAGACTGATTTGAGCTGATGCCCTGAATGTCCTTACCTGGCCTGATTATTTATTCTTGCTGGATCTGTACCCCAGATATATTCCTTTGTATTTCACATAGTTACATTTACAATATTATTATTTATTTACCCTCTTTTACAGATGGTGAAGAAGTGAAATTGAAGAAGCAATAATGAGTGAGACTTTGAGGAACCCTGCAAACTCACTCCTGCTTTAAAAAGGAAAACTGCAGTAGGTATGGAAACAGAATCAGACTCTCTTAAGCACAAACACCACTTGTTTATATTATTACTTCCTTTTGCAAGGGAAAATCCCCAAAGCTGAAGTAATTTTTGCCGTACAAACATAATTTGTCTTGATTTGCACGTTGTTGTCCTTTTGGAATCCTGGCAACCAGAGATAGGTGTCCTGCTTTGGCTGTGGACATCTGGTCGCCCTCAAATGGAGCCAGTAATGCTAATTAATTCTAGCGGTACACAATGCCTTGTTCTGTACTGTCATAATTCACTGAAGGCAGTGAAAGCTGTACCCCTCTCTGTGAGGTTGCAAGCAAGCACGTGATTGGAATATTATTCCATCTGTATTTCACGTTCTTCATTAGCCCTCATTTACCGCAAAGGAAAGTTCAATTGTTCATACTTGGGAAAAACAGCAGGTTAATTTAACTTGCTGAATAGACCTTTAGCCACTAGGAAAGCTTAATAATTTCTGAAAACACCACCAGTTTTGTTTATAGCATATTAACTGCAAAATAGTTTAAATAAACAACTACCTTATCTTCACTTATCTTCCAAAATCTCACTAACAAACAAAAATCCAAGCCAGTACCTTTCAGTTCCAGTAAGGTTGAGCTGTTTAATAGCCTTAAGTGCCTTTGAAAATACCCTGTTTAATGGAAGAAATGTTTTAATATGAGGGGTAGCAAAATACTTCACATCTGCTGAAAAAGATAGTAATTTATGAGTCCCAATTGCTTTACTTTAAGAATCTGGGGGCTAAGTGACATTTTCAGTACAAGTACCAATTATCTATGTATTCAGTTTCTTCCATCACTGGATTTATCTCCATTAAAGATTGTTGCATAACATGCTTTTGAGAGAAAATTTCAGCCAGTGGCACCCAAAGCTGGATGGCAAGGCATGGCTTAGTGAAAATATTATTTCAGTGACGAGTGTGATATACCAGATCTGGCAGGATGGGGTTGATGACAACAGGGGGGACTCAATAAATACACCTACAGACTTAATTCACATGCACACCAGACCATATCTTTAAAGCAAATTTACTGGCTTTCTACATTTTCCTGTTGGATATCACCAGGTATTGTGATGGTAGCAGCAAGGGAAGGTGGATTAATAACTCAACAGTAATTTCCCTAGTGCCTGTAAATAACAAACATTGTTAGCAAATGAGTGATGGAGGTCAATGGGCCATAGAGTCATTAGATGGTTTAATGATATGCTGCAGGTTATCTCAGGGCACAGTGCTCTAATGACATTCTCAGCCTTCCCTGCAGCAAATAACCTCTGCAATCCGAGACAAGCAGTTGCATTGCGCAATACATACAATATCAAATGACCCCAGCAAGAAAATTTCTCTTCTGTTTGACATTTAATGTGCAAGTATCCGTCAAAATCTGTCCTGGGAAGAGTGCTGTCCTGCTGAAATCTGGTTTTGGTAACTGAGAAGCTATTAAAGGGCAGAACCCAAAAGTCCTCAGACCTGTGGCTTATGGATAGAAGGGTAACAGTTGGAGAAGAATGCCTAGCAGGAAGTCTCTCGCTTTGCTTTCCTGGCTGTTGCTTGGTCTTTGAAAAGGCATAGTCCATGAGTAAAAGTATGAATAATATGGTCTGTTTTGTGCTGGAGGTCATGGTAAAAGGTCATAGCAGACCAAGTAATCTAAGTCTTTGAATTTATGAGAACTGCTGGGTCACTTGTCAATGGGAGGTTTAGGAGTACAAGGGTAATTCAAGTTATCTTGATTTGGCATCAGCATGTTAAGTATAAAAGGGTAAAGAAACTTCAGTGTTACCCCAGAGGTGGCTGTTTAGACCATCAATCACTGAGAATGGTATAAAGTAAAACTAGAGATGTAAGACCATGTAAAACAAACACATAAATGACATTTTGTCAAAGAAAGGATAAGGCATCACAGACTTGGAGCTTCTCAGAAGAGACACTATAAACGAAACAAAAAATATTCACCTGAGTTTTTCCATTACAAGGAGTTTTAATGTAGACAGTATATCTATAATTTAATTGTTTTAAAGTTTAATAATTAATTGTGTCATAAAACAATGTTTCTTAAACATTAACAAGTTTGTAATTTAAATCCAGTACAAAAAATGTCTGAGACCACAAGGGAGATGAGGAGTAGAGGCTGGAGAACCACTGCAAGTGTTCCAGGAATCCCCTTTCTCTAATGAAGGGAAGGGCTACTCAGCAAGGTCATGAGCTGGGAGCCACTTACTTCATCTGGCTTATTACGCTGTTATGACTTGTTAGTGTGTCAGCTTTTAATCTGGTAATCACTTAATGTATGATTGCAGTGGTATGAGTTCCTACCTATTATCTCTGCCTCACCACACAAAAGTAGTATGTATATATAGCAAGGACACTTAATAAGCTGAAGTAGTTGTTACCATCCTAAATTTATGACCTCTTAATATAAGACTAGAGTTGTAAACTTTTTAAAATACAATTGTGTCAAAGTCTTAGAATGAAGAAGCAATATTCTGATGATGAAATATAGTCTTTGTTTCCTGTTCAGAACATAAAGGTCCCATGAAATTTCCTGAGCTCAGATTACAGGAAGATCCAAACAGTGGGCGTTTTCTACAGTAGTATCCTCTGTTACCATCACGCTGATGAACAACTATGTGAGAAATAAGGGACAAAGTTGTAACACAGGTCATCTATTTTTGAAAAATGTTATGTTAGAACATTTCTGGGAACACCCATGTGCAATTTGCCTGACTTTCTGGGAGGAGGAGTCGGGAAAGGAACGTGCACATACATTTTAGACCCAGAGAACTGGTGAGACAAATATAAAAGGAACAAAACCTGAAGTGAAATTCAACATAAACTATGGAGCAGATTTGTGCATTTATCAGGCTTCTAAACAGGCAGGACTTCCAAAGGGATCAACAGCTGCCATTTAGAATAATTGAACCGCTTCCCTTTGGGTCAGATAATATGATTCAGTCCTTGAAAGTCTCACTTGATTCATTCAATTGCAAGCCTTTAAAAATTTCCTGAAGACCGCAAGCAAAACTTTGCATGTTTTTTTTTTAATGGCACCACGAATTGAAAGACCAGCCCATCCTGGGCTCTGCTGTGCATATGTGAGACTTTGGTTTCCTCAGTCACACTTCACTGACATCAATCAAAGTGTACAAAAGCTATCAGAGGACAATAGACAAATAGATATGGACTAACAGCACTATCACCCAAGTCTTGTTTTCACAGGTTGACAGGCTACAGAGCTGAAGTTAGGCATCTGAAAGCTAGAAAATCTCATAACCTCCTTACAGGGCAAGACAAAGTCTTGAGGACTGTAGTTGACAGATATAAGTAGCTTTTTCTACTCTTTTTCTTAGCTATTTTGAAGTTTTAGAATGCAGCACACAGGGGCACTCAATCCACCACTGAAAATCAGAGGCCTCCAAGCCACAAAGCACCTTTCCAGGGTTCAATTTTTAAGCACATAACTGTTTGGGGATATCATGAAAGCCCTGGGGTCTTGGGTCTTTCAGGATTAATCCAATTACTTGAAAAACAGCTGGGTGCAGATGAGAACATGGCTTCTAAAATAAAACATGCATCATATTTGTGGGTGTGCACTATCTCTCACAAGGGAGTTTTCACCCTACTAAAACTAATGACAGCCAGCAAAGACTCGGTGTCAACAAAACATTAACATACTGCAAGCAGGTTGCCAGCACATAAAATAAGGGCTTAAGGCCAGATAGCCTGCAAAGTTTAGACTACTTGGCATGGGAAGTGGAGTTTCCATGTCAGAATATGAGCAGGGAAGAGACACTAGTCAAAACACCTAGATCTCAGACCCAGGAGCAAGATTTGTTTTCCCACTGTGGTACTCACAGACATCATCAAGTTCCCCTTCACCTCTCCCCTCACAGACTTTTACTCTGACTTGTTTTTCTGTGTGGATAATACAAATCTTTCAGAGGCTTCCGGAGCCATGCCAGAGCTCCACAGAGCGGGACTGTGCCCCTGACAGTGCTGCTCACTTAACACCCCTGAGGCGTCAGGGGGGCCTGAGCTACAGCCAGTGTACACCACAACAGAACAGAGTGCAAGTGGGTGTTTCTTTCTTTAAGAACCTGTGCACAGCCCTAACTGTGTGCAACAGTCTTAGTTTTAATGAGGCCCAAATCCTGGACTTCACCCAGCCATCCAGTCCCACGAATGAAAGGCAAAGAGAACCTTGACAGGAAGTAGAGGCTTGACAAAACCCCACAAGTCTATCCTTATCATGTTGCCTCCCTACAAAGCTGAGATTTACCATACCTACAGACCTTTAGTTTGTTCCACTATATTACCTCGGAGTACCTGTTTTTAAGTGCTAGAGGTTCCCTGTTTCCTCCCTCCCTCCCCCATTTCTCATTAGCTAAGGATGAGGCACCAAGTGCAAGATTTGCTTCAGAAAGGCAGATTCACATGGTGTACTCTGGGGTTTGACACATTTTTATTTTGGACACAAAGTGAAATCCATTGAAAGAGCCACAGCTCAGTAAGAACAAACACAAGAGGGTTTTGTTTCTGGAGTATGATGATAACTGTCACTGTGAATGGAAAGGAGGACACCACAGTACGAATGACACATGTAAACAGAGTACTTGGACATTTCTTCTAATTTGGATGGGATTGGCTACAATAATTTACTGTCCTGCCCTGGAATTTGCTCTTCTTTTTTTTTTTTAATTGAAACTTTGTTAGCTGCAGGGCTTAATTAACTGAGATTTTATTTGGGGCAGGGGGGAAGGGGGAGATGGAGGAGGAGTATGAGGAGTTGTCTTAAATGGGAGTAATTCCCTTTAAAATCTGTCTTACTCTACAGCAATCACTCACATAATTATGTATGATACATTCTGGTGTAACTCAACCTTTGGTCTGTTCTACACGGGGGAAATTAACCAGCAGAGCTGTTCTGTAATAACTTCCATTATTGCTATTTTGGTATAATTTAACTATTCTGGAATAACTCCCCAGTGCAGACATTCAGCTCCAGAATAAAAGCAATTTTATTCCAGAATAATTACTCTGCTTCCAGGAGGGAATAATCATTCTAGAATAAAGTCACTTTTATTTCAGAATCAAATATGCAGGGAGTTACTTGGGCATAGCTCCCCAACAAAGTTACTGTAGTGCCAGTTAATTTTCTCATGTATGCAGAAATGTTAGTCGCCTTCAGCAATGATGTGTCTTGTTATATTTATCTGTGTTTATATGCTAATCTGCATAAAATTAAGCACTAAGATCTAGTGGAGAATGTGTTAAGCTGTGCGAATTTTCTTTTTTACCTTGTCACACACAGACAGTTCAAGATTTTGTAATAAACACGTATCTAATCTGAAGAAAAGAAAGAATGTTGGAATACTTTCCTCTGCATAAATTGTATGATATGTCAGTGCAATCTGAAGTTTATTTCCTACAGTTTGCAAAAATAGTCAAACAAAAAAACAAGCATACAAAACTATTTTGAATTTCAGAATTGACTTGGTAAACATGTAAAATGACTGCAAAGGCAACTTTAAAGCAGTTATATGGAACAGATCCTCCTGGAAGCTGTGTTAAGGCACGTGAAGGACGGGGAGGTGATTCAGGACAGCCAGCACGGCTTCACCAGGGGCAAGTCCTGCCTGACCAACCCCTTGCCCTTCTGTGATGGAGTGATTCCAGCAATGGACAAGGGAAGAGCTACAGGTGTCATCCCTCTGGACTTCTGCAAGGCCTTTGGCACTGTTCTGCATGACATCCTCCTCTCTAAATTGTAGATATACGGTTTTGATGGGTGGGCTCTGCGATGGATAAGGAATTGGATAGATGTTTGCATCTGGAGAGCAGTCAATACCTCAACGTCCAGAGGGAGATCAACAATGAGTGCTGTCCCTCAGGGGTCTGTATTGGTATCAGTACTGTTTAATATCTTAATATCTGCTTAATAACTTAATATCTGATTCTAGTTCAGACTACAAAGGGTCAGCAGAAGTTTGGAGACACTTCCCTACCTGGTTAGCCAGAGACTTCCTCTGAACCACTTTGATGTCAAAAGAAATGTTCTCATTGCATCTCAGTCAAATCCTAACTCTGGGACAAGATCCAAATTAATAAGCATTTAAGGAGAATTTTTTAGTTCCCCTAGTTTCAGTTATGGGAAACTGCACATAAAAGCAAACAAACAAACAACAATTTAACTTAACCTTTAACAATTTTTTGTCTATAAATTCAAAGATTAAATACAAAAAAATTTTAAAACTATAGGACATCTGTTATGTATAAACAATGTTGTGTTGTTTCAATTCAGATCAGAAAGTGAAGTTGGTAAACTGGTATTTATTTGAGGTTAGGAATGTTCTTTCACAGTTATTCTGCTGTCTGTGAAAATCATCTATTTTGAGTAGGATCCTGACAGTTTCTGAGCTTCTTCTGTCAGGCATTCAGCACCTGTCAGAAGCAAACTCTTAGGTACTTCTTTTTAATACACAAATTTATATATACTCCATGTTAAGGGAGTTGGCAGATAGACAGACTGGTATGTATTTTGAAGAAATAGCAAATTGTTCTTCTGCAGTGTAGTTATAGGCTGCTTTCATGGTCATTAAAACCTATTTTAACTTTATCCAGTAATTTTCTTCCATTTGTATTGGAAAATCTTAGACTGAAAATTGTACCAATCATGCTGAAAATTAATAAGGACACCTCTGCAAAGTCTGAGAAAGGATATTTAGGATTATTCTGGATTTATGGTAATAAATTTTGCCTGGAGTTTAACCATCTGTTTTTCAGTTACTTCACATTTTCAGTACTATCACCTTGGGGTCAGGTGGCTGTATTCAGAATGCAGAGTTTATATTTAAATTAATTAAGGAGTTGAACTGGATTTGTGGGGGATCTTTTGGGGAACTTATTAATGATTTCAGGGGCAAAATATCCAGCTGTATGTGTGATGCCCACCTTGTTTTTAAGTTTGTCAAGACACAGAGTAGGCTACTGTCATGTGACGATCTAAGTTGATTTGAAACACAATCAAGTCTTGGTCTCCAGATTTTATCTAGAGGCTGTCTTCAGCACATCTCTCATTCTATAATATATTCAAAATCCATCTCAAAACATCTCACCTGGAAAACATGAGATATTAAGTTGATAAAAAACTCAACACTTTACAACACAAGGAGATAATCAGCAGAGTTACAGGGGTAAGGAAGAATGTATGCATACGCATATTTAAAACTATTTACATTCTAATTCTAAGCCATTTCATTCAGTTATTTTCATTTGACAGATGGAAAGAATTTTGCAAACAGTCTTTGAACCAGCAGTATAAAGTAGCTCTTTCTGGCTATACATTTTGGTAAGAGCAGACCTACAAAACAATCTGTGTGACATTGCTGTGCTCTGTCAGAAATAGTTTTCTGAATGTTGAAAATGGAAAGCTAACTTTCCAATTAAAAAAAAAAAAAAACCCCAACGAAAAACAACTAATAAAGCCATATGATGGGCCACTCCCTTGTCAAATTACGTTTTCTGTTTTTCAAAATGAAGCCTGACACTGGCACACTTGTTCTGGTTTTAGTTCCATCATTCAAAAATAGCCCTTTTCTTTTGACTTTTGTTTGTTCTCATTTTGCCTGGGAATTTTGTGTGCCCGTTTCAAGAGAGAATAGGGATTTTTATCCCAGATTTAAGAGCCAGCTTTAAAAAATGTCATTCTTGCTGCAATAATTTTACTTTAAAGCTGAACTGGCATTCATTACATTTCATAAATCATTACTTTTACAAAGCTGTATATTAGTTTGCTATACCAGTAAGTAAAGGTAGCAAACATGCATGTATTGAGTATGTGCGCTTCACAAAGAGAAAATATAAATTTTAGGGCAAAATTAGTGAATAATCTAAGGCCTGATAAGGTATTTAGGGCTCTTTTTAGACATATGGTTAACAGCCCACTCTGAACAGTGATCCTGCCATCTGCAAACACAGTCCTGCACTCAGACCTACTAAAAAGCACAACAATTTCATAATCCCTCTCTTTCAGTTACTTGCCTGCGATATTCCTGTATATTTCCAAAGATAACAAAATTGCTGCATTTACAACGCAGACTGATAGTGATTCTAAAGTTTGGTGAAGTGGTAGAGCAGACACACATATTATTCCAGTGTTTTCTGGCTAGAAATATGTTCTTGTGTTTTATCCTTTCGAGTCCAATGCTTTGTGAAGTGTCTGATTTGCTGTGGGAGAGCACTACCTTCACAGGAAATCCTAAAAGTCAGATTTATGGATTATAATGCAGTTACCATTTGACTGGCATTTCTGCCTGGCCGGAGTCAAGCCAGAGCTCTGCTGATCTGACAGGTTTATGGGATGCCAGCAATCCCAGCCCGTGTGCCTACATTTCTCCTTCCAAATGGCCGAAAATTTCAGCTGGAAAAAAAACCTGTGTCATTTAGAAATATCTGAATGTGCCATATCCAAAATTCATGAGTTTGTATTATTTAAAGCCTTTTCTTCTAAGTCCCCATCATTCTTGAAAGCTTGGCTTCAAGTCATGAAAATATATACAGTAAAGTGAGGAAAAAAACAAACAGATGTAACTGTATGGAAAAAAAAGGGAGAAAAAATTTACCAACTTGTCCAGAGACCAGAAAGATAAATCCAACTCTATTCAGACTATGTAAGAGTGCTCCTTTTCATCTTTATCACAGACAGATCTCAAGCT
>VZRO01001011.1:260620-375396 GCA_013397915.1 Daphoenositta chrysoptera
AAGAAAAAGAAAAAGAAAAAGAAAAAGAAAAAGAAAAAGAAAAAGAAAAAGAAAAAGAAAAAGAAAAAGAAAAAGAAAAAGAAAAAGAGAAAAAAGATGCTCCAGTTTCAAAGGCACTCTGCATGTCTGCATTTTCAGGGAGAGTTTGTCTCTTGAAAATTTCCTCTTATCTTCACTAAGCACCCTTAAAAAATTGGGACTTTATTGGGGAAAGTATTAATTTTAGGTATTCTGGTCCTGTATAATTAAAACCCAGATGTCCCAGACTGTGGAAAAACCACCCCCAAATTGTCCCTTTTCCTGTCTAGTACAAGGACTTTACTTTTGCAGACTGTCAAAACATACAATGCACCTGCCCTTGCTTCACATCCTGACTACCCTGGTGAAATTAAAATGCATATTTCCTTCCCTGGATTTCCTCTTGATGCCTCTCCCCCTGTGACAATTAGTCGTACTAGTTGTAGAAGCAGCCTGTGCAACACAGAGTGACATAGAATAATGTGTCATGTCAAATATATTAAGCGTTTTAAGGCATCACAGACCTGGAGGATTTCAGACAAAAAGAAACAATTGTTTGAATCCTAAAAAAAGTCATAAAAAACCACAGGGAATTTGAGCTTGAATAGTGCCTGCGATTTCTGTTTAAGGTGGAGGCATGTGCACAGTTATAGCTGTAATGTAAAGATTGTAATTGCCAGCAGCTTTTTAATAGCATTGTTTTGAAAGGTCAGACTTAACGTTGTGTGCTTTGGGGGTTTTTCACTTTTTTTTTCCTGTGGACATTGATGATGGCAGCAGGGTTGAGCCATATCAGTATCTTCTGGTAAGAACCTCTGTCAAGTGACAGTGCAGTAGGATTTTCTTTGCTTTAGCTTTATGCATTCCCTGATTTTGTTGTGATGCTGTATGGCTGCTGAACACACTCAGTGCTGAGGGCTGGTGTTCAATGGGGCTCTGGAAAGCTGAACTACCTAGAGGTTTTTAACCCAAATTCATGTTGAAGTATGAAGGTCGAAGGCCTTGTGGTGTGCTAATAAGTTACATGGATAGGCCAGAAACCTCCCACAATATCTTCCTCTTTCTTTTTGCCAGGAACTTTATTCCCAGAATCCACTAACAACAGCACTGGTGTTAATTAGAGTAACTGCGAGACAGAACCACATTCTTACCCTTTGCATTTCTTTTTGGTTGGTTTTCATATTAGTGAATCTGCTGCTCTGATGAAGACTCATTTTTATTGTGTGATGAAACCCAAAAGCTTGCCACAAAAACACTGCATAATTGTGAGAAAGAGAACCACCAGCAAGAAGACAATGAGGAGAAGCTCCAGTGCAGCTGTAGAAATCTAGTGGCTCTTCAGGTATAAAAATTAATTATGTTTGAGAGAAATGAGGGTTTGTTAAATTTAGCATTATTAAGGCTGTTCCACTGGATTTGATTAACACCCTATCTTAGGTAAGTAAGAACAATTCTGTTTACCAGAAGTGGGCCCCAAAATTTCCTGCATGACCAGAAAGAATATCAGCTTTGAGAGATAAATTTTGTACATGAAACCAAAGGAAGCAACACTTCAAGCCTTTATAAAAGTACAGGAACTTTACATTCACACAAGCCATGTTACTATAAAGAGGGAGAGTTTGCAGCACTCATAATTTAACATTAGTTTCCCAAGGACTTCTGAGGAGTCATACAGAAAATATTACCAGATGTCCTTGACTGAAGCTTAGAAGAAAAAAAGTAAAGTGGTATCAGTCTGCAGAAGAGAGATCAGTCTCAACAGGTTGGAAACAAAGCTCAGTGCTCAGTGGACTAGATTACCAGATCACAAACCACACAGTCAAAGCAAAACTGAGAGGGCATGAGAAGCCCTAAAAATTCAGCCGATACTGGACTAGAGTGAGAGCATGAGAGATTTCTTGCTTCCTGCACTGATCACAAACAAAAGTAGCATCCAATCTTGAGACAGAGCTAAAAACACATCTTGAAAAAGCAAAGGTTGTTGCTTCTGTAGAATATGGAGGAGGGTGAAAATATGTCTGAAATCAGGCTTCATAAAGATAAAATATATTGTAGAAGAACAAGAATCCACACAAAAAAATCAGATAGAAAAAAGCTAAGCTAATTGTAAATCTGAAAATAAAAAAGATACTGTAAACTTTCCAGTATATATGAAAATACCACAGGGAAAAGTCCTAAAATAAGTATTTTCATCATGAATAAAGTTTTGGAAACAGGAGAAAAGGTAGAATAAAGAACACAATAAGGTTATGTACATATAACTGTGCTGAAGAGAATATAAGATCCATGACCGAATATTGTCAGATGTGTGTATGCTGCATAAGGATCCTGTAATGTTCTCCTAGCAGTTGGAGTGAAACCTAAGAGTGAATACAGGTGCTTCTCCTCCAGGTTTGCCTTCTTTGTAGAACCAGCACTCTGAAGAAGGGAAAGACTTCAGGAAGAATGAGAAATGCCTTCAGCTTCTTCCAATACTGTGCACAAGGGAGATGGAGAGCAAGGGTGTGTTTCCTCTAGCCCAGTCTCTGCCTGCTCAAAAATAAGTTCTTCTATTCAAAAATAAGGCTGAAACAAAATGGATTCATCCACAGTCAGTCCCAGGGAAATGCATAAATTAATCTCTGAAGAGAGGCACCTAGCAAACTTCCTTGACAACAAAGCGAGCCTAGAGGACATCTCAGGCTGTGTGTCTAGTATGAAGATGAGTAAAATCAGCTGGGATTGATCCTGTGAAGAGGTTTGAAGATTCAAATCTCATGTAGGGAGCCAAAGCATCAAACAGCATTGGCTGAGGTTGCTGACCGGAGCAGTATGGGACTGAACCCCACAAGTTTCTTCAGATGCACCCAAGAGGGATTATTGCATGAACTATATTTCTGTACTAGCTGTCACTGCAAGGGGTAAGTGCAAAATAATTCCCCCATTAAGGGCTTGAAAGATTTTGATTTGAGCCAGTAGCTGTTAGAGCTCCAACTTGTTTTATGTGCTCTAGAATAAGTGAAGCAACGCATGAGGCTCCTTAGTTATCATGCACAATGAGCAAGCCCAGCAAATTCAGTGTTAAATGTGAGAAAGCTCAAACACACCAAGACTTGGCAGTGTAAACTCTTGGCACAAATGAAATTTTCACTTGTCCCTTTGGAATATCATGCAATACCACTGTCATTTCAACAAGAACACTTGAATACCTTTGACCCAGATGAAACCAAATCACTTTGGTAAAGACACCGTGGTTTATTTCCCTGTCTTCCACTGGCATCAGCAAAGAGAAATTATCTTGCATGGCTGCTCTAATTATGCATGCCCACACCATGAAACTTCCCAGTCTTTTAAGCAGTCTAGTTTAATTCATTGGAACATGTAAACTAATCATTTACTCGTAATGCCTTGAAAAATTCACCCTGTGCCCAGAGAATAAGTCTTGTCAGCTTGCAGAGGTTACACTGTGGTTTTATAACCCCAGCCCTTTGTTAAGAACAAAACTCAACTGCACGATGCCATGAGCAAGAGCCTCCAAAGTCCAGAGCAGGGTTTCTGCACTCGGAGTCCACTGCAATGACCCCTCCCCAAGCCTAATATGAAAGAGTTTGTTTTCTGTAAGCCTTTTACTGCTGTTGACTGGCCATGTCATGTCTTCATTTAATAGCTGTTGCTTCTGCTAAGTTTATTTACTTGCCCCTGAAGCTCTGAATGAAGGACCGCTTACATTTAATTACTTTATAATGCAGCTTGAATAGTAAATGTGTGTCTGCTAATTGATAGCTCCTTCTCAATGAGGCTTTGTATCTTATCCCTGCCTGTCCCCTCGGGTGCTCTGGGTAACTTCATTGTTGGGATTGCTGATTCAAATAGAAAGGGTACAGGAAATTCAGATTCAATACTGTACAGTGTAGCCCAGTAAATGTGATCCACATCTGACTCCCAGGGAGGTGTGTTCAAAGGGGAATAAACAACTGTGCTGACAACAGAAGCACATGGATTGCATGTCTGAGCCTTGGTTGCCATTGCCTTTCCATCCTTTACAACATAACCTTTGTTTAAAATAGGTGTAGGTGAATTAATCAGGTCAGCTTGAAGACTGAAGCAGATAATCACCACTCCATAAGCATTCTCAAGGGACAACTGTCCAGCAGGAAAAACATCCGTGGAAACTTTGCCACTAAGCCGAGCAACAAGGAGCACAGACGTTGTAAGGAAAACTTTGGAATTGTGAAAGATTTTTCAACCACGGATTGCTTTGTTCAATAAACACAAGCATCATGCCGCTTCCCAGGAAAGTAACAACTGCTGCTTTCTACTCCTGCCTGGGATGGGGCCCCTCTCAGACAGGTTTTCTACTTCCTAGAGGAGTGCCCTGTCTACACTGGGCCTTAGACTGTTCAGGACCAAACAACAGTTCTGGAAGAGGGAAGATCAGTATTGCTTGGACATAAGATAATTATTAATTTAGGGCCCATGCATATGGCCAGGTTTGTGCCCAAAGGGAAATGATCTTGCTGAAACAGAAATAAGGATTATGCATTGTTTAAATGGGAACTCAATATCTGAAGACAGAGTCTTTGCTGCGAAAAGTTTGGGGAATTGTTCAGGTAGAAGCAGTGGCTGCTGTGTGATGTTTCAGGATGAGACAGCACCCAGAGACTTGGATGAAACTTTTCATATGAAGTGCTAAAGAGATGGGCTGAGCAGTAGCAGAGACAGGCTATTTAGTATGCCTGGGACTGCTACAGGACTCAAAATGTTTTCCCTTTGGGAAAAGAAAAACAAAACCAAAACAAAACCAAATGTAGAAGTTTCTGGACATGTCACACTTACAGACAAGCAAATGTACATGGGTTATTCTTGTACTCTGAAGTTTTGCACTGAATGCTTGATAGGAATACTCTAGGAAAATCAGCACTGCAAATATAAAGTTTACAACAATTTCCAGGTGACTGAATCTACCATTTCACTTAGAAAACCTATTATGTATTCCTTGTGTTATTTTAATAGATGTAAAATCAACATTGTGCTAGGCACTACATTAGAGAGTATGCAAAGGCAATCGTCCAAAGTTATTTGGAGGATTAGCATAAATTGCACTCTTAAAGAAAAAGGAAAAGCTTGCTCTTTGTGTGTTGATATAAGAAGTAGACTGGAAATTACATACTTATAATGTGATCACAAGCTCCAAATACATGGCAGTGTATCCATGAAGTTTTGGAACCTATTTCCTTTAGTACATAGAAATTTATGTAGCATCCTTGTTTGTACTGAGTATAACATGAAATATTTCTGGTTTGCTGGAGCAACTGATAAACAGTACCAAGCTTCCATTTGTATATCAGGATTTTCAGTCTTCTATGCTCATGTACAGAAAATTATTACCGCATAAGGATTTAACCAGACAACATTTTCAAGCAAAAGCAGGCATACATTCTTGCCAGAGATCAAGATTGGTCAGAAACACATTCACAGTTTATTTTACTATCCTTTCTAAACTTTCTGCAAGTCAGATGAATTGCCAGGCAGGTTTCTGTTGTTCTTTTTTTTAAAAGCTGTTCTTCAAAAGCCCTCTTTTTGCTTTGTAGTTTCAGTGGAGATAAAACAACTGTGCACATCTGTGCTTTTCTTGTTACTGTATTTATTTGTTTTGTTCTTGCATTTCTTCCTTATTCTTTGCATATCTGCCTGAATTGTGATAGAAATTGCTGTGCTCAAACAAACTCTTCCTGTCTCCTTGTCTTTATCTGTTTATCCTTTTCATATGACCTTGGCATATTTTCTTCTCTGTTGTCATTCCTAAATATTGTTTTCTCTTTCAGGTTCAACTTTTTTGACTTCTTTGCTCCCATCATCACTTTTATGATTCTTATTTTAAAGCCCATCATAAAAATCTTTGTTTTCTGTTTTATGTCCCTGTCTTCCCTTTCCTTCTTGTAAAAACACTGACTGTTTTCTCGGGAAGCTGTTAGGTGTCATTTATTTTCCCTTTGTTTCCCCTCCACTATAGCTTTAGGTAACAGAGGATATGTAACAAAATATGCATGGTTTTGAAACAACTACATACAATTGAATTAAAATTACAACACGAAAATGAGGAAAAATAGATTCTAGTGAACTACAGGACAAAGGGCAGATGCCGTTCCCTTGTTTTGGTACTGGACCTTGCTGAGATCTAATTCTGCAGGTCTAACCTTATAGACAGGGGGCTTTGAAGCATTCAGCCCTTAGAGTTTGGGATTTTAGATGTCCTGCTGACAGCCTTTCCTCCATCTATTCTGGTTTCCACCCTCTGGTTTCTAAGCTGCAGCTATTGCTCAGCCTTTCATTTTACACTGAATATGTTAATAAAAAGATTTCTGACATCAACAAAGCACGGTCACAATAAATAACAGGCATTGTCCACTTGCTCAGAAAACACCAGAAGTTTTTAAATTCATTCCTTCCAGTGTCAAATGTCTTATCATAATGCATCGTTATCCCCAGCATATATCTTTATCAGAAAGCAAATTCTAAAATGATACCTCTTCTTTTGTTATCACTGATCACGTCTGGATAAATGGAACAGAATATTACAAGTGAATATTCAGCATTTGCAAGCATGTGTTCCAATTATTTTCTACCATTAATTTTTTGGATACCAACCACTAGAAACTGTGAAAAATGGATAGTCAGATTGGAGGGAAAAAACATGTTATATGAGGTGGGATTTGCTTTGTTTTTGGTTTTTTTCGTTGTTGTTTTCAGCAACTGGATGAACTTAAGTAGGACTCAGAGCTCAAACTGTTGCTTGCCCTCCATTAAGACCCTATTCTCCAAGTGGGCCCACTGGAATGGATGAAAAAATGCATTTGAACAACACAAAAAAGTCTAAAGCTCACCATCATGTAAAACACTCAAAGTGTCACTGCTTGAAGAGTAAACATTAAGCAAGATTTTTAAAAGAGCATTAATTCATTAATATTTTCTGTAATCTAACTGAATACTTTCTAGTAATCAACAGATTAAACATAACTGCTCCGCTTCCTGAATGAATCATTACATGAAATCATGCAAGCTGGTGCACTTCATAAGCTCTTAAACTTGAACTTTCATGGTATTACGCAGAGATTGTTTAATGTGAAAAAGAGAACATCCTTACTTAGAAAGCCTGCTCCCATTCCCCAACTGCTGTACATCAGTCAGCATTGACGATCCAGGATGACTGCCCAAACCATTAGGAGAGAAGGTCACATCTGTTTTCAGTTTTCTTTTTTCTGGTCAAAAGTGTCTTATAGTTTTTGCTGCATAAAGTGATAAAAAAAAGAAAAAAAAAAAGAAAAAAAGGCAAAATGTCCTTTAATGCAGGCCAGCACCTTTCTGAAAAGCAGACAGCCTGATGGCTATGCAGCTCTGTTGGGCAATAAAAGTTTAATATTCATCTGCATCTTCTGCACTCTGTGGGATCATGCACACTTCACAGGCATTTGATTCTCTCGTGTGTTAGGGCGTTACCTGGTGTACTTTCTCATGTGAATCTTCTGGGAACTCACACTGATGAGTACTGATTTCATGACCAGGTTTAGCTGTGACAAGATAGGTGCCCTATTTGAACAAATCCATCTTCACTTTCCACGTATTATTATCCTCTTCTGATTTAGTCCTCTCCTGAGTCCTGGGTTTCTTCCTTTTTTCCATGATGATTGGTATTTCCTGGCACAGGAATTTCAGTTGCTGTATTCTCCATTGCCTTGAAGGCCTTCGTTAAGGAGTAAAAGCTCACTCTGTATACACTGATACACTAAATACTATTTACTTCATTTGAGCTGTACTGCTTTGTGCCAGCTGAGGACCTGACCTACCTTTAAGAAGTGTAAGTTGACAGGAGGCACTCTTTTAAAAAAAAATAATAAAATTGTTTGTTACCTATCTGTACACTGATAAGTTCTTTCATTTCTGCAACTGACACCTAAACATCTGAATTCAACACCCAGAGATAACGTAGGCAGTGATACTAAAAGACTTTATGTACTCCAAGTAGTCCCCTGGCATAAATCTTTGAAGGCTCAGAGCCCTAACAAACACAACTGATGTACATGTATTGGTTCATAAATTCTGTTTATTACATCTTTGGCTGCCCTCTATTTGTTTTCCATACTCTCCTCTGCATGCTGAAAAAGATGTTCCCCTACAGCTTGTGCCTACTCTGGTCCATTTTTCGCTATAGCAAACTAAAATACCAGGATAGGTTTGGTAGCAGCGATTTTTTGAGTTTTGTCTTTGCAGTGACAACAAACACATACTAATGAATAGTCAAGTAAGCAGACATAAATAATTAACAGCGTTTCTTATTATTTTTAGAACATGCTAATTCTGGCTGGATCCTGGCATATAGAACAAGGGAATGCTTTGTAAAATCCCCTGTTGTATTACAGAAATGTTACTGAAATGTTACCACTTTTTTCCTTCTCGCTCAACTTTCAGATTCTTATTCCCTCTTGAAGAGCAAGACAACAAAGTCAACCTACCACAGTAGAATTTTAACCAATGGTTAATTAGGCATTCAGCTTCAATTTAAAACTGAATTGCTTTCCAAAATATATTTGTATATTTCCTGAATTCCCTGGATGAATTTTTCTTTTAAAAGGAAGGAGGGTTATTGAATTGAACACCACAGGTTTTGCTTTCCAGGTTCTTGCCTTTTTTTTTTTTTTTTTTGGATGTGGTCTTGCAGTGGTAACTGGCAAGCAATCCTGCTTCTATAAATCAAAAAGCACAGCTGGGTGCCAAAAGAAAACACTTGCAATGAGTCTCTCCTATTGAAGCCACATGATTTTAACTGATATTGACAAACAGTACATTATATCTTGGTTGAGAAAATTTAGTTAATATTGAATCACACACCAAAAAAATGAGAAATTTTAAAAAATAATTTTAGAGATCCCGATGCTCGGGAGGTGACAGTTTTTCTACCTTCGCACACTCTAACAATCCAAACAAAAATCCAAAGGGATGCATTTGAGTGTAGTGTGAGCAAGACAGAAGATACTGAATAATGCTGGACTCTAATTCTGACCGGCTGTTGTGATTTTCTTTTCAAACCGCTGCGTGTCTTTCATTCACGAGTGCTTTATACACTTTGGAAAATAAGAGATGGTCGAATATATGACATCATTGCTGCTAACACCAGGAAACAAAAGAGGCACATTTACATGAGAAAGGTGGCTTTTCTGCGGCAGTGAAGGGAGGGAGGGTCACAGGTTCACTCCTCTGTTTGCAGGCTATGGATATCGCTGTAGGCTTACCGTGCCTCACACTGCGGGGCTCGCAGTCAGCAGAAACAGCACTGAGCCCATTGCTGACTACAAAAAGACCATTATCCCCTAATAACAGTTGTGCTGTCTGTGACTTTTGCATGGCACTAGGAGCTCGTCTCATGTTCAATGGCTCTCTGAGAGAAGAACAAACCAGTCTGCCTCTTCTTTGTACGGGTTTGTTCTGCGAGGGCAAGGGACCAAGAACAGGGGAAGTTGTTTCGTGACTGCTGTTGTCAGCAAGTCTCCCCCATACAGCTACTGACTTAATTTGACCTCTTTATGGTAGCAAATGCCATGCACATGCTGTGCAGAAATTAAAAGATGAGGTTTTGGATCACAGGAGTTACTCAAAATGCCACAAAGACCCCAAATTAATTCCCGTAGATTGTTTCCTGCAGCTCAAGAGGTCCGTAGTATAAATGAGCCTACATTAACAGGGGACATTTTGACAATTAAAACATATCAGAAATCTAGAGTTTTCTTTGAGTATACTTCATTTAACACAGAATTTTTGGCTCATACAACAGCCTTGGGGAAAAGAAAAAAACAAACCCTAGGATCTTGCTTTTGGTTTGAGGAAAGAAGTTATGATCTGAGATCACAAAGTTATGGATATCTGGAAATATTTTTACATCACACAACATGCTCTTCTTAGTTTCAGGGAGAAAGTGGGAAGTGTGTTGTTCCTCATCATAACTTGTGAGACTAGCAGGAAGAGGAGTGCTTTTGGAGATGCTCTGCAGGCTCGGGAAGCATGTTCCCTGGAAATAAGCAAAATAAGCCACCCCACTCTCTTTCAGCAACATCAGTGTGATTCAGTGTTGCACAAGGTATATAAAAGGACTCTGTGAAATTGCAAAGAGGTACATCTAGGCTTTTTCCATAAAGTGAAATAGTTAATAGGAAGCACTATAGGTCCTCATGAAATTATAGATAACTCCAGTGCTATCTTTAAACAGATGTCGAATGGACAGGACTCTTTTAAAGTTCAAATCAGGTAGCTTTAAACCATCAAAAGACTAATCTCTTCTTCCTGCTTACTCTCACATGCTGGTAATGTCTGTCTCTTATTTGCCAACAAAATTTCAAAGGCCTTACCTAACGTTTTTAATAGATAGCTGACCACAGAGCAGCCCAAAAACTGCTGCATCAGTAAAGTACTCTGAAAGGGACACTGTAATCTTAAACCAACAAAGGCTGTGTCCAAATTAAGGGGCACAGTCATATTCTACTCTAGTGTCTCAATGAAATAACATCAGCAATTCCTCCCTATGCACAAAAATCCCAAATGGGCCACAAAATCCCTTTGCTTTACCACTGCACCTGAGGTGACCCTGCCACAACAAACCAGCACGTGTTGTCGTTGCTGGAATCATAAGCAGCAGACAGACTGCTTCACAGAGCAGGATATTTATACACCCAATGTGTTCGACAGGCTGCTCAAAAGAGCAGATGAGCACAGCATTCAAAAAACACTGGGTGTGTTTGTGTGATATGCCTGTGTGTGCAGCCAACTCAAAACACTCTTCTCTTGAACTCAGACAGTTTCCAATATCAATTTATCTATTTATTTTTTATTTATTTATTTATTTAAGTGACTATTTGACATCCCTTCTTAAGCTTAGAAAATTAAGCCTCCTGCTTCATCATTCAACTGCCTCCCTGCCATATGGTTGCTCTGATTCATCCCAGCCATCAGCTGGTACAGTGCACAGTTCAGGGATGTTTTAAGTTTTACCATATTTAAGGGCAGGAGGATTTATATGTTGCTCATCTTTTTGATATTCTGGACTTGGATGTGCCAACTAACAACACTCATCACTGTCTGAATTAAAGATATTCTTTTTTCTTTCAGACACGCAGTCAATGCAGGAGATGGGAAGGGGAAAGAGTATTTCAATTTCAATTCTCCTATGCCCAAGGCTGTGAAACCTGTAAATGTAATGCAGCGTACTTTCTCTGTTGCAGATTTAGCCCAATTCCCTCACAGCAAGTGCAGATACATTAAGAAAAAATAGACCACATTGTGTACAAGTGATTTAAGCTGCAACTGCTGGGCTTTGGTGTTATATTTATTCCCTGAAAGGTTTATCCAAATGTGTTTGAAATGTAGAAAATTGATGACATTAGACAGCATTATGCACTGGCCTGCCCTTTAAGCACCAACAAATCATTCAAAGAAATAGCTCTACAGAGGGAAACGCAGGAAGGAAAAGCATTTTTATAAAGGCACAAGACAGGGCATTCCCACTATGGAGCCTATTCCCACACTTTCTCTATTTCCCAGAGACAAGAAGACACTTGTCTGCCAAGCCTCAAATCTCGAAGCCCAGAACCAATGCTACCACCAAGGCTATCACCAATATCCCCGTGCAAACAGCAACTAACAGATAGACCTGCCTTTGTATCCACAGCTGCTTCAGATAAATGTTGCGCACATCTGCCAGCCACAAAATACACAAAAAATCACAATACAGTTTATCCAACCCATTACAACAACATCAAGCCAACCATATTGGGCTTTTTCTCAGTCACTAAACAAACCACAGAGAAGAAAGAGTAAGATGGATCAGAACCGAGCAAATAAGTGCAACCACTGGAAAAACAATATGTGTTTTCACTCTATTTAAAAGCATAGGCCACAGACAGCTTTATCCAATTTAATTATTTGTTTTCATGTTCAGAAATATTTGCAAAGGAAAGTTTAATTTCTGATGATTAAAATCTGTTTGAATGGTGTGACTGATAAACACTGTGTAACATTTACACAATAGCTTTTGTATATGTTTGAGCATTTAAAAGATTGGGATTTGGATTAGTTTATCTTCAGAGGTCCCTTCCAACCCTAACTATTCTGTGGTACCGTGACTTGCATATGTTAAATTGCATCTTATATAATTGACTCTAAAAGTGTATTCCTAAGCCAGGCAAGATTTGAACCAGAGGGAGATTTGTTTTTTGGTGGTTTTTTTAATTACTGGTATAGTCAAAATAAACAAGCTTTCAAGTATACAGGCTCTTCTTCAAGCTTGAAAGAAAAACAGAGATCTTTGGAGTTACATGGAGGCTGAGAACAACCACTTTGAATTTGTTAATCAGTTAGATAATTTGAGAGAAAATGCAGCAGGTACCTCAGAAACATCTGCAACAAAACAGATTATATGTATCTCCTGTGAGAAAAGGAGAGGGATGATTGATCATCAATTGAACTTGCAAGAATTAGCAGTCACGGAAACAAGAAGTGCTATGAAATGTGCTGTAAAAGTAGTATTTCTCTAACCACTTCTTTATTTCCAATAGTATTATGAGTTTTAGTTCCCAGGTACTTATTCTGAAGCATTTCTCAGGTTTCCCTTGAAGATAAGAACTGAATAGGCAAAACTTAAATGAAGGATTTGTCAGAAATATTCTTTCTCCGATTCTTGAGCGTGTCTGTTTTCCATCAATTATTCACTCATTCTGGTGTTTATTGATTGATTGGTTTCACACATGCCATTTCCTTGTGGATCCTCAATGTGCTTGCTAAAGTGTATTACACATGGGATATGTAAGCTCCAGGTCTTGTAATGGTCCCGTGGAGAACAAGGTATTCTAAGAGTGGAGATGTGTGGGCAGTCCTTATGTTCATGTTTTATCAGTCTGTTTATATGTGTTTGTCCATCAGAGTGCTGTTGTAGAGTTTAGTAAAGATCCACACTGAGGGCTGGAGGGCTGTTGAAGGAGATGCCTCTTGGCAGGGGGACACTTACTGCATTTGTGGTGGACTTCAGGGAAAGACTCCAGATGATAAAGGTGTCATTTTATAATCTGAGGTACAGCATAATTATAAGCAGGAGCATGATGGAATAGACATTAAAAATATCTTTTTCAAGGTGGCTCATTGCAAGACTGACATATTGCAAAATCCTCTGCATGAGGCGGCTGTGCCCTCACTGTCAGAGAGGAAAAGTGAAGTTAAGTGTGAAAATGAAAAGAAGTTGACTGATTTGGATTTCTGAGGATTACTCTCCATGTTGTACATACTCAGGGTAGTCTCGGAGGCTTCCATGCCATTTGGTGTTGGTATGTGAGCAGGTAACATCTGTCAAAACTAGGCTGGTCCTCGGGAAGTTGGGCTTAGGTTGTGTGGTTTATGAAGGAAGTCTCCTCTGTCCTGCAGACAAGAGATGCAGCATTCCCTTCAAGTTCCATCACCCTGTTTAGTGTCGTCTTTGTGGATCAAGACATTATAGATCTTTGTCTGTTGGCTTAATCACCATGTAAGGACTTAATTTTAAGCACTGCTAAGGGTTGTTTTGGAAAAGCGGCTGTGATACCACATTTTTGTGCTGAGGATTTAAATGGTAATTCCTACCCTAAAGTAGTTATTCTAGCAGCCCTAGGTGGGATTTTGGCTAAGCTTGTCAACCAGGCTCCCTCTTTACACGGTGAAGATATTTCCCTGCAGAGGCAGACCATGTCATTTTGGGTAAGGGAGGTGGGAAGTACCATTTGAAGATACCCATGGTACTCCCTTAGCTGCCTGTAGTTAATACAAGGACTCAATTTTCTTATCAAACATTCTTTTTCCAGTCAGCTTCTTCACAAAATAAATGAACTGTTGTTCCTTCACAGGGTGAGATTTACAGGTTTCTTTTTCCAACCCACTGGCATGAAAATGCTTCATGGTGGTGTTCCTACAAGGTCCAAGTGTAAGGTATTTCACAAGAAAAGGCAATTCTTCAATAATTTCTGATTAAAAAAAAAAGCTCTCAACTCTCAAAAATCCACCAGAAGGAGGGCTGAGGCAAAAACTGACTCAAAAAAAGCAGGAGTAAACTCCTTGCGCTCAGCAGTTCCTTTAGTTCCAGAAGAGCGAATGTTTCCAATAGAGATCTTGGATGAGTTGGGCAATCCATCCACAAATATTTACTAGAGATGTGTGAGCTGGCACTGGTGTTTGGGAGTCAGTCTCTATCCAGATGGTCTTGCTTTAATCACTGGACCAGGACTGTTCAATTTCTCTTAGTTTACAGCAGCTAGAGTCAAAATAGGACAATATAAGTTTCCTGCTCATTTTTACATCCAGGCTATCTATTCCTATTTCAGCAGCCTTGGCTCAACTACTTCTGTTTCAGCAGCTTCCCAGCCAAGAGCTTCCTCTTCTGATGGTCTCTTGGGACAGAGAGAAAGGAAAGGGCATCTAAGCACAAGCAGCTCAATCACCACACTGTTATCCATGATAGACTATGGAAGTCTTATTCCTACAAAATGCTGGCACCACACGCTGGCTGGCTCTGCCCTGTTGTCCTGTCTGTACAATCTGACTGCCTGAAGCATTGCCCAGCCATCCTTTTTGGCCATTTCAGGCTTTCTGCAAGTTCAGACAGTATCTCATATGCATAAACTGCATGTTTTAGATTTTCCTGATAAAATAAGACAAAAACCTGACTGCTTTGCTTTCAAGGGAAGGTGAGTTGAAGAAAGACATGTAGGCTTAGGAACTGCAAGGCTTCTGAAGGACCTACAGTTTATCTCAGTCCATCTCAGCAGATCATAATTTCTTTCCAATGACCATTTCTTCAAAAACCTGAGATGCTCTGAAGGTAGCAATGTCAAAATAACCTCATTCAACGTAATCTATATCAAATGCTTCCTAAATACTGCTAACCACAAACAATTTTTGCCAATTAATCTCATTATCTGGGATCAAACTGCTAACATACCAAGGCATTTTAGTTCATTAACAGTGAATATGATACTAATAAGTACCTCAGGCAATTAAACCAAGCACTGCATTGTATTAGGGTACTTGCTGCACTTTGAACAGCCTGGTGAACGTGTATTTCATGCAGTTCACTGAACAGTGCAATGACCCCAGATTGAAAACCGGCTACATCTTTGGTCCTTCTCTTTTTGTGACTAGAAAATCCTGTCAGGTCTGTGCAAAAATATGCTGAACACAAACAAAAAAAGGTAAGTGGGTGCTAATAAGAATGGCTTGAAAGCCTGTTAATATAAACTCCAAAAGTTTCTTATTAAAGAATTTAGAAGTATTCTCAAAGCTAGCACCAGCTGCCAGTGCTGCTATGCCATAATTGTTTAGATGCTATGGCAACAGACAATGTGAAAAACACTGAGGTAGTTTTACAACACTTTACTTCATTTGACCATTACATTTACTGTTAATTCATATCCACCTACCAGTGGATGTTTTAGATTAAATCTCCAATGAATTCAAAATGTGAAAAAACCCTTAGCTTCAACATCCATGCTTCACTCAGTTAATGCAGAAATGAAGCACACACTGCTAGTCTTTGCATTAGCTCTTACTCACTATCATCCCCTTTTTCCTCTGACCCAAACACAACTTTTTTTATAGCTTTAAGGAAAACTCACTGGAAGTTTTGATAAGTGAGTATGAAAGAAGACATGGTTCCAAGATTAGGTCAAACAGGTCTGGGAGACCTAAGAACTGTCCCGTCACTGTTCTACTAACAAAAAACAATAAATAAATTGGAAAAGTTTAAAAAAACCCAAACAAACAATAAAACCTCAAACATTCTTCCCTAGGTACACTGATAGCAACACTTGTGTGACAAGTAAGGATTGCACATATCTCAGATGTTCTGTATAAGGCAAACTACGGGTCAAATAATTATCTAACACCTCACCTTTTAGTATCTGAAACTAACTCCATCGTCCCTTTAGCTCTGCCTCTGGGGAGTAAAGAAAGGCTCTGTTAATTCAGTGTTAACAAAGCAAGAGCAACTAGGGTAGCTGGTATCTACACTCAAACAGGACTGAATAAACCTGTCAGCAATGCAGTTGGGGAGCAGCTACAATTTAAATTAGATAAATGTGAAGTGATATGGAGTGCAAGAAAAAGCCTAATTATTTTTCACACACTGCTGGGATCTAAATTACCTAGAGATCTAAATTACCTAGAGTATTTCAGGAACAGATTTAGCACTTATCGTTAGCATGCTGGCGTACTGCTGAGATTTCAGAACAAGGAAGTGATTGGGCAAAATTATAAAAATTGCAAGGATTGCTAAAAGAAATATTGGAATAGACTAGGATTTTATAATTTGGTGATACTTTTTCCCCTGCCTTAATACTCTGCACGGGGCAGAGTCCAAACCCCTGTGTGCCAAAGATGGCAAAGTTTTGTATGGACAGGGGATAAGGGAGTGAAAGAGAAAATAAATACTGAGAACAATTAAAATAACCAAGGCTATTTAGTTTAGAAAGGAAGAGTATAATGATGGCCACCCAAAATAGTGAATAGTTTAGGGGAAAGAGATCTGGTACTCCTCCATAGCCAGTCCCAGCCCCGTAACACAATTACAAGAGACAAGTTGATTAGATTGACAGGCAGAAAATGTGGAATGAACAGAAGGGAAAGTGTTTTAAAGTAGCACATTATCAGTCCATGGAATTCAATGTCACAGGAAATTGTTGAGGAAAAGAATTTAACAGGATTTTAAGAGGGTTGAGTTATTTATATTGACAAGTAAAACTTTTGTGCCTACATGAAGTTAAGTCAAGAGTGTAAGGGGCTTTAACCCTTCAGGCAGTAGGAAGTTGTGGGTAGGGGCATGCAGAGAGGACTGAGGATGCACGAAGCCAAGGGGAATTCTCCTTCCTTGGAACTTCAGAGATGGCAGAGTGCGTGTTAGGGCAGCCTTCACATTTATACTGTTTGGTGAGGAAGGAAGAGGAGAGAAGAGGGCACTCAGGCATTTGTTCAGATTTTGATTGTGGTCAGGATGACATGTAAGACCCATGTGAGTTCTTCCTAAAACACCAAAACTCCAGCGATATTTAATACACCAAAATTCCGTGGACATGGGCTTGAAGGTTTTTGCTTGCCTGCAAAAGCTGGACACCTGCTCACTGCAGTGCTGTCCCTCCCTGCTCTTTCCTCAAGGAATGACCATGTGTGCTCAGCACTGCTACAGTGCTCTACTACACACTATGAAGACTCGATAGACTATAGACACCTCGACTATTTTCTTTTCAAATGTTTTGCAGTCTTTTCAGACAACAACAATGAGAAAAGATAATGAAAGTATTGCACAGTGTCTCACCTTCCCTTAATCCAAATGAAGCTACAATGAACAGATGTGCCACATGTTATTACACAAATCATATGATGCTTGTTTGAATGGGGCACTTTTAATAGGGAAGCATTCATAAGGAAACAACATTATTGCTGCTAGAAGGAATGTGGCTTTTTGAATTGCAATGTTTGGGTATTTCTTTTAAACCAGCTGAAAGTACATTACCAGGCTTTGAAATCCTACCAGGCAATGTGGATTGCACCATTAGCTGCCTAAATACCTTAGCACTGTGTTGTTTTGGTTCTCAAGAGTTATTTAAATGTCTAATTCCCAGTGACACCATTAGGATCAAAGGTGCCCACGTGAAGGTTCATGTTTCCTAGAGTGCAAGGAAACATAATATTATTATAGTCAAGCCCAATAGGCATACTCATTGCATATATCTCTTCCATATCTGCTGCATCTCAAAATGGTGTTTGTATTTCTCGTATTTGCTCTGAACTTAGGCATGGATTTACCTCCCAGTGAAATCAGCAAGGCCTAAACTCAGACCTCAGGTTAAACACATGTGAATGGATTCTGAATGAGATGAGAGCACTGAGTTATGATGTTATGACATTACAGAGGGATAACTACCTAGGTAGTACCAACCAGCAGCTTTGTGGGTTTTCATCTGTGTTTCCAAATTGTTTGGTGCATTGTCAAAATGTCCCTTTTAAGAGCTCTGGAGAAGCATATTTCCCTCGTTTTTCAAGAGATTGCTTTCATCAGTTCCTGCAGAGTTTCTCTAACTAAATCAGTGCCTCATTTTAATACATTTGACACAATAATGCTCTGCAGCTGCACACAGAAGGCACGGATAAACAGAGCAGTAAATTAACAGCCCTCTGAAAACTTCCCAGCTAAAATTCTTGTCAGATTTTCTCAGTCGCAAAAAAATAAAGGTAAAAAAAAATATCCAAAACCCTAATAAAATATCCATCAGTACTTTATCATGCATTTAAAATTTGGATCCAAGCAGGTTTTGGTTTTTTATCCATTCTGACTTTCTCAAAGGCATTTAATTGATATTTAACCCTTCTGATATACATTTAAAGGGACAAGTTAACAAGACTTGGCACATTTCTGAATGACAGGGAAACAGGCCTATAATGCTTGTCTTTGCACCTACTTGCTGACTACTGAGAAAAAGAATTGTGGCATGTTCAACAATTAGAATCCACCTTCAGATAAGATATGAGCCTGTGCCAAGGCTGAGGTTCCAACTGAAGCAATATTCTTATATCTAAAAATCCTCTTCCATATCACTTGAAAGATTATGTTTCTGACCTAGACCTATCCACTGCCTTTGGTATGCTGTTAAATATTTCCCAGGCCCAGTAAGGCCTGACTTCTAAGTCTGAAGTCCTTTAGGGTGACAAGCGCTGTGGTAAATCCATTTTATAGTAAGAAACTAATTTTTATTCAGTTTGGTTAAGAAAGTGTGTGAGGAAATTTTTTTCTATTTAAAATAGCTTTTTAATGGAAACTTGCACTAACTGTATTTTTAATCAAAGTACATTAGATTTATGGCAAAAGCATCATATATTTCAGTTGCAATTGGCTATGAAAACAAAATATATCGCTTTTGGTTGAGACTTTTGCAGAGGAAAAACATTACTTCTTAGCTATTTCTAAATTTGCTCCTAGTCTAATTAGGAAAGTACAAAAGAAATAAAAGCCAAGAGAATATAAAGTTTAGCCATTGATTATGCACATGTGGTTACCTCACTGGAAGGAGGAATAACCTGAGAGATGCATGTCAGATTCCTTCCAGCACAAACTTGCCAGATATCACAAGGGGTGTAACACACAAGTCTGTGTAAGAAACTTTGCCACTCTTGCAGAAAGCTGCAGCACTTTAATGCAATGTGCTAAATGAAATTTTATGCCCAGAAGATTCAGTTAACTTCTGAGCAATGTACTCTCAGCAATATTTAAAACTCACTCTCAAAGTCTGCAGCTGGCAGCTATTTTCCACTCACCAAATGTATTTCCCTTTTCCACATTTTAGGTAACTTTTTGCTTGCTTCTCTACTCTGGTTGGTCGCAGCATATTAATCTCTCTCCTTTCCTTTCCCAATTTCTTCCTCCTGCTCCTCCTCCAGTTTTAGACAAACACCTGCAGCTATCCACTGGCAACCTTCTCTCCCTTTCCTCTGGTAGAAAACTCTTGCTTTGGCAGCCCTTTTTTCCCAGGTACACTTGAGTTCAGGAGCCTATGCAATGCCAAAAAACCAGATCTAGGGCAATGTCTGTGGCACATAATACGGAGAAATCACACGTTTTTATAGAGTCAGTGCTACTGTTGTTGCTCCTTTAGTGTGTGGTTTCATTCCTGTCTATGTTGGTCATTTGTCTTCTGCTCTAGAATAAAAGTTTATGAGGGCATAATGATAACAGTTCTCTATCCTTCCGTGCATATAAAAGCTCAATTTTCTTCCACTGTTCAGAGAGGAAAATTTGTGCCCTATGAGGTATGGGGATGAATGCTTACCAGTCCCTAAAATCCATAACTACCTGTCCTGCCTATCCCGAGAGCGTCACTTTATGCCTTTATTCTGCAAAAGTAGGTAAACAGTGATTTGGGGTCTGTCAAAAAGTGACACCCTAGCTTCTTTGTGTGGATATTAAGCTTCTTATGAGACAATAGGTAAGAATGGGGATTCATCTTGATGCTCATGCTCAAAGGCTCAGCTGCAGACACTGTCCAGTAACTCAGCAACTGATGCATGTCAGAGATGCCAACACACTTCTGCCAAGCAGAATTCACTGATGCATTCATTTGTTAATCAGGATATCCAAGCACTCCATGTATAGCCTGAGCATATTTACACTCTTGAGGCTGAAAGATGTTAGGTGAGTGTGCAAGATTTGTGATGACAGTAGCATTATGCCTTTAAAATACCTGTTTAGTTTTCCATTTTCCAAGGAGATGGATTCATTCAAATAAATGGATTGTAAGGCTGGGATTTTCAGAAGCACTTAGCATTGGCCTGTATCAGCTATCTAAATTCCAGAGGGAGTCTGCTCCTGACATCAGTGCCAGCAGACTCATGACAGTGATGAGCACTTTGAAAGACTCCACACACACACACATTTATTTAAATTTATTGTGCAAAGTTAAACTGAAGGTACACTCAGCACCCACAACTGGGACCGGCTTCTTTACAGAATACAGTCCTTGTCTACAGAAATAATTCATCTTTAATAATAATTGTTAATGCTACTGGAGTACCTAAATCCCTTTTTGACACAACGTCCTACAGATTCTGCCTGAGCCTCTATTAAAGTTAAGACAGTTTCAGTGGTTTCCTGGTTTCAGTGGCTCAGGATTGGACCCAGAAAAAAAGGCAGTGTGTGATGCCAAGACAGACAAAGCCTGGCTGGAAACAAACCTGTCAAACTCAACACCTGCTGGCTCCTGTTCACAGAGCCAAGCTAAAACAGGGCTCTGGTGCAACTACCTGAGGAACGGAATGAAGATGCAAGCACACGGCAGTGTATCTATGTGAATCCTTGGTCACTGTTTTTGTGTGCAGAGGTAGAGCATTATTGTATGTCTTTGTCACAGGAATATGAGGAAACAACTCTGCAGTCATCACAAGCCATTAAAAATAATTGTCTGCATATTCCCAAGATATCACTGACCACTTGTATTAGAATGCTTTTATTTAATTATTTTTTCATTCTATTTTAGTTAAGCAAATTTTCTTCATTAGAGGCTACATACAGAAGATGCAATATTTGAACTTCTAAAAGAAACTAGTCTAGCTCATGAAACTCTACCTAAACAATCTCAGAGCAAGAGAATACCTGAAAATTCTCCCCTATGCACAGAGATGTTCAGTCTTTTCAAACCTTAGCATGAAAATTCCAATCTTTAACTTCTTCTCTGTCTCCTCCCCCAATTTAAAAAAGAAAAATTCTGAGTAAGAGAGATGATAAAATGGAAGTCTGAGTGTGCCATAAAAGAAAAAGAAAAAAAAAAATACAAAATCTGACACTGGGGAATTTCTCAGCAAAAAGGTTTGTTTTCAAAATCTAAACTTAGAGAAGCCAGTTCCTGGCTATATCCTCCATCTGCAGGATAACACACTTGCACTTTCATGTTCCTCATTGGCCTCCGGTGGAACAGTTGGACCTTTGGCCCAACTCCAGAAATATGTTTGAGCTCTCCTTTTGCCAAAGCAAGCTTGGAAATATCTCCATGTTCGTTTTCATCCAGTAGCAGGATGAGTGGTGGCAGGGACTGTCAAGAAGTGTGGGGATCTCAGGGATCCCTGTAAGACTCCCCAGTCAACACCTCCAGGTGTCCTGGGCTAGCTGAATCACGGGTGCAGTTTTCATGTCCTACATCCTCAGTGCAGTTTCTCTGTCCTACATCCTCGCCTCTTCCCAGATGCCTGTGTGGCACATCCCACATTCCTGATGGAGCACAGCCAAAACAAGGTAACTACAGCAGACACTGGCTCTGCACTGCTATTTCCAGCCTGTACATTGTACCAATCAAGCTCTTCTTTGAGAGAAACAGTCCTTATTAATTTGGTAACATGTGCACATAAAAGTTCTGGATTCCTAAACAACTCCCCCAGTCCCTCCCCCACAAGCTGAATAATAACCATCTGGTGGAGCAATTTTTGAAAAGTACAGAGATGCCAGAATTTTTTTTGGCGAGGTTTTAATCAAATTGAAGAAGGCAAACCCACAAACAACAGTCTCCTTCATTCCACAAGCCTGATCCATCCACAGACACTATCCCTCCTGTGCTTTGGAGGAGGAGTCTGGTGTCCTGTAGGGGAAAGAACACCATGGCGTATGATTGTTTTGTTAAAAATCATACTGGGGAGTAGAGTAAATTCCACAGAAACATGTGCTTCTAACATTTGTCAGCTCCCTTTTCTTGATTCTGAAAACTTCTCAATCTCTTGCATGTTTCGTGTCTGTGTGAAACTGTAATTGCCAAACACCCTCCAAGTTTTATTTCAGTTTTGATTTTCCGTAGAGCACTTGCTTTGCAAAGTTTTATCCAGTGAATTTCTGGGTGAATATTAACTGTTCAGATTTGGAATTGGGATGTTTACATGCAAAGTCTTTCTTTAACAGAGTTTCTTTCACATCCCCATGAGAAAAAGCATCATTTTGATGCAGCTTGGATCGTGTTCTAGCAGTTGGAAAAGATGCAGTGACTCTACTCTACAGACATCAAGGCCTTACGCTTTAAAAATGCCCTTTGAACAGTTCACATGTAGACTATTCTGAGTCCTTTCCCACGATAAAGTCTTTTATAGGGAATATTATTTAGTCACAGTTGCAAAGATGCTCATATGCTCCCAGACCAACTTTGAGAGAGAAAATTATAGCATGCTCTGGAGTTACTAAGCCCTCCAGAGCTGCTCCTACACTTACACAGGCAGGTGTCTGGGGTTTTCTTCTGCTATTGCTTGCTCTTGAACTGGAATGGAAATGCTGTGTTCCTTTATCTGAACGGACAATGCCTGTTTCCATACCATAATGTCAGTTCTGCTGGACTCCTGCTTGGAAACTGGGTCCACCCAGGAGCTGGAGCTGGGCTGCATTCATGCAAAGGGAAAGGGGTTCCTCCACACCAGGAACAAGACTCCTCTGGCATGGACTGGGGGCTTAGAACCGTCATCCATCTTCATTTCAGCTCCTCCCTCTCCAGCCAGTATTTACACTGCCTCTGCTGAATGATGGCAGGAAGGCAGCTGGATGAAAGCAATGGCTAGTCTTTAGTAATTGGCAGCATTTCAACAAATACAACTGCTAGAAAAGATGTTGTGCCTGGCTTAAAGGTCAAGCCCCTGCTATCTCTTTTTCTTGATTATCAAATTGCCAGAGTTTGCATTTCTCAGATTTTAATCTCTTCCTCACACAAGGGAAACAATATTTCATTTAAGATAGAGGCCCTTCTTCAACACCTCTTCCACAGCAGGGTGTTGATTTCAATACCACATGTCACAAATAATCAATCTGGTTTTATTTCAAGGTTAACTAGAGGAATTTTATTGCTTTTGAGTAGAGAATTAATGTTACAGAGCAGAAATAGCATATCCACTCAAAGCAAAAGTGTTTTGGCCTCTGGAGTTAATGGAGAGTCCTCAGCAATCTGTGACAGATATTGCTAATCTTTTGCCTAAAATTAAAGGAATGTAGAAATAATTTCACACCTAAATCAGCAAATGGGTTTGGCCCCTTTTTCCTTTTTTTTTTGCTCAGCTTTGGGATATGTTTGCTCTGAGCAACTGGATTCAAAGCTTCTTTTAATATTTAACTTATATTAAAAAATTTGCAAGTAATTATGAAGTGTTTTCAGCAAGTCCAATGAGTTTGCTCCTGATCTTATTTCCCTCATACAGTAGCTTAATAAAGCTCTATTTGTACAGGCAGGAGCACAACTCGTTGATTCTGTACTCCTGCAAATCTGTCTGAATGGCTGCACAATCCCTCCCACCTTGCTCCTGCCCAGGTACAGTGGCTGCATTTCTGAGAGTGAAAGCACCGAAACTTTTGTTTCAATGCTTTATCTGAACCCCAGACAGCAAAACTACCTGCAATTTGTATTTCATAAGTGACACTACTCCCCATTTCTACCTCCACAATCACATCAGCACGGTGTCAGAAGGGAAGATTTTTTCCAGTAATGGGCCATCTGACAGACTTATCAGGAAACTCCAAGCACATCGTTAACATTTTCTGCCAGAGAAGCCTTGACATTGTCTGTGCTCATTCATCTTTTTCCTTCACCTCGCACCCAATTCATCACACTGAATACTCATTCTATTGGGCTGCTAAGCTCCTGATGAAAAACAGGGACAGCCCAGGTTGCTTCAGGAAAATGTCTTAAATCCATTTGTTACTAGAATGAAGAAAACGATGTTTTGTTTGAGGAGCTAACAAGTGAGGGAACATTCCAGACACTCTAAAAGTTACCAGGCTTTGGTTATGCAAGCTGAGAGCATCCCAGTGAAATCAAAAAAGATCATCCTTGTCATCTGTCATTGACATGCCTGACAAAGTCATATCTATATTTTCACAAACATCTAACATGAAAGAGATTTTCAGAGAGAGATTTACTGGGACTGATTGCAGAACAGGGTAGGAAACTAGGAATATTACAATTTTTCCTACTCCTTCCCCATAATACAGCTGTATTTTCAATGTTAAGTGGAGCCAAGTGTTACTAAGAGAGCATCTGCCTTGCTAAATATAACAGCCCCAAGTGCTTCATGGCCTTTTGCATTGTATTGTTCACTTCTGTGTTTGCCTACTGTAAGTGATAAGGGTAAAAAACCTAGTAAATATTAAGCATATAAGGTGAAGGGGGGGAGAGAAGGTGTTTCATTAGAAGATTTTTTTTTGTAATTAAATATCTTTGGAGGAAGTGCTGGAGAACTAGATCTCCGTGTGACGAGACAGTTTGGGACTTGCTTCAAGTAATGTCTGACATTTATTTAAAGGACTCAGCCTAATTTTTTTTTTGCTAGTAGTAGTAGTCATAGTACTAATAGTATTTCACTCTTTTGGTTTGTTCTTGTTCTGCTTTGGTTTGAAGTCAGTTGCTTCCCTTTCTTAGCCTAATACCAAATTAGACATTCTCTATGTAAGTAGTGCAGTCAAAATGCTTGGAGGGAAAACAGCAAAACCCACTTTCCTTCCTGCATTGATATCTTTCTCTCCTTCACATGCACATCAGTTATAGTCTGAAAAGAACTTGTGTCCCAGAAAAGATGAAAGAATTTTATGTATGCCATAATATTAATCATCCTTCTAATATTATAATAACATTTGGAGAAATTCCCATAACACTGGATGACTTCTAAATGAATGTGTTATTTTTCTTAATAAGAGCTTTCATAAACCATCGTTCAGTCATTATCAAAAACTGAATACCTGTGCGTGCCAGAATTTGGTCTGCTACAAAAATGTTGAGGTTTTTTGACTGATAGACTACATGATTGAAAAATGTGATTCGTTGCATAAGAAAACTTTAGGGTTCAGGGTTTCTATTTGGGGGCATCCAGCTTGAGCTGTAGTGCTAATAAAAGAGAACTTTACAGAAGAATTTCCTCTTTGGCTTTATGGAATTAGCAGAAACCAAGAGCCAAGCCCTGTTATGGTGGCTGGCATAATTTCCATGACAAAACAAAAGTTTCAAGCACTCCTTCAGAAGTTGGCTGAACCTCTGAGCTTAATTAGCAAAGTAATTGGTCTCTGGTTCAGATGGAAGAACTGTGGTATGGTAGAGATGCAGCATGGTACAGATGACGTTTGAATCAGGTTTCCTAAATATGCACATTTAGTGTACTTAATTGACTGTAAAATAATTATTCTGTGCTATATAATTATGTTGTGGCAGAGACCAAGGCTTCTAAACATCTCAAAGGCAAATGTTTACAGGCCCAGAATTAAGACATTATTCTCTCCTAAAATATACAGCAAAACAACAAATCGTTTTATCTCCACAATGAGGTCTTTGCATCAGACTTGAGGCTATATTTAAGATCCTCTCATTGTTTTCTTCCTCTAATTTTCTACCCTTCCTCGTGCTATTTTAGTTTAGTAATACAGATGTAAATAGACTTCAAACCACGGGTAGAAATGAGGATTAAAATCCCTGTATGACATGAGTGGTTTCAGCTAGATCAGAATAACTAAATCTACTCCAGCGAGAATTTCAGGTGACAAGAAGTAGGCATCTCCCTGAGTTGAGTGTTGAAGGTGGATGATGGGACAATATCTCTTTGAATGCTGTTCTGTGAACAGACCAGTGTTAAGAGAAATCTGTTTTACTTCTATCTGAGAATTTTAGTTTAACCCTGACAGGGGGGGCATGTTGCAGTGTGAGGATGTTCTTCTTCCCTGAGGGAGAAAAGCCAGCTGGGAGCACTGAGCACAGTTATATTTCGGAAAAATAATGAAGTACCAACTAGAAACCTGACTTTCACAGCTCTCCTCCCCATCTAACACTGCTGTTTATTTTCAAAAGTATTATCATAAAGCATAATTACATGAAGCAGTGTTTCTTCACAAAGGTGTTGCTATACTGACCTCTATAAGAGGTTCATCAGATCTTGTATCCTCTACCCAGATGCTTAGGGAGAAACACATGATGTGGAACAAAAGCTGTATTTTCAGCTTGCTTTCCAGAAACAACAGGCACTAAGTCTTTCCAGCTGGAAATCTTTCATTGCCTCCAGTAGTGTTTCCCAGCAGTCATATTTATACGGACCACATAATTCTTACTCCTGAAAACTTTTTGGTGTGATTTGCAAGAAAGATCCACCTTGTAGCTAACGAGCCTGATGTTCTGCCCATTGGGGGAAATGAATTTGTGGAATTAGTGCTGCCTCTGCTTATGATGGGTACAGAGGAATCTGCATGGTATCATCGTGTTAAGAAGAGAAAATTAGCTGATGGGGCAGTGGGAACTGCAGATGGGGCTGTGTTCTAGATTAGCATTATTATCAACATAGAGCATTGAGCCCTGAACCAGAGAAAGCATCTGCCCCTTTTTCAGGGAGCTAGACGTAGAAGTGGTGAAACTCTCTAAATCCCATCAGGAACAGAAACATCTGCAACTCCACTAACAACAAGATGAGAGAATTGAAACATTGGCAACCCTTTTAAATAGACAAGGATTGACACAGCAGAGGAAAAACTGAATTATTCTTTTGATTAATAATAAATCCTGTTGCCCTTTAAGTAGACATCTTTAATGCTTAATATTTATCACATATCTTAGATAATAGAATACCCCAAATATAGCCCATTAGCTTTAAACACTGGAGGACATTAGCAGAACAGGCTTTTGCATGTGTAGAAAAAATGGGAGACAGATTTGATAAATTATTGGTCATGGAGAATTTGAGCAGTCCATCTCCTCCATTCTCAAATGCAATAAATTTTTTAAGATCAGAGTGTATGTCAAATGGAGTTCATAAAGTGGAAAATGACACTATTTACTTTCATCAAATAAAATGCTGTCAAAATTTATGGCTCTGCACCTCAGAAATCTGTCTGAATGCTACTGTTATTTTGTGTAACACTTTAGCAACCCAAGCTAATAGGGCTATAAGTTATGCCAGAAGAAGTTCCTAAAAAAATAAATTTAAAAATCCTAAATTCATAAACATACTCCAAGCTTTTGACTGCTGTGTAAGGAGAAATGTTGTAAGCTTATAACTAGCAGAGATGGGAATGTCATCTAAAGTCAGCTGAGAAACCTGACCTGTATCATGACCATCATACACCTTGAAATGAGATGTGATGGTTTTAACCATCTTAACATGCAGATACCCACATGTAGAGATAGTAAAAATAGTCCTGATTCAGTTTTGCCAACATGGTATTTAATTGCACAGTGTCAGCTGTATTTCTTTTATATTACTCCAGAAATCACTAGAATGGTAACACGCTCTACATCCCTGTTTCAACTACACTGAGGCAAATTGGTCCTATTGTGTCCCCAGTCCCACCTTGCCAACTGAAGTGATCATTAATATTGTGATAATTTAGACAGTCATCTTGATCCACCACAAAACTATTTTTTGTGGTTTTTTCCACTCTCTCCAGAGTAAGGACATCACAATTGCCTGTCTCAAACACTCTTAAGAATGCAAATTCCCACTGTGGCAAAGTGTGTCAAACAAAGGTCATCCTGAGTCATGGGACAGATGTGGTGGGCATCTTCGACCACCAAAGCTGCCTCCCCTGTTCCCCCTCCTTTCCCCCCACCCAAATATGCCTCCACGGACTCCTGGAACCTGGACTGTAAGTTAGGCCATCTGATGGGAGCTTGAGATAAGAGATGAGATAAAGGTGGTACTATTGTCTGAGTGTTATCTCGGACCTAGGATGAGGTAAACAAAGATGGGGGAACACTAATAATGGATACAAAGAATCCTCAAGGAAAGACAACTCAGCAACTGTGCTGAAATCAGCTAATTCCAGCAGGGGGAGAACACAACTCATCGACTCAACACAGGAAACCCACCGACTCAAAAGAAGAGAAAGACTGAGCGCAGGACTAATTCACATTAGAAACGAGGGAATCATTTAAGCAATAGAATAAGATAACCGTGCAGCCAATGAGGATTCATTCCTTCGTTTGCTAATATAAAAACAGTGAAGTTTCCAACGACCTTGGGACCCTCACCTCTGAGGTCTGGAAATGGATATGTCTACTGCAGGTATGTTTTGGAATGAGGCTTGGATGCTCTTGTAATAGTAGAAACTGTGAAATAACTCCCTAAAAGGGCCAATGTACAGTGGTGGTACTTAACCTTCTGCATCTGTCCACAGATCCCCTTGTTGCTTTGATTGGAAGAATCCAGCTTGAATACAGGATCATCTAGTTAAAAATCTGAGGTGTAGAATTAACACCTTTGTTGTTAATATCCCGATTTCCCTTGATAGGTGTAGCAGCTTGGTAAAACATCAGTAGAAGTCTCAGTTAAAAATTTGTGCCCTATATCAGAAGGATAACTTAAAAATATAGCCATCCATACTTGTGAGGAGTTCAACTACAAAGATAGTCAATGCTCTTTGATGTTTCTTCTATAAAGTAAAGCACTGAGCAGCTGGAAATCCTTAAAGGGCTAAATGGTGACTTGGCTGGGTTTTTTCCTACCTGACTCTCTGACTGTATCTCCCATTTCTTTCCTCCAGTCTGTAGTGAGAGCATTTACCCATTAAGTGAGCAAAAAGCACCAGGCTGGGTTCTGTGACCTGACCTTCCCTCCAGTAATGTATACTGCACTGCTACAAGCCTAGAAACGAGCCAGCACTTGGCCAAGAGGCAACAGAAGGGAGACAGTACAAATTGCATGAATGCAACAACTTTCAGTACAGAGCCTCCAGCAGCAATAGCTCCCCTTGATGTTAAACATGAACCAAAGCCAAGTTAGGAAATACATTGGGGTTTTTTTCCTTCCTCTTAAAACAGTTTGGACTGAGGCCCATTTTCTTTTTCCATACTCTGGCTAGGAACTCTCAGTTAGCATTCCTGCTAGAGGAAATATAATACCTGCACTTCCTACTGCTGAAGAGTCTGGGCAGAGATGAGCCACAAGCTCAACCCCCACATAAACACACAAATTCATCTTTAAACTCCCTCTCTAATTTGAGTGGTAATCAGCGTGGGTAGTTACCGTCTGATAATTATCTGGCATTGAGATGTTGTTAGCCAGATTTCTCCCATTTCAAGACACTTTATAGAGTTGTGTGATGACAGGAGAAGGATGAGAGCCAATCGTGAGCCCCAGAGTGCACAACATTCCCTCTAAAAGGAGTCTGACACGTATCGGCAACGCAACAGGGTGCGGAATCTCAAGCGTGAGCAAGTGAGGTTGGGTCCAGAAAATATGGGCCTGTGTAATCAAACAGCTTACACGTTACACCAAACAGATTGCTGCCATTAATATTTATACACGGAAACTTGAGATCTGTGACTCCAGGAAGGACAGCAAGTTTATAATAAATCACTGCGCTGCTTATAGTTCTGCAAAAGAAGAGTAAATGAAACGTCTCCTTTCCACGCACGTTCTTTGACAATAATTATACTTAAGAATGCACATCCTACAAGCCTTTGTAAACTAATGCCATGCAAGAAGGACTTTCCTTTTTTATGTTGGGATTAAAATTCAGCTTTCTGTGGTGAACCTTCTCAGCAGCACTTGAGACTGAGACAGGCAAAGGCTCAAAGCTTAATTTAGCAGACTATAATCATGAGAAGAAATTTAAGATGCAGAAAGCTATTAGTTTGACCTGTCCATACACTGTCACAATGTGCTTCATGCCCTTGCTTCAGTAACTGACAGGAGTGTTTAATATAATCTCTCATTTCTCAAAACCAAAGCCATACATGCTGAAATCAGTGTGGCTTTTGTCCTCTGAAAGCACTGGCACAGTACAGGAACAGAAGAATGCCATCACAGGTGTATATAACACCCCTTGCTCAGCTGATACTTGTTCTCATCAACACAGCTCACCAACAGACCTGTGGAGCAAACCTTTCCTTCTTCTTGTAAGTCTAGGATGTTCTCATCTGTACCTCACAAAATGTGAAACTGTATCTTTTCATCTTATTAGTATACTTGCAGGAAATCATTTCTGCAATTATCAGATGTTTCAGATTCACTCTGACATTTAATCAACTACAAACACAGCTTATTGCTTGATGTGTTCAAGTGCCATGAACATTATCCCTTAAATAGAACATGTTTTGTTTTATGGTTTAATTAGTTACTGCTAAAAGACATTATCTTATTGCATTCATGCTTGTCTAGATTTTCTATTTGCTGTAATTGGCAGATAAAATACAGGTATAGAGTATTAGCAGAAATCAAGTGTATATAATTTCATGCATTCTAACAATTTGCAAATAAAGACATTTTTGAGGGTATGATAGGGTATGAACAGGTTTTGAAGAAATTAGCAGGCTCTGATATTATCTTAGAGCACAGAGGTGGAGGCAAAGCAAAGAGCATTTTGGTGGGGTTTTTTTTAAATCACAGCAAAGCAACTGTTCAGAAGTACAATGTGTTGGCACCCACTTAATTTCTCAAATTCCTAGGAAGTTGTGCAAAATGGAGATACTCTGCTCTTGTTTCAGTGATGGAACACAGTAGGTGGGATTCTCTGCAGTGTTTTTATGGTTCTATCTAAATCTGTTCCAGCCAGCTGCAGGAGAGGGGTCAGGTTTCAACAGTGCTGTCCATCAAAGTGGCTGCTGCCTCAACAGTGTGTACAGCTTGCAATTGCATGGTCACACTCACCAGGCATAGTAAAGCTGGAAATGCAAATATTGATCTTCTCTCCTTATGCTAGAGGTGATGTCTCCATTCCAATAGTTCCTACATGTTGTGCTCAAACATAATTGCAACTTAGCCCAGCTGGTCAAAGTGGAGCACAGACTGGTTCTGCTTTGCTCAGTGGTCCTTTGTGCTGCAGCCGTGGGGGAATCCGTGGTCTGTTTGTCATCCTTGCAGAAGGTAATTTAAAATAGGCTGGTTTCCAGTAAATTAAATTCATGTACTAGTGACCCACATCTCCACTGGAAAATCTAGAGGTAATGAAACTCAGAGATAGAGGAAAACCAATTCAGGAAGGGCCTCTTTGAGAATTGCTATCCCTAGAAACTAGAACTATAACCAGAAGTGCTTTCTGGAACACAACAGTATGCTGGATGCCTGAAACTTGCTGCAACTGCAGTGCATTAATAATGTTTTAGATATCAATTCAGCAAACATGCATTGAGACTTGAAGGATGTAGATGTATTCTTCATCACCGAAGTCTGAAAATACAGCTGGGCAAATTCTTTTCAGAAGATAATACGCTCAAAAATGTGATTTCATGAATTTTTGGGCTGAAGTTGACAAAATGTTTTGAGGAAAAAATTGTAGGCTGTAACATCAAAGCACTTCAATGTTTTCTAAAGTAGAGTTTTCCACTTTTTACTTGGGAGTGCTGTTCATAATTCAAAATGGAAAAAAAATCAACAACCTGAAGCCGTGGGAGAACTCATTTACTTTAAAACTTGCCAACATGTTATGAATACATTCCTCTCTTTCCTGTTGGATTTTTGGTTTAATAAAAGTTTGTTTTCTATCTGCCTAAACCAACACTTTCTTTTTTATTTCATCACCGCAACCACCACCACATTTTTTCACTCTCTATTCTCTTTTTTCATTCATTTCCACAGTCTTCATGTTGCAACCAGGACATAGTAGAGTTTCAAAGCCTATCAAGTCACATATGAAAGTCAAATATGCTAATGCTAATGTTAATAATTTTAAGATGTTTGCAGGCAGGATTAAAATGCAGCAATTCCTTTGACGGAGGAGGCAAAAAAGGCTGATCAATCCCCACAGCCAAGCTTACTCACCACCAGCTTTTTTTTAGGGGATTTTACTCAGCAATATTCTCTCGCACAGGCAGGCTGGAGACATTCCTTGATTTCCTTTCTGTCCCTTTCCTCCCCCGGCTTCCTCCCAGCTCACATCACAGTTCATGTCTGGCTGCAGCGGCCGTGTTCTTGTAGGGCTACATTTGTCACTCTTTGCCCACTTATTGGAGTTGCTTCTGTAGTCACAACTGAGTTATTAATTAGAGTCATCTGGGCAGGCACAACTCATCACTGCTCGCTGTTCTGGGAATTCACTGGAGAATAACATCTGTGACCAGACCTTCCAGAACACACTTACATGGAAATGCCTTGAACAGTACTTCTTGCATACATTTTTCTTCCCCACAGGCATGTTGTTGACCTTCAAAATCTAGATTATTTATCTCACTTCAGACTAGTTCTGCATGCCATTGATTTTGCTATGTAGGAGAATTCTCTTTGACCTATCATTGTAGCTCTGATGTAGGAAATACCTTTTTATTCCTTCTAAACAGAAAAAATCAGATGGGGATGTTTGAGAGCTTAATGAAATAATTAAAATAATCTTTAAATAAATACATTTTAAGACTCTGTAAAAAGAAAAAGAGAATGAAAAGCAATCAAGAATACATTAATTGGAATATTTTAATTTTACTTTTGCAGATGTTGACAAACCATATTGTAGACAAAATTAGCCAATTTATTATCCACACTATAATAATCGGATGACAAGGTTAAGAGTGTGAAATCCCTTACAATCTCTGTTGCATTCCAGGGTATATTTATTTCTATTATTTAAATCTGAGAACTAAAATGTACTGAGCTTATTAAATCCTACTAAATAAACTGCGTGTGGATAAAGGGGAGATGTGCTAGACAATAAAAAACACTAGTATCTCTTCCCAGGTCTTCCAGGTCTTTCATACAACTCTCCTAATTTGAGGTTTAATGAGAAAATCTGTGTAGGATCAACATCCTTTAGAGGAAGCAATGCCATGGAAAGTACTTATGTTCCTGATGCAAATGCATCTCTTTCTCCTGCCATTAGCATACTGGTTTTTTCTGTAATGAATTGATACTTATGTCGAATTACTTATCTGCTGGCACACGTTAATTTCAATGCTTTCGTTGTCTGACATGACTCAGATTTCCTGGGCCATCTCTTGGAGCTGGACACCCAGATCACAGAGAGGGGTTTCAGCAAGGCACTTTGCAGAAGATCTTCAGAGGTTCTACCACAATTGTAAGTGATTCTGGAAATTCCTAAGCCCTAAATTGACCACACCGTCTCTACATGACCACACAAGAAGTCTCTTGAGTCTCAAGAGCCACGTGGTCACAGCAGGCTTGTTCTTTTATCTACCTTGTTTGGAAAACAACTTTATAAGCAAAAACTTACTTGTGCAGATGTTCAGAGAAATCAGGTATCAGAAACTCTGAATATCACTGCAACCAATGGCCCATGAATACACAGAGAACCCCTTTCTGCCTTCTTGCTTTCCATTTCCTTTGACACTATATAGAGTAAATTTCATCAATACCCTCAGAAAGTCCCAACGGCAAAGCCAAAGGCTTCAAACCATAAAACATTTCTAGTCTAGCGTCATTTACACAACTTCACCAAAGGCTTCTTCTGCTGATTAACTAGTTTATCACTTAAACCAGTCATTTAATAGTCCACAAAAGTCTGTAATAAAATGCTCTGCTGGCAATTATTGTAATTAGGCATACCTGTCATTTTAAATCTGATTCTGCATGCATCTCCAGAGATTTAATCATTCAAGGTAGATCACCAAGTAGCTGGTTGAGTTAATTATTTGAATAATCTACAATTCAGACACTTAATATTATACCTACATATTCCCAAGTGTGCCTGCATTTTCTGCTCAAGTCTGCAGAAGTTTGGCAACGCTAAAGGGAAGCTTTGCTGTCGGTTGTAACAGTACAAGATAAGGGCATTGTTAATCCATTGCTGCTGTGGATTCTTCTGTCCCCAGATAAAATGGGTTGGCATGAAGACTCAGGTGTATCTGGGCAGTCAGACCAAGGCACAAAATCAAGAGTTGAGATGCTGAGGCTAAGTAAAATTGAACAAAGAAATTTAATCTCAACTTGTCACTTTTAGAGCTGTGTGGTGGTTTGACCCTGACTGGATGCCAGATGCTCACCAAAGCTCCTCTTTCACCCTCCCTCTTCAAACAGATTGGGGAACAGAAATTTTTAAAAAGGCTCATGGATCAGGATAAGGAGATCTGTTGGACTTGGGGGAAAGCTGCTGGCAGCTTCCTAGAGAATCTATCCCTGTAGCCCTGCCCCACCACTACAGAAAACCTTATCAAGCAAACCCAATAAACAGTGAAAGTAAAAGGAGCCTGTGTCTTAGCTGCAGGTCCTAAGAAGAAATCCAAGATTCCTCCAGGTTTCAAGTGAAACTTTTTCAGTCTAGTGGTAGAATCTGGAATTAAAATGTGCTCAGAAGCACATGAAAGCAACCACCTAAAGCATTTAAAGGAGCTCAGCAAGACCACCACTGTAACTCTCTTATTTAATGTCTCCACTCTAATACCTCCTTTTAGGGAGGAGAACTGATGGCCTATACCAGCTACCCTAGCAAACATATGAACTACTCAGTCTGCTGAAGGAAGAAACAACTCAAAAGCCCACAAAGTCTATTTTTTTTCTGAGAAAACACGGATGGGGGAATAGCACTTAAAGATGAAGGACATGAAGGACAAAGAGATTTTTGGATATTACAAACCAGCAATATGCTGCCCTGGCAGATCTGGCACAGGCTCTGCTGTGACTCAACTGCTGCTAGAGTTGAGCAATGTCAACAACACTGAAAGAGCTATTGGTAGTCTCACTTGAAAACTTCAGTGTCATTCCTCTTCCTCAGTCTTCTTTCTCCTCTTACTTGTAGGAGAATCAGCCCTGTCCTTCCCTCCAGGTAGGGGTCATTGAGATCTGGAACAGGCAAGGGAGCTCCTGAACTGTAACAAGAAGCTTTGTGCAGAAGGTCCAAGATAGCAGTGGGAGAATGAATCCCTTGAAATGAAGGGAACAAGTAAGAATGCAAATCTATTCAATAAATGAAAACAATAGTCCTCACGATCTCTGTTGAGGAGGAAGAAGACAGCTGACCTGTGATCTGTAAATTCTAGAGGTTGCTGCTTATCCTTAGTCTTCCCTTTCTTTAAAAATTTTCAAAATAACAAATGAAATAAGACTGCAGTTTTCTCCCACATAATAAAGGTAGTAAAACATGATATTCATAAAGGTCACTGTGCCTTAGCAGAGGAGGAGGGATGGATTTCTATTACTGGATTTCTCTCTTCTGTCTGCTTTTGTATGAATCACATGCTGACGTAATTTGAACTTAGAGGACACTTGATAAAAAGATAAAACATTTGTTTACCCCACTGTGCTTGCAGACTACACTGACAGAGGCACTGCTATTTACAGAGAGGTGGGTGATGCAATCCACCTCTGCAGATTCCAGCAAGTGCTCAGGAACTTTGAAGGGGTTGGGAACATCATGAGACTCTCCCCCTCCTTTGCTCCTCTTGGGGCTTGGAGCAAAGAATGTGTCTGCCACAACCTGGTGTGCACTTTTCCTGATCTGCACCAACTGGGAGGGCAAAGGCTAACCCGGGAAACTGCAGAGGGTTCAGCCTATCCTCAGATGGTTTACGTGTGTCCTTTGCAGTGTGGCTAGTCCTCGACAAAGCAAGTGCCTGTAAGAACCCAGCCCTTCCTCACTACAGAGCAAAAAGACTGTCTTTTAAGTTGCCATATGTGAAGCTGCATTTTTTAACAAGTGTTTAGCATACAATTTTTCCAAGTGGTGATGTGCAGCAGGCAGTTCATTAAGATGTATCTTCATCTAATTGAGTGTTTTCCACTTACAGTATCATTTGGCCAAAAGCCAAATGAGAGAACTTATGAGGTAAGGTACGTGTCATGTTCAGCATATCCCAAATCCTGCAATACACCCACAGAACTATGGATTGCAGAGGCTGATATGAGCTTGGGAGACGGCCTCAAATTGCATAGTGACAATCTGCATTTTCACTGCCACCTGATGCACTCCTGAGGCTGCAGTCACATGGCTCCAGTCAAAGGAAGTCTTTGCTAGTGTAAATTTATTTTGTGTCAATAGAAGTAGATAAGAATAATACACATAGCACCTTCCACTGAAACTATATGTTAAATCAGGTTCATACTTTAATAAAAATGTACATCTCTAAGGAGAAATATGAACAGTAAAGGTACTGTTTAGCAGAAAAAAAAGATTGGAGAAATTATGGATGCCACCTTTTAAATGGTAGTTCAAGGAAGTTCACTGAGCCTGAAATGTTGCAGCACTCTTAAGTTTAACCCCAACCCCTGGAAAGTGCATTCTTTACAGTTACTATATATCCATGAAAAATTGTGTTTTCTGTGGAAAGCGTGACTGGCTTCTTGTTGCATCTTTATGTTTTCTTTCCTGTAGAGAAAAGGAAATAGAGACTCCCAGACTAAGATTTTGAAAACAGCCAGCAAGAGTCTGGTCTTATCCTACTGAGGCAAATAGAATTCTTATACCAGATTTTTGGAAAGGAGCAGAGCTGCCTCTGCACTGGAGAGTTTAGAAAACACTGTCCTGCTGTTTACAATCATGACTTTACAAAATAATTGTAACTATTTTTTATGTTCTACATGTTGTTTCACAGCCTTTGTAAAATGATTAGGAATTTACCATTAGAAAAGCCTGACTTGCGTTTATCAAAACGGGAAAGAAACCTTCCAAAATGCAATATGTCTAAATGTAATAATATTTCAAATTTCTATTTGCCTGGGTATTCAACTGGTCAGGCTTACAAAGTCAAACACTCATTTGCACGTGTGTGCACAGCAAAGTCCCATCAAGCCAGCTTTTCAGGTTACTTGCTCAAGGAGCTCAAGTCTTTTTCCTGATTCCAGGAAAGGTGATTCTCAAGCAGGGCCCAATGCACTTCTATTTTCCATAATGAATGCTTTCAAATTGACAGCCTAATGTCTTTTAAAACAAAGATTCCACCGTTTTTTTCACAGCGCTTGCTAAGGTAGTTCTAGTCTCCGTATATGAATATAAAGTCCAACAACATTTATTTCAGTATAAATTTTGAGGTACAGAAAAACTTGTGAGGAATAAAATCTGTTCCTTTGCTTCTGATCAAGCACTAAATACCTATTATATATTTCCACTTTCTCTGTGTGCCAGGCTATTCTTTGCTTCCAGCTTTCCCTTGAAAATTATGCATGCAATTCCCAAATAATGTGACAGAAAACTGTTGGCTCAATGGGAATCAATGAGCAAGGAAAAGACATCAGTCTCAATAGGAGCAAAAGGTCTGATGGGAAAAAAATGATGGCTCTGTTTCACAAAAAGGCCAAAAGGGAAATCAATGGCACAGTTAAAAGAACACTGCAGAGGAACTAGACCAGTCTTTGACAACTTATTTTTTGCCATCTTTTGCCCCTCACACACATCCCCCTCCCCAAAAGAAAAAGCCACATAATCTATTTTAAACGTCCTTTGGACAACAAAATACTCCAGTCTTCCCAAATGAGGGATGTGATCATCTGAAGCAGTTCTGTTGCTAAGAAACTTGCTAACATTAAAGCCAGGACAATGTATTAATCAGCCTCCTGCATTTGTTAAGGCAACCTCCCAGTGTCCTGTGCCTTCTGTGCTCTTGTGAATTGGCTGGAGGTTGAAGTTAATAAACTGGCTCCGTGCTCTGAAGAGTTTGCAAACAGCAAAGTAAACATTTCACCTCGTCACAAGCTCCCAAGAGAAGGCCTGGCTGGGTCAGAGAAGAAAAGCTTTGGCTTCTTGTAATAGGGAGTTCACCCAAAGTGAACACTTGAAAAATACTAGGTAGTTATTTCAGGATTCTTACAGTAAACAGTCCTGCAGAGCTTCAGTGTTTAGTGCTCATCTGTAGCTGGACAGAGCTCCGTACAATTCATTCAATCACCTATTTTAATAGAGAATGTAACTTTTTAAACCACAGTATTGAATTCCACAAATACTGAAAAGAAAATGCACATTATGGGCTGTATAAAAAGTTTATTGAAAGGTAATACAATTTCCCCATATAGTACTGATTACTGTGGCACAGGTTCAATGAGTTAAATGATGCATGCTTGAAGAAGTGGCAGCTGATTTTTCCAGAGAATAAGTAGGATACTAGGCTTTTAAGACTGGAGAGTTCACTTGTGTAAGTCCATAATTGGAGAAAAGCGTTTGGGGTTAGTAACCTGAACACAGGACTGGTCACCAGGAGTGCTTGGTAAAGGTATATTTGCGCAAATTTTACCATTTTTCTCTTAGATGGGGGTGGGAGATAATCAAGGCACTGTGAACAAAAAAGCATTGAGAGTAATGCATTTCAGTCCACATAGATTTTTCCAAAAGAACAGTGATGTTCTTGAATTGGCTGAAATTTGGACCCATTTCCAATTATTTCCTGTTAGTAAGGTATTGTATTTCTCTGAGTCTGATACACACTGACCTCTACTCCTGCCTCAACATATGGTGTCCTTTTTCCATAGAAACTCGATAGCAGTAGAATACCTTGTGATTGATCTCCTTTGAATGTTAACAAGCAAAGAACATGCCATTAATAAAATCCAAAGTATGAAAATCTATCTGTCATCAGTATGATGAATCTAGCCCATAATTCCACAAATCAAATCCCTCTGTGAAGGCAATGGCTGTTCACAGATCAATTTGTGGATTCAGAGTAAATCAAAAATGAACTGCCCAGAAGCTAAACATTGAGTCCATCTAATTTAAAAAGCATTCTAGTTGCTAGGTCAGATTATTCACACAGAGTTAGTGTATGGCTGCTTATACCTACAGCTGCAGATTGGAGTCACCATTTTAAACACTCTTTCCAGCAAAAAAGGGGTACTTGGCAAAGCTGTGGGAATAAGCCATCACATAAGGAGTGAGCTGGATGTGGACATTTGTTGTACTCCCAAGTTATGAGTTATTATGGCTGATTTTTTTCTTGTTGTTTTTACAGGCAAAGACATTAGAAATACTGCCTTACTTTCTGGGGGGGAAAAAAAGGGACAATCTGCAAAAAAGAGTCCTTTCACCTCTAAGCTGATCCCAAGTATTCAATCATCTTTCACCCTTCTTGTGCAATGGCTTTCTTTATATGCGAACATGAAGAATGAAATCCAGTAGATGCAAAGGTGGGTCTTATTTTCTGATGGCTTTCTCCATCCACTCCAGGAAGAATTTGGGTTCCTTGGCAGCTATGCTTAGGCTGCCTAGATAGTGCAGGAAGAAAGGTGCAAAACTGAAAGCAGAAGAAAACCTTTACAACTTTGCTGTTAAGAATTAGTTTTTGGAAAAAGTGTCCTGGCTTTGTTTCAGAAACTCTTTCGAATAAAACTTAGAATTAGTTCCAGGAGGACAGACAATACTTGCACCTTTGCCACTTTAATGCTCTGCCTGCTGGGCCACCCTGTCTGCTTCCTCTCCTGCTACTGCCAGTCCCTGGGACTTGAATTCCCTTCTGCTAGATGGAAAATTTTTTGCAGTGTATTCTATTACCATCTACATGAGCTGTTGAAACCTGGTGGCGTTCCTTGCCCCCTCCGTCCAGACTATCTTCTGTTAATGGCCCATCAAGGCCTCACTGCATGACTGACAAAATTACATCATCCCATTGTGAGATGCTCCGCCCAGAGGGAGGAACCAAGCATTCCATCCTGGATGTAAGCTGAGATTTCGAACACCCTAGGGAGCTTTTTTCACTGGATTCCCAGAGGACGAGAGCTACATAGCCACCACTGGACTTTCTGAGGAAGACCAGACCCTTCTACAGGATCACTGCTTCAACAGAACCACATCCATCACTTCAGGGGGACTGCAGCTACCATTTTATCAAACTGCTACCACCACCTTGACTAACAGGGTGTCAGGTTGTATCCTGACCCTGTCAGTTTAAACCAGTGTTTTCTGCCTTTTTTTAAAATTTTTCCTATTAATTTGTTATTCTGACTTGGTGTCTCCCACTGGTTTGTTTTCAAACCTGCACAGGAAGTTTCCAAAGGGACAGCTCTCCTTCTCCACTCTCTGCTCCGTATCTTTATTGACAGCCCTAACCTCTACACTGTTACAGAAATTATGAACTAAATGTCCAGCTTTTGAAGGAAAAGGCTGAGCCCAGTATCTTATCCTAAGCAAGGGACAGCTTTCTTTCTTTCTACCTTTGCAATGCACCTGATAAAAAAGTGGTTTCCTGTCAATCCCCTCTCCACAGTATTTGGTATTAGATGGTATAAACATTCCTTATCTATGCTGCATAATCCCAGCCAAGCCCTGGATTTCCTCAGTGAGTGTGTGCAACAGCCAGGGCACCCTGCAGATCATCTCACATGGTTCAAGCTGAACTATATCAAACCACACAGTGAAAATCCTGTCCACTCACTGTGCTGATTAACCCCAGGATGTTTGCTGGACTTCGCAATGCCTCTGGCACTTTTGAGCATGAAGTGCCATTGGCTGGGAGAAAAGAGCTGGCAGCAGGACAGGAAACAGCACTCTGCCTTCTCTATTTAATCGTCACCATATTTTGTTCATTTTTGTCTGCAGAAACCACTTAATTCAATATGGATACACAGCTAAAAGCAATAGGGAATCGGAATCATATTTTACAGATCAGGCACCGATGGAACTGAACATTTACATAACTCCAGGAGGATTTCCTGTGTCTGTCTGTGCTTGCCAGAAACAAAGAGCAGGAGAATCTCCAAAATGGAAAGCCAGTGTCCAGTTCAACCACTAAAATCTGGCAGAAAAGCAGAAAAGTTTGTACTGGTGAAAACCAGCTGTTAGAGAAAAGAGGAATAAGGCAAAGGAAAGGAGAGCTGAGCCTTCAGAAGCAGCTTTTCAAGTGTCCAGCACAGCAAAAACACATTAAGGAAGAACTTTTACTATCAGTAGTAAACAGCAAACACAGGTGATCAGGGAAATGCAGGGATTGATAGAGAAGATAAGTGGGTATGAAGACAATAACCTTGTAGATGAAACACTAACCTTGTGTCAGTCAGGGAATACAAGGTACAGCCTTAGAAAACCACCAGTGAAAATGAAACCAGGCCTGCACAAGCTGTGAAGACAAATAAAAGCCTCTGCAGTCATATAAAGCAGTAATCTTGCTGAGCGAACACTGAAGGCTTTGAAAGACAGGGCAAGCACACAGAACCAAGGATCGCAATGACTTCCTTACATCTATGCTCACCAGGGAAATGGGAGGAAGCAGGAATAATTTTGCTGTATGTAAACAGGGGAGGAAGAAAATAACTAGCAAGTGAGGAAGGTCAGAAAGGATCAGTCAAAAAACTCCGGATAGCTTCAGGACTTGACAAAATAGGACATTTTCAATATTTTCATTTATGCTAGCTAGGGACTAGAGAGAAATTAATCTGACCTCCTCTGTTTTAAGATGTTAACAAGGGAGGAACCATGAAAATACAGCCCTTTACCAAAAGGTTCACAGGTGTTTTCCAGTGAAAACATTAGCTGATTTTGCTATCTCTTTATTAATGATATAGCTATCTATTTAGTAATACAAATTAACCATTTTGTTTCTTTAATAGGTAAATAATTATATCTCATCACAATAAGCTTCAGAAGATTTGAGGTTTTGTGTCCAAATGAAGTTCAGGTCTTTTCCCTCAACAGTTTGGCTGCTGTTGTTGCAGAAACCTGGCCTTTAACAACCAACCCTCCTTTCAGCTGGGTACTGCAGTGAAATCACAAATCCACGATGATGATATCAAATTGTTGGTATAAAAACAAAAGCCATGCTACAGATTTAATATCAGCAGTTTTCCAAGATTCAGAAAAGGGCGAGGAAGTCTGTGGAAGTGCCAAATCTTACTTGAAATCATATCCTTCATAAACAAATACACGAAACAATAGAACATAACACTGTCACTGTTAATTGGAGACACGTGACTACTTTTAATCTTGAGGCCTCACTAAAATGCATTAACTGCTATGAAATATGACAGAGCCCTGGTTTGTCTTTTTGTGGGGTATCATGAATACCATCAAACTTGTGCTGGAGTGCTACAAAAGAAATGTGTTTTGCATATTGGGTCTTGGGGCAGATATTTTCTCTGACACACTGATGGCATTTTTTTTGCACTTACATTACAATACATGAGATTTTACCTTCAAATTTAGTTCCTGCCAACACATGGATTTATATGAATATCACATATTCCACTTAAAATGTGTCTCTGAGGACAAATTTGAAAATATGTACCCAGCATGCCCTGAAGGAAAATAAGGATAGACACAATCTCTAATTTTTTTTTCAAAAGACCTCATTTGCCTTTTAGTTAAATCACATTTTCACTGGGACTGGCTTCTGTCTTTTTTGTTTGTTACTAACAAAACTGCCTGTATGAATTAATGCAAAATAGAATTTGAACATTACAAATAACATACATGCTCTGCTTTTTTTCAGTCTCCAAAGATAGCAACTGACACTTTTCTAAAGAGTTGCTTTAATTGCTGCACGAAACCTTGCGGCTTGGTTCTGTCCTGCTGTGTGACTGCTCTAACCTTGGTGATGTGTAAAACCAGATGTATGAACCCAAAGAAAGAAAAAAGCATTTTGGCAGACATGTGGAGCAGCAAGCAGTGCAATGTCTGCTCTGATGGACCACAGAATGGGCAGAAACAGAGTGGTGTAGAGCTACATCCCACCCAAACAGGAATTAGGGCAAGTTGAGGAACTTTCCCTGCAAACTTTAAGGAATGCTGGAGTGACACAAATCATTGTTTTCATAGCAGATTTGCTGTGGAGCTAGAAAGACACTGTGAATGCTCACTTTTTCAATACTGATGTTCCTACCACTCCCAACATATCCTTCACCCTCTTCCTAATGATGGAAGAGACTGTATAGATTTACCTTCAGAAACACCTTGTTGCCATAAGTAGGTCCCTAAGAAAAACAGCTTTTGTGTCCTAAACACTTCTGCTCATGTTTAAATATTTAAAGGCTTTTGGGAGTTTCAGTAAGAATGTGGTGAGCAAAACAAAAGTTGTTGTAACTACATCACACACAGAGCCTCATCCTTTCCCTCTTCTGCATGGTTTTCTAGCCAGTGTTGCAAGGACTTCAGCGGTAAGGGTTTCAACAGGCTGGACAGAGCACTCAGTGCCAGGCTTTGATGATTTTCATTTATATGATAGCTGTTCTCCACAATGCAGTAGTATCTGCACTGCCAGATACTATTGGCCACTTGGGTTTGAACTTCTCCTAATCAGTAAATGGTCTAATCAGCATGGCAAGTAGCTGTGTGTTCATAACAAAGCAACAAATTAGTATCATTATTGTTACTGTTGTTATTATTATTATTATTAGCATTATCATCATCATCATCATCATGGTTAACCATATCATAACTATCAACATAAACTGAGAAACCATTAAAATGTTAGTCTAGTTAAGGTGAGAAAATTATTGGAATTCTTCACCAGTTTAAGTATGGGGTAAAAACCCCTCAATCTGAAGGCACATTCTGCAGTTGCCAATTTGCCAACCATGCCATCGGTGAATATTCCAGGAATGTATTTTAGCATCTTATTACAGAAAGAAATACTCAGAATACACATGGACTGGAAAACTTTATTCCATGTGCTATGAACACTGCTCATCTTGCTTTTCTGAGAGTTTATTTATTTATTTATTTACCACTACCCTTCAAATCACAGAATCACAGAGTCATTAGGTTTGGAAGGGACCTCTGGAGATCATCTACTCCAACTCCCTTGCCAAGAGGGGTGTAACCTAGAGCAGGTGACACAGGAGGGCATCCACATGGGTTTTAAATGTCTCCAGAGTGGGAGACTCCATTACCTCCCTGGGCAGCTGTTCCAGTGCTCTGCCACCCTCAGTGTAAAGCACTTCTTCCTCATGTTGAGGTGGAACATTTTGTGTTTTAGTTTATGGCCATTACTCCTTGTTCTGTCACTGGGCACCATTGGAAAGAGCCTGGCACCCTCCTCTTGGCACCCACCTTTGAGATATTTAAATGTACTGGTGAGAAAATCTATTAATTGTTGGCTCAGCTGGTACCTTAGGCTTGCCGAGGTCAAATCTTTATTCACTAAACCAAATGGCTACTAGTTTTACAACATCCCTGGCTATATGCATAAAGTACAGTAACAGAAAACCTTTTTTTTTCCTCCCCCCACAGCTACTCGAAGGGTAAGCATCTTGACAAGCTTTGGAAGAGATGCAAATCTATCAGAAACTGTAGTTCTGCCTCATCAGAAGTGACGAAACAGCCAGGCTCTGAGTCCTGGAGAGTATTTCTCCATTACAGCTGTGCTGACAGGATCCCATAAGAACAAGCGTCAGATCTGTGGGAGATGCAAAATCAACCAATAGATATATGGAGAGAATACAGCACATGGAAATGTGGTGAAACATTGTAACTATTAAATAAAAGGCCTGTGCAATTTATTTTAACATTTAATCTGCAGAAGGGTATTCAGCTGTACTAATTTCTCCCAAAGCTTTTCATTTAAGAGTATGTGTTTAACATTAAGTCAGAGTTTCCAATGCCAAAAGCAAAAATTGACATGGTTTCCAGATGTAGATTTTAGTAGATCATGTCTCGGATAATTAAGGGCTGTCAGATCTGAGTGGGTTAGTAATTGAAGCTGTATAGAACACAATTTATTGTCAAACAATACCAGACCTTCAGTGAAAAGCACAAATCACATCTCTCTAACACAGGCTTTTCATTCTGGGAATAAGCTTGGAGGTATGGATTGAAAACATCAGATTTCCCTTCCAAATGGAAAAGTTAAAACAAACGAAAAGCAGCTCCCTGGAACATTCTTTATATGTGCTGTGTTATTTGTCTCCCCACATTCCCGTGTTTGCTTCTTGTTTTCTTCTGGAAAACATGTACAAATTACGCAGTTTCCCTAACCTACTCTACTTAGTCAGAGGAGACAGACCTGAACATCAACTGTTTGTATTCAGCTCAGTGCTGCTCAAAATAGTTTATAGTTGAGAATAAACTGAACTATCAGAAATAGGATCTCAATCCTTTGAAATGTCAGCAGATCAAGTTCACTGCACAAGCAGGAGCTGAATTTTCAATCCAGAAGGCTGCATCATTGTCAAAAGCTCAAGATTATTTAGGTGAGCTGATTTACTAACATGGCAACTAACGAGATTTGTGCTCCAAAGTTTGATTTATACTTTGGACTCATCTTGTCAGACCGGCTGTAAATAATATCTGCTAAGAGCAACATTTTACATGGTCCATTTTCAGTCTGCTCAGATTCCTGGGAAGCTACAGTAAGTCATCTCAAGCATCAGACTCAAACTCCGCTTTGTTCTGGGCCACCATGTAGGAAAGCTAAAAGAATATTGGCAAATGGGATGTTGGGGGCTGGCGAGAACCTGACCCAGCAACTGCAAAGGCTAAGTAGGTCTCCCAGTTCAGGATATCCCTGTTTGTCTGTTTCACAAGCTGGACAGGCCCATGGATGGAAAGAACCAGACCAGTAGCTGATCTCCCCTACTTCTCTTCACTGACATCCAGGAGCAGGATTATCTAATGCTGATGGCATTAATTCACTGAAAACAAGTGTAAAATGGTCCTTAACTACAGCAGGGCTTTGATTTTACCCTAAGGTAGAGAATAAAATGCACACAGCCTTCTCTCAGTCTGCCCTACAAAGAGTAAAAAAAAAAGGTGACTTGGGCAACTTTGACACATCAATGCTGAAGATAAATCAGAGAGCAGAGAAAGGTAGAAAAGGGCTCTTGCTTTCCAAATCCTGTCAGGCAGCTTCACAAAGTTGTTCTTTCACAGCATTCACACCTTTAATCTTTTATTGTTGACTAGATCTGAATATCACAATGAAAAAAAACAAAGAAGTGTTGAAGAATCTTTTCATTTTTTCCTTTTATATTCTAACTTTAAAAGTTGTTGGGAATATTAATGAATGAATAAAATAGACATACATTTTAGAAAGAAGGCAGTGTGTTTTCACTAAGGTTTGGAAGTACAAGTTGCAGTTCAGGTACATAACACGAACTTCAAGTAATGATCTGCAGATAGCTTCCTACATGGAAATCAGTGCCACCTATAACAAAGCCAGTTTGCTACCTACTTTTCTGTCTTCAACATGCTTGAAGCTCATCAGAGCACAAACAGAAAATGCAGCAAGGACAGGCAAAATTCTGCAAATGGCAGCATTTTAAAAGGCTGCATGTCTCAGAACATGTCCCCTTCCCTTTTGGATCCAGTGGCCAGCTGGGTTAAGCACAGGGAGTGTCTATGCTCCATTCTCATACCTGGACTGGACTCAAGTTTCCATAAAGAGATGTCTCACATCTTCAGATGGGTGGCTTCATTTCAGCAGTGGCAAGGACAGGTCCTGTATGCAGCTGCTGGATGCTGCCAAGCTGCAGCAACCCCAGACAGGAGGAGCTCTGTAACCTCTAAAGTCTGTCCACATGTAATTAAAAGCAGAGCTGGGGCTCAGCTTCCGAGCATCTGCTCTGCAGCAACCCCACACCCCAAAACAGCTTCCCTAGCAAAGCTCAAATCCTTAGTACAAAGGAGTCATTGAAAAGCAAACCATTTTAATCTGTGGGATAGAAAGAGGTTCTGCAGCCAAGCTGACAATTCTTGTTCTTTAGTATTGATTGAATGGTCATTTGTTATAATGATGGCTAAAACAGTCAAGCAGATGCTACAAATATTCCTGTTTTGATTTATAAATGTAGAAAACTGCTTGTCTGCTTGCCATGGAAAAATGCAAATGTCACATCCTCTGTTCTCCAAACAGTTATCCAGGTAGATTTTCTGGGGTATTTTTCCTTTTGCTTTTTTTGTTTTAATAACAGAATATTTCATAGACCAATGGCATCATTTGGCTAATGATGTGGTGCCATGTGTCTACCTCAGATCTCCACCTCCAGTGCTAGGGACGATAATAACCCAGGATAACTCAGCAGGCTTGCTAACTTACCATGTCAACAGGGAATGTTTATCCTGCACATGCAGGATCAGTTTTACCTCAAGAGGTTTGGCACAGAAGAGCTGATAAATTCACAGCATGTATTCAAAAGCTGCTTTCAGCAAAACATTTCCACTTCTATTCTGGCGATGCTCAGATGTGGCTGAAGAAATCTCCACAAAGTGAAAGAGGAGACGCGGCCAGGAAGTACAGATTAAAGAGAAATCATAGCTGAATTGTGCTTGAGTTTTTTCAGCTGTATCAGATATCAAGGGATTGCTTATTGCATAATGGAAGAAGGCAAATGAATATAACATGGACAAGGTCTGGACAATAGTAATGAGGGTGACTATAGCTAATAAAAGGGGACAGTACAAATACAAGTAAGCAAATTAGCATATGGAAGGTAAAAGCACCATTTCATCATGCCACACTGACAAAATTACCCCAGAAAATTGAATGTAGAACTCTAATTGATGCAATTGAGAGAGACAGTGAAGCTAATCTGAGTACTTAATGACTATGACGGGAGCATCACAATGTAATTGCAATGTACTTTTTTGCCACAACGTATCATCACACCACCTCTGCTCCTCTGGAACAAATACATTTATTTGAAATGAAGCACTTAGCTCCCCAAGTCCCTTTGTTTCATGACAAAACCTGCACTCCATCTACCCTATCAAGGAGCTGCAGTTTTGGATACCTACGGTTGTAGCACAGTGTTTATCTTGGGATCCGTTCCATATCTGTGCCTCTGTGCTGCCAAAATCATGAATTTACTTAGTTTGTTAACTTAACTGGTCCAGAGAGAACTATGGGAGCTGTCCTGCAAGGACATCATATTTCTTCCCCAAATGCAGCCCCCTCATGTGTTACAAAACGACCTTAGTTGATATACTTGATGCCAAACCTCCTCAGTGAAGAGGGAAACTGATTTTTCCCTTTCTGTCATTTAAACACTTCATTTATCATTTTCATCATGTGTAAAATGAAAACAATACCAGTCTTGTTCCCAAAAGCATCATTAGACCCAGCTCACTAGTTTCCTCTAAGAGATTCCCCAGATTAGAGTAGAAAAATGTGTTGTTGTTGTTATTATTATTGTTATTATTATTATTATTATTATTTCACCACTATCAAGACATTTCATGGAGTCATAAGACAGATAGCAAAAAACGAAAGGAAGAAGCAATAAACTTTTCTTTGGTATCTTTTTCTTCTCTTTTATATCCTTTCTATAACTGGTCCTGTCTCTGTAGCAACATGCCTGCTGCTACAGTCCTGTGACATGTCACATTACTAGTGAAGAGATGTGGTTGAAACTACCTTGTTTCTTGCCATATTTTTCAGTGGAATTTCTTCCCCCTCTCTTATAGCAACTTGCTAAAGATTGCTATTATTCCCCTTGGGGGAAATAAGAAAGAAAAAGCAAACCCTTCCCTTTTTTTTCTTTCTTTTTTTTTTTTTTTTAGAGAAGTGGTTAGCTTTTTGAAAGGTTGTTAAGACATTCCTGTATTATTTCTGACAAAGTGGTTTTTTTCCTATTAACTTCCTATTTTTTCCTTAAAAAGGATTTTCTCTGAAGAGGACTCTTAAAATAAACAGATAAATTGAAGAAGCAGACAAAAACATTTAACCTGCTTTGCTGAGCATGTATGTGCAATTATTAAAATCAGCAGCATGTGCTTGTAATGCTGTGTGCTATTTTTCATTAAACCCATACACGCATTGCAAACAATTTCTGTTGATCAGTGGCTGATCTTCCAAAACTTTTTGTATATAAAACTAGGTAGAAAAGTAAAAGATAAGGACAAGGACCCTTCAAGATGTGTACTGCAGCCATTCCCAGAAAAAACAATGTTGAAACAAGGGTTACCAGCAGAATACAGGCATCAATAAACAGAAATAAAATATTTCCATGGAAACAGCTCATCTAAAACCTGGACAAAGAAAGCATGTGAGTGCTTACCTGACTATGTGTCATCTTTAACACGAAGTCGGTGAGGTGAAGTATTCCCTCATGGACTCAGGCTGGCTCCCTGGAGCAGAAGGACTGTTGTCCCCAGCTGAAGGCAAGCCATGGCACATGGCCCAAGTTTAGGACAGTGGACGGATATCTGCATTCCAGTGTCCTAGACCCATGGAATGTAGGAATTAAGCTGTTAATGTAAAAGGTATGCAGCACTAGCAGTATAGTTTTGTGCTATCGGGACAGGGAAACATGCTTGAAAGATGTATTAATCGCTGCAAATCAGCTGGATCACTTAGCAATTTTTTCCAATGGATAGGGAAAGGTGCAACTGTATTTATCACAGTTTAATGCTACTGGCACCTGGAGTGAAGATCACCAGTGTGTTTGAATTATATATTTCCTATTAGCACTTTTGTAATTTTCCCTTGAATTGGAACTTTTCTGCAGAGCTAGAGGCAACCTCGAGCAAATATAATTCGTATTGCAAACGTGAATACATGCTGTGTTAGAGGGGGAAAGAATGCAATTCTCCTGGTCTTTAGACTAATCTTCAGTTTGTAAGAGGTTATATAGGAAGTTTGCAAGAGCTGGGTGCCGGCAGAACCAGCTTGGCCAGGGAGGCAGACCTCCCTGAGAAAGCCCTGTGGGGGGCCTGGTGAAAATGAGCTCAGATTTGGCCAAGTGAGGAGTCTTTGAGAAGAGCATTTTGCATACATGTGGCAGTGGGTTTTTTAATTATCTAACAAAAGCATTCAGAGTGAATGCAAGCTGCTCTCTTGCATGCACAAGCAGCTAACTGGCAGGCAGGCCAAGCATTCACACCTTATGAGGTACACAGTGAGTGAGCCATATTCTTCTTTTATTCACTGCTTAATAAAATGCACATAAAGGGCTCCACTTGGACTCCTGCAATGATTGAAAAATCTGGTTAAGCAAGTTTGAGGAGCACTGTGATGATTTAGAGGTTGTTATAGGTCCAGAAATCTCAGAAGGCCCTGCTGTTTTCTCTCTGGATTTGCTAAGTGCAGGCCTGCAGTCACTCATACTAAGGCAGCAGGAGGTGAGAATCCTCATCCTCTTTAAAAGCAGAAAATACCAGGAATGCCCAACATGTGGCCTCAAGACCACAAACTGCAGGACTCAAGCATGTACTCTGTCATTATTTGAATCGTCCTTTTGGATTACTGAGATTGCCAAGTGTACAGGACTTTAGCTTGCCAGAGTCTTTGTGCTAAAAAGACTTGTTTTTTTCCCACTTCTGTGCTGGATGTACTAGAACATGACTTAATCTTTGTGAGATTCATTCTGGATCACTATGCTCTTGATTATGTAATTTGTCAAGATGTACTACTTAAGGAAAAGCAGGTGCTCAGTACAGCTTCTCACATCAGAGTTTAGCAGCCAGATTCCCAATGCATGCACCTATTTTGTATCGACTGAAGGCGACAAAAAAAGTGATGCTTCCGTTTTTGGACCCAGTTTGAAGTGTCCAAGTTTTCTACAGCTGATTGGTTTTCAATGCCTAAGCTGCAGATGACATCTCTGTGGGGAAATCGGAAGGGAAGGATGCTTCCCATGGGAGGTGCTCTGGGAAGGAGGTTGTTGTAGGTGCTGAATCCTCTGTGTGTGACCACTTTAGAGTGTTGGGATTTTGTTGTTCCTAATGACCCTCTGGGCACCCAACAACCCTGATGAAGTATATTTGTATTTTCAGTGCTGCATCCTTTTCTTGTAACAGGGAAGGCCAAAAAGACAAAGGATCTGATGCCATCTGCTTTCCAGCATGTAACAACACCTGGCAGTGCTAGGACTCAGAAAGGGATGGGGAATCAGTATATTTGGAGGTTATTTTCATCATTTACAGCAGGCTTCACACACTTCCTGACCAAGCAAGCTGCAATGGAAACAGGCTTTCATAGATTTCCAAGAACTCTCCATAGATGTGCAAACATTACCTCCATTTGGCTAAGAGTGTAATTCTGGGGCACTCGGGGACTAAATGTGCAGTCCAAAGCATTAGTGGCTGTTATTACTATTTGTTTTCATATTCTATCACCTTCAATGAAGACTCATTCTTAGGTCAGTTCCATAGTCACTGCAGTTACAAAACTAAATGACAGTTCATGCACAAATGAGCTCAAAACCCAAGTAAAAGCATGTTTTAACAATAAATGTATTCAGAACTTCTGTCTTTCCTGGTTAGCCAGGAAATGAGGCTTTTTTTGCTTCTGTCAAAGGCCTGGCAGGAGTCATCCTTCATTTGGACACATCCATAACAAACAGCTCTCCCTGACACTGACCACAGACAGTACAGCAAAAAAAAAAGAACCTGGCTGCCACATTTAAAGTTACTTTGGGGTGCAGGGAAGCATCAACCTGCCATGCTCAGCACCGCTGGAGATAGTTTTTTGATCTCTAATCCTTGAGATACCTCAGGCTCACCTCTGCTTTCACCTGTCCAGCCATGATGAGGACAGGGCAAGGAAAGGAAAAGGAAATTTACCTAGTGTCTGCAAAATGCACTGTATTGCTTTTCCAGAAAAACATCAGTAGAATTCTTAATGCTACCAGATATTCCTATTAGCACAGGTAGGATTGTTATCTCCACATATGTGTCCATTGTGCCAAAAAGAGAGACAAAAAAGAAATCCTAGGTGGCCTTGAAATTACAGATAGTGTGCTGCAGGAGCTTTTCAATTCCTGTGCAAAATACTTCACATCCTGAACAAAACCATGTCTAAAAATAGCCCCATAAAAGATATGCGATGGCATTGCTCTGTGTGAGTTTATGTGCATTGGACAAACACGAGAATCACTTAGCAAACTGTAGATTTCATGCAAGATGCTCACAGTCATTTACTTTTTGTGACTGATCCAAGTTCCACTCTTACCCTGAAAGAGAAAACATTGATAGATCCCAGAGCAAAGCAATTGTTTCAACAAAGTAAATTGAATCCAAACATGAAAATAAGATGGAAGACCTATTTTCCACAGTTGTAGACACACCTAATTAGAGCTCTCAGCTGCAGACTCTAGAGATTCTAAATGAATGGGAATGACATATTACTAGAAGTAAAACAATATGAGCAGGAAGACATAACGTAATTTAGTTCTAACAGATTATGTGAAGCTATGTAAAGATTATACCAACAGTTAAGTGATCTGAAACTCTACCAGTGCAACCAGAAATGTTTAAGCACACTGCTGTCCTCCCAGGCACTGTAAAATCGCAGTGTTGCTGAATAATAACATAGCTTCCCATATGTAAGCCAGCTGGTTTGCACAAATGTTTTAAAGTGCTCATGACCAATACTCTGCTGTGGTATGACAAGCTTGCAGTATCTGACAGATGAGAGCTGCAGACTTGCAATGCAACCAACCAGAGCAATGAAATGTTTTCAGATCTTGAATGGACATTTTTTTCTTGCCCACAGTTTATTCAGAGCACTAAAAATTGTGAGGAGCTATCAACAGTAACACTATACTTACGGGTGTGAGATGATCTCTCTTGCAGCTGGCTTTGGTACAGGACTGAGACCTGGTTCTTGTGAATGCAAACAGAGGCTGTTCATGACTTAAAGTGTACATAAGACACTGGGCAAAGGAGACAAAGAAAATATGAATACTCTTTTGATAGATATTTTGATAAAATTCAGATGACTGCTATAGGAGAGACACCTAAAATGGCTGTCTTGTGATACTTCCCTATCCTACCTACCCTAACCTCCTAGATATTCAGTAAAGGCAACAAACAACTGTCTGCAGGACGATGATGATAATGTTACAAGGTGCAGGTAACAATGCAAAGAATGGCTAGCCTGAAATCTGCCTGCAATAAATGTCCAACAAGAAAAATATGGGGTAGCCCCTGATTTCTCCTGAAAAACAAGTAACACTCAAAGTGGATGGAGTGCTGTCACAGAAATAATTAAGGGGAAAAAATATCTGCCAAGGAGGAAGAGGAAACTAAGTAGATGTAGCTTTAGCCCATTTTAGAGGGATTACCTAAATAACAAGAAAAAAGGAAGGTAAATTAAACTGAAGCTAAAGTCTAAAGGAGAAATGATGAGCTGACCTGTAATTAATAGACCTTTTAAAGGCAAGAGAGACCAAATAATCATCAAATGTGGTGTACTGCTCTAGTGCTCTGAGGCGGACAGGATTCTGAGATTTTTGACATTCACCTTTTTTAGTTAAGACCTAAAGCTGACTATTTGAAAATACTCCATGAGACAAAATGCTGACAAGGTTTGTCTGAGCTCAAGAAAAATGGACAAAAAAAAGAGAAGGTAAATAACAAAATAGTGGAAATTTTGTCTGCTTCACCAATATTATGAAAAAATAAAGTCAGTATCATAGAATGTAACATGAAATGCTTTTCAGAATGGAAACTGACATTTGGCTTTGAAAACATTAAAATTAAAAAATTTACAATTATGAGGAGTTTTTTTCCCATAAGAGAACATGTGTGAAATGTGCTTATTTGCACAGCATTTGGGGGGGTTTTGATAGTAAATTTTCCTGTGAAGAAAGATGCTACTCAGATTCTTCTAGGTTCACATTTATCCCACGTAGGGCAGACTAACCAATTCTGCCCAAAGCTTGCATTTTCCAGCTGTGCAAAGGTAGACTTTAAAAAAGATACTTGGTCAGGGCAGAAGAGGATCAAGGGTTAAAGAATTAATTGCATTTTCACCATGACACTGAAAGATCATGAATCAAATGCTTAAGAAGCAGTCCAGGAGACCAAATGGATCCAAAAAAGACTGACCAAAACAGGGAAAAATTGTATCCAGCTTCGGCAGGCTTTTCAAGGAAAAAGGTACTAATCAGAGGACAGTGAGACACTCAACCAGGTTGCCCAGAGAAGAAAGGTTATGCCATGATGAGTTAAGGAATTTAGTCGTGGGATGGTGCAGAATTGCTGATGAGTGTGAGTTTGTGGTTAGTTAATTTTTAACCCCTCTGTCAAAGACTGGCAGCAATAACCCATCCACAAAGTTGTGGAGGTGACTTTTGGATGTGACTGCTGTTGACTGCCCAGAGCAAGCTGATGCAGCAGGTGATGGGAAGCAGGGTCAAGAATTACAACACCGAAAGCCAGGTCATGTAAGGATCCATTTTGTAAACGGGACACCTCAGGAAGAGGTATTACAGCAGCAAAGCTAAAAAAAGCTAACCTGTTTTACTTTGCACATAAACAAATGAGGAGCACCCACGCTGATACTGCACCTACATGGGAGAGTAAGAGAGGGCTTTTTAACTCCTAATCCTCTTTAATGGGATTACTGTTACATATCCAACTGTGCACCTCACCTGCACAGGGTTTTCTGTAGATTTGGAAAGTATATATGCCTTTTAAAAGCTTTGTTTGCATTCAGCCATTCTTCCAAGTTGCTTAATGTAATAAGAGAGTAACCAAACCAAACCAACCAACCAACACACACACACACACACACAAAAAAAAAAAAAATTGAAATGCAAAAAAATTACATTTGCATAGTGGAGAATTTAGAGGAGTGATAGTTCTCTAGAGGGTCTCTGGTTTTGACCCGTGCTATAATTAATTGCAGTATAAAATGTGTTCCAAAATAATTGCAATCAGGTTAGAAAATGTCAGCTGCTCACCTGTGCATTCTAAAGAAGTGTCTGGGTTGTGCTTTTAAAGCTACATGAAAACAAACTCAGCTAGAAACTTTTGCAATTCAAAATATTTAGCTGAATGACAAGAAAAATAATCCTTGGTTTATTATTAGACATGATAAAAGATTTCTGAACATCCTGGATGTTCATATTTTCCTTTTGCTTTTTTAATGCAGTGCTACACTGAAAAATGACTTTGTCAAAAAAGATAGCTGAGTCTTTTGAAAGTGAGAAGTGGTTGTTGAAACACAAAACAAAATGCCTCAAAGAGGTCTAATGTTTGGAGATGTGTGCTCTGCTCTTTCTCTTTTCCACCCCTTTTGAGGATGGCATCAAGTCTGATGTCCAAAAATTGAGGTGCTCAGAATCATTAGCTTCCCCTGAAACACCAAGGAGAGAGAAGCTGGCTCAGGTTATCTGTCCTTGGTGCAAAATCATTTAAAACCAGAGGCTTATTTCAGACCTTGACATAAGTTTTGCTGCTCCCATTAGCTCCAGAGAGTGAACAAAGCAGTGGGGGAGTGCATGGATGCACTGGCTTCTGGTGTATGTGTTACTGATTTAACACACTACAAAACAGCTGAGGCACTTCTGATTTTGACCCTGGAGGTTCCTGATCCTGATCCTGTCAATAGAGACACCAAGAATCACACATCACCAGCAGAATTGTTAAACTCCTGGCTGATACCTCAGTGGAGATTTGCTGATAACAGCATTAATTTCCTGACGGCCATACTTTAACCATAGGACCAGCTGCTCCCATCCCTAGTGAGATGTGGATGGCAATAACCTCCCCTTCCAACTCTGCAAGTCAGATCAAGGAACTGGGATGGCAGAGGAAAGCTCAGGGTATCCCTGACCTTAGATGGAGGAAATCCTAGCACCCTGGAACATGCTACTGATTGCATTCACGAGGCAATTAAAAGCCGTTTGTGAGACTTGTTGGAAATTCATTACTCACTTTGATGTGTGAAAAGGAACAAACAAATTATTCACCGGGACCAGACTGCGATCAAGAGAAGCAGCTGAGGGAAAGGAATCCTTTCACTTGTAAAGGGAGCACTTGTGATGCAGGATTACTAAGATACAATAAACATAGTGCTCCAGAATGCTATTTTGACAGATCCAATTCTTGGAATGAAATCACATGCTAAGTGGCATGCTTAAGCAGATGCTGGGTGAAATCAAATTAGGGCTGGATTTAAATGATACTTTGAAATTATTTTAGTGGTTCTTATTGATTAGGAAATGTAATTTTACAGGACAATATTGTGCATAATCAAAATGCAGTCATAAAGAAAAAGGTCAGGATATTACTGAGAAACAGTCTTTTATTTTCGCAGTAGTTAGTGAAGAAGACTGAAAACAGTAAAACTAAGCATCTTTCCCAAAGCATGGACTACTAGATTCCCTTAATTTGAAGCTGGCAAATTTAAGAGAATTTATTCAAACCACCAGGACCTGTATGCCTCTTCCCCTTCTGCGTACATTTCTGCTGCTATAGCTGTGGAATTTCATGCCACTATCTTAAATATTTTTCTGATTTCATTTTATTGGGGAGGAGATAAATTGTGTTTCATCACATTTTGTACTGAACAGTCATCTGATGAATGTATTTGTCTTCATTTTATTAATTTTGAGTAATTAATGCCCCCAAACTGGAAGTTTTCCCATGTTACAAATCCACTTAATAGGTACCTCAGTGAGGGCAGCTCTGATTTGCAGGGACACGGCAGGAGGAGCAGCAACATATAGGATAGATCCTTGTGCAGCCCCTTTTCTGTATTGTGCTCATATACCCAAAATTTTAGCTGGCATCTCATAGATTATATTTACCCACTGAGGAGGAGAAGGCACATCCTCTGCTGAGAGAGTCCTAGGAATCAATCCACGATGGGAAAAGTCCTGGCAGTGGTACATTCTATTGGGTTCAAACTGGCTTGAGAGAGACAGTCCACCTTCCACTGGCAGAAAAAGTGGCTTTCACAGGTTGCTAGTGAAAGCAAGCACAAAACAAAAATGCAAGTAAAAATGAATTCTGAGCTTTCAGAAATTATTCATCTAGATGGGTTCTAATCTGTTCCCCCAAGTAGTATGGAAACATCTCATTCAGTAATATAAAAATATTTCATTTTGATAATAGCCGAACTATATAATTTATTATCAAAATTATATGCTGGATGCATGTAATGAAGGAGGTGTGTAAATTCAATATTATCATACATATTTTATTATGCCATGCAAGCTGAAACAAACAGAACTGGAAAAGTAGAAAGAAAACACATTCACATTATTGAAATGAAACATTCATGCCTTTTCAAAACCAAACAAGAAAATAGAAATGGTTCATTTAAACATTTTCCTGTCAAAAACCCCCAAAAAACCCTAAAATTGACATTCTCCCGTGAAATGTTTTGATTTTAAAAACTGTTATTCTCTGCTGAGGAAAAAGTGTACTGTTTTCTAAAATGGAGATCAGTCCTGATGGCTATGAGTTGTTCCCAGCCTCTTGCCTCCCATTTGGAGATGCAGGCTGAGACGATAGCAGTGTCCTTGTGAGAGGTGACTCTTCAAATGGTACATCTGGACTGGTCAGGCTGTGCACCCAGCAGGCCCTTTGCAAACAGCACAAGAAGGTATCTGAGCAGAATGCAATGGTAAATTAAAATGACTGCAGGTGATAGCATTTTAACTGCTCTGAAACTACCTGGCACAAGTGAGGGGAACCACATCCACTCCAAAACACCTTGCTTCCAAGTTATGGAAAGGTCATTTTCTGTTTCCTGACTTGGAAACACCTTGCACCCTAAGAAAAAGTGATAAAGATCTGTATGTTTTTATGTGATGCTGGTTCAGCTGCTGCACCCTTGAAATTAGTCTCCCCAGCCATGTCCTACCAGCCTGGTTCCCCCTCCTCTTGGCTCATTAACACCAAGTGATAACTATACCTGATCAAACATCCCGGCTGACTGTCTGAGAGAAAAAGTTATTTTGCTCCTCCTGAAAGTAAATTTCTCCCAAATTCATCCAGAGAAACAAAGTCAACTGAATAAAAATAAGTAGGAGTGCATCTGACAGCTTTTTTTAACAGCTCCATAAATTCATTTATTTCCCATCACTTAGTGCACTTCAGGAATGGGAAAGATGAATGTGCTTTTCTCTCCATCTGAGGGGGCTTGTAGCTATAATTAAGAGGGTATTATTGCTGAAGTCTAATTACATTCTTTAAAGTATGCTGATAAAAGCAGACAAGGACTTATTTTAAAACTTGATTCTACCACTGGCTCTTTTATCCATGCTAAAACCAGTCACCAAATAACCAAAATCTGGTGAGAACAAGCTTCACATGATAGCATTTTTGCCACTCTTCCCAGCAGGAAATGTAATGAGAGGAGGAGCAGAGAAGTAGGCAGAATTTTAAGCGGTTTTTCTATACAATTGAAGTTTACATTTTGGTGACTTTTTTCCTAGTTGAAGAGCTTTTTCATTTCAGTAACAGTGGTTTACATTAGGGGCTAGCTGGGTTCATTTCTTGCTAATCCTCATCTGGTTACTACTCCTGAAGTCTTCTTTGACCTCTCTTTTTACTGTCCACAGGTGTGATCAGCCCTTAAGCAGTGTGGGACCAGGGCAGCCCATCTCCTCGCTGCCCTCTAGCACTTAGCATATGAAGACTCTTCCCTCTGACTGAGGTTTCCAGACACCATCAGAGTATGGTAAGTCATTTCCACAGCATTTGCCACCTGGACAGATGGGATTCTGCATGTTCATTTGCTTGAACCCTTATTCTTTGCACTCATTGCTCTCAGACATACCCAGGGAGCGTACAGCAGTTTACCTATTTTTTACCTTCTCCTTTTTTCCTAATGAAATGTTTCTTTGACCTTTAAACACTAGTGAAGGCAGATGACAATGTGCACAAAATGCTTGTCGTAATTGTTTTGAGTGATGTGACTTCATTATGAAACTTCTTTCAGAGGCTTAATTACTCCCAGTGCTGCATTGACAGCGAGGGGAAGGTATCAAATGAGACAACGAAGGGAGTTCAGTGGTTTTGATCTTATTTTCTGAAATCGGGCGATCTCATGCTCTCACCATTTATTAATACAGATCATTTCCTCCCATTTCTCACAATTGAATTGAGTTGCTGTTTGCATGCTGATGGGGCAAATAAGTGGGGAGCTGCGTTCGTCCCTGCCTGATAATGGATGAGAGCTGCTTGTTCAGAGACAGGCAGCTCCTCTGGAGGCCCCGCGATTTGCCAGAATGTATTACATTTTTCCAAGATTATTGCACAGCAGATGATTAATATTGCATGCTCAAATGGCCTTTTCAAGGACTGAGCAGGGAGTGCGGGGGGACTACGGGAAAGCCTCAGAAGACTAATTTCCTATCTGCACATTGTGATAGAAATGCATAATTGCAAACGGTGCTTTGTAACTCGCCAGTGTAAAAAAGGAAAGCCACTGAGCAATGTGTAGCCAGAGGAAATATGTCTTCAGTTGACAAAACCAGCAGAGCCCTGTTGAAATCAATGTGGCTCCACTGGTTTGCTTTAGTGAAGAATCTTGCCCAAAAAGATTACTAGGGAGGTGAAGCAGGGCATTACCATAGTTGAAACAGTGGATTTAGCAAGATGAAGAAACATAGTCCTTAAATCAAGGACAACTTCTCGTGTGGACTTTACAGGATTATGCAACTAGAAGAAGAATTCCTAGAAAATTTAGGTGGTATCTGCAGTAGTAAAGAAATGTGCTGCATCTCAGTCTGAGTGGGAGGGTGAGGAAGAGCTGGTAGCTCTTTGCTGTGGGAGCTTTGTATGGACTGGATGAAGCACTTCTGTTGGTTTAGGGTGACTGTGAAATGTGTTAAAGACGTGCCTAAGACTATATTGGCTTTTGTAGTCAGCAAAGAGCTCTGCAAAGCCCATAGCTGGGGGCTGTAATACTGGTGGAAATGCTATAAGAGAGTTGAGTGGTGTAGAAGAGAAATGGCTGTATAAAGCATTTCTCAGCTCTTGCCTCTCTGGTGTAGCTTGGGTTGTATTTTGGCAGTGTTGGAAAGCAAAGCCTTGTGCAAATGCCCCCACATGACTGAGCTGGGTTTGGATGGACCTTGGGTGGGCTCTGTGATTTTTACGGCTACAGCAGCAGCAATGTGGCTTCTACCTTTCAGGCACAAGGACTTGAACCAAATTCAGCTGTGAGCCTAAATAATGTGAGAAAATGTCTAAAATGATTCACCTTCCCCTTCTTTAGCCTTTGCAGGAGCACTTTTGGCAAGCTGCATATATCATGACTCAAAATCCTGGGAGCACGTCCAAAGTGGAAATGCTTCCCTCTCCTTCCACTCACGTGTCCTCCAGCTGTGTTCACTGCAGGCAGGTTGTGCTATTCCTGACATGCACAAGGTTTTGATGCCACCTTGTTTTGGCCACTGCTTTCCGTGTGTATTTGTCTTTTATTTCTTCCACTCCCTTACTGCTCCAACAGAGGTCCCCTCTAGGATGATACTGCCAATGTTTTCCTGCCTGTCGGAGAGAGAAAGAGGGTGTGGGAGTGTGTGCTATGCTGGGGGACTCTTGGGTCTGTTACAAGTGCAAAGCCTGCATACCGTGCAAAGGCTTTGCTACCCTGAACAGATCAGCCAAAATCACACTTAAGATATAGACTTGGGTGAATGTATGTATGTCCTTACCAATTCCCTCCTAGCCAGATAAGGGTCTGATGACATCTCAGTGTCTATTCAGCATCGTTTATGCTTCACCTACGCTGCCAGCTCTGAGCTGAATATAAGGCCACAGAAAGCAGCTCAGCTCTCACACTCCTTGGTCCTGGATTCTCAGGTAAGGGTTGAAAAAAGGCTGAGTTCACTCTATGTGCAAGCATGTTCATGCTGGAGCTTCAGTTTGTCCAATTTTGCGTCCATTGCACACTAAGTGTATTTATACAGGGGTCAGCCTAAATATGATTCATATCCCCTCAGGCTTCATCAAAGCATGTTGCCTCAAGCAAAAAAAGTTGTTTAAATTTTTTTGTTAAAAAAAAATTGTTGACCTCACTATGTTTGTGAGGAGACTTCCAGAGAGGGTTGGTTTTGGTTTATTCCTTTTTCCTTAATTAAAGATTTACTTTTTAGTCCTGTGGGTCCAATTTTGCCACAGAACTATTGGTCTGGAAATCCAAATTTTTAAATTTGATGCTTAGATTACTCACTTGTTTATTGTCCCAGGAAGGATGCTGAAACTTAAAAAACTTCCAAAAAGACCTGGGAAGAAACCAATTGCAGCATATGATGAGTGAGGAAATCTATGTAGCATGGGACCTTTGGCTTCCTGATAGTGCTTTTGTATAGCTAAGTTTGAAAAGAATTTTTTGTTCCCGTTTTAAAAATCTGCACACATAAATTGATCACTCTGAGACTGTTGTGTTGCATCAGGGGTAGGACAGTAATCTGGGAGAAGTGTTGGTTTATTTCCTTGCCATCAATTATCTGGTAAATATTTGGGAACAGTGAGCATTTTCAATAGAAGTTAGGTGGGTGAATGGGGGTAGAAAAGGTCATGGCCCAGGTGATTTATCTGCAGGAAATAATTCAGCTGCTTCATAAAACCACTTCTGCATCTGGTCCTTTGATTGCCAAACTATTCATTCTTCCTAATGCATCAGATAAATGCTTATGTGAAGCAACAAAATAAAGAGCTGCTACAGTAGAGCAGAAGGCAGATAATTTAAACATGGAAAAGCTGCGATGTCATGGGAGATATACATAAGCATCCCTTTGTTCCTTTGTCCTTCTCCTGGCTGTGGGAACAAGCCAAGCCTTAATAGCAAATGTGTTAATTCAGTTTCTAAGTTAGCTGTTTGGGAAGAGGTTTTGCACTGTTGTGTGGCTGACCCACAGGATGAAGCCAAAGAGATATTACAATAAAGGGGGAGGGGGGCCATAGCACAATTTCCACGGTGAGTCTGTTCTGTGCAGATCAATAAAGAGGCTTCATCAGTGTCAGCCCACTGGCATTATGGCATCCCACCCATGCTACAAACTGCTTGTGAGCAGTGCACATTCCTTGATACTGTATTTACATAGCTTAATGGAGTTTTAAAAGGTCAAAATCCAAGCAGTGTACACTTTGGAGTGTTAACTACATGCAATTGTGTTGCTGCATTCTTAATTGCATTTCAGAGTATTGGAGTTTTTTCTTTTTCTTTTTTTCTTTTTTTTTTTTTTTTCTTTTTGGTCAAGTGTGGGACTTTCTGAAATGAGACCTGCCCCTTTTAAAATTTATGCGTTGCAACAGGGACAACAGACTCTGCAACTGATCTGACAGGAATGCTTTTAAATCTCTGTCTTCCTTTGTTTGCAGTGAAGGTAGGTGTAAATGCAGTAAATGTTCATCATCCCGGTATTAATGAAGTTAAATAGCATTTGTTTCAGAGCTACAGGAAAAGAGGGCAAGGAATGGTGCTGATGGATAATTAAAGACTGAAGTTTGATTTTTGGTTCCCTAAAGCAACCTCTATTTTACGTTGGCTATGTTGGTAGCTGGCTGAAACATTTTTTGCCTTGTTTTGGACCATATCTTGGGACCGTAAGACCTTTACCAAGCCCTCAGGCTGTTTACCTCTGAAGGGAAAGTCTCAAGCTGGTCAATCACCAGAGGACAGAGCCACGTATACTGAGTATATAAAGGCATCAATTACTTTAAAGAGCAGGTGGGCAGTGTCCTGTGTTTGCTCTATCTGATCTGGCCATCCTAGAGCTGAGTACACATTGTATGTTAAACCCTCACCATGGGATGTCTTAACCTTTCAAAATGACCATGTCCAGCATGGAGGGCACTGCATACAGCAAAATCCCACTCAGCTCTATTAAGATGTTTCTATCAACCTTTTCCCTGGGCCTAAAATATTTGGTGTGTGAGCTAGTAATGAATCAGCAGCCCACATAGATAAGGCGTTAGCTCATATTTTCTCTTGCCAATAATCATTAGCCCTGTAATTGATTTCCTTCAGTGCAGTTTATGCATAGACTAAGCTGTCAGCTCAGAGAAGTCTGCCACGAAGCCCCTACAGCAAGTCAGACAGACCCCTGAGTTATCCTAGCAGGTCTGATAAGGAGACACAGTGATGGAGAGGACCTTCTGTGCCATTTATTCCTTTTCCAGCCATCCTCCAGCCTCATGGGTTCCTGGCATGCTCAGGGCACAGGTTTCACATAGGCAGTTGGTGTTGGTCTTTCTCTGCTGAGCTATTTTCCAAGTAGAAGTGAAAATGTGTGCATTTATTACCAGTTTTCCATCACTTGTTGCTTGTTCTTAGAGAAACAGTTATCTGTGGGATTTGAGTTGTTTATAATATCTGGTCTCTTAGGTCACTGACAAATGAGGGTTCATTTCAGCTCTAGGGTTTTGATTGCGTTACTTTGGTAACTGTGGGAGCAAAAGGCTGCTTTGTCCTTTCAAGAAATAGAGGCTGGCTCCACAGTTCAGGCTTTTGACAAACTGTCCAGGATTTTTATGGAGAGTATCCCACATCCCTTGCAACTTTGTAATGGCCCTGATGTATGAAATGTGTTCCGTAAAGTGCATTTTCCTCAGGGAGAAACTGGCTGGGAATAGTCAGGTGAGTAAACTGGTTTTGCAACAAGTCTCAAGTGATTCCATGGGCATAACCATCCTGCTTAATCTCACCATACTCTTGCAGAGGTGTGTGGCTTCCCAGCAGAGCTCATTGTGTGTTTGCAATGTCGGGGCTCAGCCACATGATCCAGATAATGCATCTTATGAAGGTACCGGGAGTCAGCTCGTGGTATGACTCCTGCTGTAGTTCTTACCTCCTCTTCCCCTTTTTATCTCCTGTGACAAGGTGATATATTTTTGCCAAACATGGCAAAATGGTGTTCAGTGAAACAGGCAGGTCACGCTTCTGCTGGAACATCTATGCTGACTTTTCAACCAAGACTGGAAGGCACCTACTCCTGCTGGGTGCAGCTCTATTCTAATTCTTCCTTCCCCGATGAGGATAAAACTTCTCATCTCAATAAGACCACACAGGTGGTGCTAATGCCAAGAATTCTTCAGTGCCTCTCCTCTGCAAGCCACACCAGGGAACAGGAATGTCACTTCAAAAACGTTTTTTTTCTGCTGTCAAGCTGCTGGAGCTTCAAAGCAGTTTCTTGCTGCCTGTGCTTTCATGCAGTTTGATGCCTGTGTTTTAGGGTTTATACATTAATGTTTGTTTCAGGCAGTCTGCAATAGCTCATTCCACACAGGGCAAAACGCTCTAACAAATATAAGACCTTTAGTTACTCTGGCTTAATTGTGTTCAAAACAGTTCTTACAAGACAAGACAAGACAAGAGAGCTTTTTAGTTCTCTGGGTTCATGAGATGGCAGGAATTAAGAGTGGTTGCTCTGCTGCCCTGTGAACCAGTGCACACAGAGCACTAGAGAGGGGCAGGGGTAAGAAATGGGCTTTTCTGAGCTGTTCTCAGGGAAGAATTATTTTCTGTGCACAAAATAGAAAATATCTTTCTCTTGGTACTTCTGAAAATGCCTAGTGGAATGAATTAATGCAATGTAATGAAGGGCAACAGTGAAGGGAAGCACATGTTCTCAAATCCCCTATCAACAACGTCTTGGAGATCATAAAATGCTGAAACTCCAGAGGCTGTTAATGCCAACTTCAGCTTCAAAACCACCCCTATTTCGACACTTAAAATGTCAGGTTCCTGCCATCATCTTGCTGTGTTTGTGCCCTGCCATCATGTCTGGAGGAGATGGCACACTTCCTTCTAAAGGCTGCATTTAATCTGCTTTCCAAAGGTATGTTTTTTTCAGGCATTAAGCTCTGCTCTCTGATCAGAACTCTTCAGAAGGAGCCTTGTTTTTTAATCAATGTTTTGCTCCAAGGACAGGAGAAGTTTAAAATGTGAATTTCTGCTGTTCCTAGATGTCTCCATGCCATCTCCCCTGAAACTAAAGTAGTGGGTCTGAGTCATCCTTGAAGTATTCCAGTTCTATGCTGAAATCAGTTGGATACACAGGATAAAAATGCAGTAATGCAGCAGTGAATCATCTCAGCAAAAACTTGGGGTTTGTAGCATCCACTTCTGCAATGCTCCATGGAGTACACTGCTGATTAAACTATGGGTGCCATTGCAGCCTCAAATTAGTTTTCAGAACTGCATGAGGAATAACTTCCTCCTGGTTTTCTTGGGATAGCAAGGAAGCGGAAGAGCAAAGATGCAATATTGTCCTTATTTATTATTAATATTTTTTCCTGTGATTTATTATCTGAGACAGTGGATGTTTCCCTGAGAGCTATGCTTCTTTGACGGGTCTATTCAATACTGCCATTTATTTGTTTAGGCTGAGAGATCTGAGCTTACAATATCTAATGTTGCAGTGAAGTTCTTGCAGGCTCAGGGAGTTTGTGAAATGGAAATTCCTCCTCCTGTTAAGGGAATTCTGCTTGCCTTGGAGGAAATGTCAGGAACATCATAATGTCTTTTTTTTTTTCTTTTTTTTTTTCTTTTTTTTTGGTAAGCACCTTATTTTTATCAACAGCTATTGAGAACTGTGCAATGGTTTCATATTCTGAATATTGTTTTTTCTGATCTGCAGAGGTTAAGGGAGTGATCAGGAGTTATCACACTACCAGAAGGTATTAAAAATATGGAAGGTGATGAGAAGGGCTCAGTGTAACTACTAGCAGCATATAAAAATGAATAATGTGCTGCTTAACAGTTTTGATGCTGCTTCTATTTGCCTTATCTATGAAAGATACAGCAATCCTCTGCCTTGCCAGTCACTCCTCTCATCTACCCTAACTCACTGCTATTTGTCCTCTCGCCTTCAGTCTCCATCCCCAGCCTTTCTTGACTTCCAGTAAAATGGGGGAAGGGAAAAAGGAGAAAAAAATACCAAAACCAGCCTAAAAATACCCCGAAGTTTGGGGAAAATATTGGAGTTCCTTGTGCTCCTATCATGCAGAGAAAGGAGGTTGCTTAGGATCACAAGCTGTGCTTGTGCAAAGATGCTCACGTGTCCAGTCCAGGAGGAACATTGATTTAAGTCTCTGCCTCTGAAGAACAAAGATGATGAAAAATTCAATGCAAAATGGTTGGCAAATGCAGCTAAATACCACTTGATGAATCACCAGTGTAATCTACCAGTACCACAAGCCTCTAGCAAAAGTGACAGCAGATAGCTTATCCCAAATGGCACAAAAATTATGGATGTGGTATTCATAACATCTCTGAGTAAGTAGACTTGAGACTGGTCAATATGGAAAAAATATGAGCAGTCCCTTGTTAAATCTCTGCACTAAATATTTATTTATTAGCCTGACAAAATGGATCACGCGGTGTGCATAGATGGCACAGAGCATACTGTCCTTGCTGTTCAGCTTGAGGGAGACACAGGAAGGTTACTTGGGTTAGAAACCAGGTCAAGCAATCAGCCAAGGAGCTGGGAACAACAACATTATGTGCTGTCAGACCAAATCTAACCTGCTAAAAATACAAGCAGGGCAGGCAGTGATCTTGCCCGTTAGTTCAGTGCCTCTGTTGCTGCTGAGACACTGCTGAAATGCTTTATCTCATTGAAAATATGTTTTTTTTCAAAAATATAAACAGAACCCAATCCCATACAGGAGAACAAGTTCTAAATGAAATCCAGTTATTATATTGGGAAATGTTTAGAAACCTTAGTTGAGATAGCACAGAGTGAAGATTTTTATACCAAGCTGTAGATACCACCAGTGACAACAGTCAATGTGTTACCTACAGTTTTATACTGTGTCTTAGCAAGCTTTTCTTTTTCAGTAGAAAATGTATAAATATATTCCTTCTCTCTGAGTAACAGAAATAAATTATTTTAAGGGTTAATATGATTTGAAGTTTTCTTTTCTTTGAGGAGGCCGATCTGAATAATGCTCATGATGGGGTTTTGTTTTAATACATGTATTCGACTCTTTAGACCTGGGAATACCTCTGAAGTCTTCAGTTTCAATTTGGCCATCTTCATGTCTGTGTTGAGGGAGGAACATAATGGTGAAAACAGGCTTTGCAAAACCTCTCAGTCTTGGTTTTCTGCCCAGTGATACACTAGAGGACTTGGCTATGTGAATGTGTATGTTCTGGAACATCAGAGATGAAGAGAAATGGAAATCAGCACTGCATTTTGCCTTCCCTTCAAAACCACTGCCATAACACGATCTCCAGTTGCTGTCATGCCAGTCAGTGTGTGTAGGCTGTGTCTAGCCTACTCCAGGTCTGAAGAAGGCATCATACATGGGAGCTATCAAGGCTCAGCTCCTCAGATTTGCAGGAAATTGAATTTGATGGATCAGTAATCTCATCTGCTTTTCCAATCCCATTTGCTTTTGCCCCACTAGAAGCATCAATGAGCTAAAATGTCCCTGACCTTTCAGCTGTGCAGTCACCTCTGTAGCTGGCACAGATGGACTAGATGGCATAGATGAAGGCTGCTGGGGCAGTCTTTTGGTGCTTTCTTCCTGTCTCACTAAAAGGTTTGGAAAATACCATAATTTCCTACAGAACCTATCCAACAGAAGACTGCTGTTTTCATGCGGATTTATCCTATGGATCCCAAGCCAATATTCATATAAAGTGCTCATTCTTTGTATGTGTGGATGATAGGGCATGCTGCTTTTAAGACAAGAAGAAAAAGCTGTGGATGGACAGAGGGAGTTTTAAGATTTTTTTTCCCAACAGGAAAGAAATAATCTTTATTGGGGTTATCTTTTCTTTAAAAAACACCTCATACTTTCTAAACACAAAAAGTTCCTTTCTATAATTTTTTGGCCTCCTTATACCTTCTTAAGTTTACCAGCATATTGAAGGATGGAGACTTTCAAGTGTTTGAAAGCTGAAACTACTTTTCAGTGAAGTCACCAGGAGCTTCATGACTAATTTTAGTAGGGAGGGGGAAGGTGAGCAATCCTTGCCACCTGACAACAGACAGGAAGCTGAGTACCTCCACAATTGCTCATCTGCTGACAATTCAAGAGTATTTTGCTATCTTTAAATAGATAACATAAAAGGTCGCCTCTAGACTTGCCTCTGAAAACAGGAGGAAAGAGTAAAGCTGCAAAAAGTTTCCATGGCTGCTCTGTTTTTACTTTTTAGTTTTTTGCTCAGAAAAACTACCGACCGATTTCTTGTTTGTTCTCCATCCTGTGCCACTTCTGTCCTCATCCTTCACTCACATACCAGTGTATGACTAAAGGTCTTTGGTCCTTTGTGATCCAGCTCTTCAAACCACAAAAGTGTTGAGTGGAAGAGACCCCTCGAGGTTATCCAGTCTAACCTCTCATTCACTTTCTCCTCAAACAACATTTGTCTAAGAACCTTAGGAGCATCAATCTTCTTTACCAAGTGACAGCATCTTATGAAAAATCCAGGATATCTGCAGCTTTGTGACCCTTCCAATTTAAAGCCTGTTCCTCTTCCTCATCTCCTCTACTTTCCTGTGGCTATGGCAGGTTGCCAAGCCTTTCAGCAGGACACTTCTACCTTTTGGTTTTCCCTCTGTTCCTTTCCCCTCCCACTGAGTTGTCCAACTCCCTGTAAATTTGAGTCTTACCACCTCTTGTCTCCTTTACAAGTTAATATGGACCTGTAGGAAGAAGCCAATAACCAAATACCACAAAAGATGGAAGTGCGTTGTTTGTCCTAGTGCTGGATCATTCTACAATAAAAAATCATTATCCCTTGAGTCATTATTGAATGACATGTTCTTTGAGTAGCATACACCAAAGTAGCAACTGAAGTGCCTGGTGACTATGGCCGTAAAAATAGGGTGAGAAATATTGCTTATTCTTTCTACCCATCTCAGATTACAGGACAGCCATACCATGAGTTTTCCTTGGCTTGAAATGCCTGCCTCTTCCCTTTGCTGAGGAAGACAGAGCCAGGGAGAACAGACTGTGGCATGTGGGAAGCAGAAGGCCACAGGAAAAGATGCACTTGCTGCAGCTGATGCTGCTGCTGAGTTATTGATGGTGGACAAGAGCTGCTGAAGAGTGTAGAACAGACATGGGGAAAGGTGGAAAGGGGAAAGGTGTGCTGAGAAGGTGGGCCTGGGGAAAAAGCCCAAAACAAATGGAACTGTGGGGGTCTCCTCTGCCAGGGAGCTGTGGTGCTGCTGGGCTTCCAGACAGAGCGTGATGGCTAAGACAGCAGCAGAAACATTCATTAAAATGACTGTTTTAGCTTTTTGGACAATTAGTCTGATAATTACGCCACTTATTTATTATAATAGCCTGCAGTTAATGGATGCTCTGCAAGGGAATTAATGTGTCCAAATTATTTTAGAAATACCCTGAATATGCCATCTTTTTAAATAATAATGCAGAACGTCTCTGTAGGATGTTTAAATAAGTTGCAGATTGCTGTGTCAGGGCACCCTGCTACCCAGACATGCTGACCGCTGTTCAAAAGCCATACTTGCTCCTCAGAAAGTCAAACACACATTAAGGAAAAATCTCTTGCTATGGGGCTGGGAGCAGGACCCTGAGGCTGCTGTGTGCACTACCAGAGCAGGGATGCTCTGCAGCTCTGTAGCAAGCTGTGTGCACCCACCGAGGCCCTGCCTGTGCTTTGCTTCCATCAACAGCAGGGTAATACCTCGGCTGCCTCAGCTCTGGCTTGGTTTGTGCCCTGCCTCTTTGTCAGAGAGAGATGGTGCCTTTGCCTACAGGCTGTGGCAGGCCTGTTTATGATCTGCTCAGCTCAGCCTGTCAGAGGCAGTTAAGATACCTTCACCTAAGCAAATGCTACTTGCTATTTCCTTGTTATGAAACAAAGGTCGTTTGAACTGAAAATACCTCTGTTCCTAACCAGAGAGGGGGAGAGTTCTGTCTAACTGGCTGCTGAAGCAGCACGGGAGCCATGGGAGTGGGGAAGGGAGCAGAAGCTGGAAGCTAACACAGCTATTGCCAGGGCACAGATGATGTTGACTGAGTTTGCATGGGTAAAACAGGCAGCCTCTCCAACCCTCGGCCTGGGTTTCAGCTGGCTGATCCAAGGCTCCATGTGGAGCAGTGCAGCTGTGTGACCTTGCCTGATTTCACTAATTGCCATTAAGATGTGATAAAGTCCATGAGCTAAATGATATGTGAGATGAGAGAAAGAGATAGCAGGTCCAAGGATTCAAAAGGAGAAATACAGCCTTGACAAAGGCATAAAACTCAAAGGAAAAAGCATGGAAGAAAATGGCAATTGGGCAATGTCAAGCATCAGCCTTCTCTCATGCAGCAACACCGAAAACCATTTCCCTACCCCCATACTGGAAGCAAGGTAGAAATTTTCCTGTTGGGGTGGTGAATGTGTCCATGTTAGCCCGTGCTGGACAGCCAGAAGCAGGGCTGCTTCAGCACTTCCTTCATTCCCCTACCCCACTGTCCTGACTGCACTGGTTTCATTTTGCAATCAGAGTAATTCCCATCTCCAGCTCCTTCTTCATGCTGAGACAGCAGAGAGAAAGGAGTGGTCCAGTAGTGGTTGCTAAGTGCCACACTGCTCTTTTCAGACACCCACAGCCTCAGCAGGCTGAAGGTAAAACTCCTGTGCCCCAGCCAGGACTGGAGCCTGGATCTGTGAATCCTGACTCCAACAGCTACAGTAGTACTCAAGCCATGCTTCCCAGACAACGAGTGATTTGCACTGATTTGCATGGAGTAAATCAGCTGTACACCAAAAGCTGCAATATTTAATACCTCCATTAACTGCCTTTATATCAAAGGGGCAGGATGGAGCCTATCTTTATGTGTGCCTTGGTTTTGTGACACTGTGCTATATTTTTAAAAGAAGGACAAGATGTTCTGTTCTACAAAGCAGCACCTACTGAACGATACGAACTAGCCAGGTACTTAAAATTATAATGGTGGCTAACTCTAATGGACTGAAATCTGTGTAAACCTGAAAAATCCCATAAAATGAAGACAATTATGCCTTCTGTATCAGGCAATTTTTGAACATGAACAATGTGTGTTCAGGAAGAAAAAAGATTCACTGAAGCTACAGGGGAAATGATGGCAGCTAGTATTCATGGGGCTGGAACGAAATATTGTTTACAGATCTCCACTGGTTGTGAAATTATCTATACTGAAGAAACTGGATGCAGTCTAAAGCAAAGATTGAAGGAGCATAAAACATGTAATATTGTAGTTACAAGGCACATAAAATCTTATTGGATCTGTGATAAATATTTGTGCCTGAGCAATTTTACATTTTACAAACTGCTTTCCCTGGAGGATGGTTAAAAAATACAAGGACACCCAATTTATCAGTTTTAAAATCAAGGGGCTCCCACCCTATGATGAGGGTGCAATATACCTGTTCTCAAAAGTGTCCAATTAATTGTTTAGTTTTGTATTGAAAATATTCCCTTTTTTATTAAAGCTGCTTTCAATAGATAGGGGTATCATCTCTTGGGCTGCATTAATAAAGGCAGAAGATGTCCCTAAAGTGATGCTGGTTTGGAGTTGAAACCATATATTAAACTCCCCATGGGGGATGAGGAGTCCACAATGCAGAGTTAAATGGAAGCTCTGCATTCAGCTGCTGTACAACATTTGGAATTTTTCTGTGGGACTTGGAAGAGGTTGTGCTATACATTTTAAAAAGATGCAAAAAATGCAGGCATGTACTTTGTGAAATTTGTGGATGGGGAAGGAGGGCATTTGAAGATGATGATAAGACTCCCTAAGTTGCAATGAAATGTTTTCTGCAATCTTATATTTCAAAATCCATAAGGATCTCTCATGGACACGTTTGTTTTTTCCTTTTGACTTGGCCATTTATACACTTAAACTGGTAATTCCTTAGGCATTTTTCTATTGTTCCTCATTGATTGTTCTGGGTGTAGCCTTTTTCCCCTTGGGAAGAGGTCTCCACCCTTTTTCGTGCATGGAAGAAATTTAAAATACTAAAACTAAAATAAATCTTCTCTGTAGATTACTTTCTCTTTTCCCACATCACTTTTTGTTCAAATCTCAGGCTTGCTCCTAGCTCAACTCTCCAAAGGAAGAGCTTTACCTTCACCTTTTCCTAAGAGCATCTTATCTGTCAACTTCCTTTTTATTCACTAACCAGCGTGGAGGTTTATCCCTTGCTCTCGAAAACAAGTATTTCCATCATTCTTCACAGAGGTTCTTGCTAATTAACAGGTCAAATAGTCTCAGGATGTGGTTTGGTGTTCTCATTGAGTCACGCATGTGTTTTTTGAAGAATTGATTTGGAGAAAGCAGAAGAGGCTACCAAGTCACCACAATTATACTGGGGAGAGCTAACACCTCTGAGCCTGGTGCAAATCTCTGTGCTGCTGAACAGCTGACTGACAGCATGTAAAAAACCAGAGAGATGATTTAAAATTGTGTCCACCATTGTGGAGATTTGGTGTAGGCCTTGTGCTATGTGATGCAAAGACATATTAGTAGTGCCTCTCTGAACAAAAGAAACCTGCTATCCACCTTTTGGGGAGGGAGGGGGTAATATTTTAAGGAACTGCTGTAACTGCATGGTTTCATGTTGGATGGGGACTGGAACAGCAATATTAGAGGGAAGGTGTTTCTGTTTAAGAAGCAAAGTCTCAAGGTAATGGTCAGTGGCTAAATATCTACAAAAATGGGGGCAGTGGAAAGGGGAAGAGGCAGGCTGCCGTGGATCACTTGCAGAGCAGTTCCATATAATGTATTTACATGTGCATGCACCATTGTTTGTGCCCCTGGAACCGTTTTGAGGGTTAAAGCAGAATATTTTTTATTATGGAGTAAATGCCACCACTCGTACATTTTGCCTGTCATAATTCTGAAACTAGGCAATGTAGCAAAGAGGATTTAAGTAACCCAACCCTAACCAAAATGATCAAAAGCAGATGGCTTTAACTAGGTTGCTTTTTAGAGTCATTGGTGGGCACTGGGCAGTTTTACCCATCTGCTGCAGTCGGGTGATTTGGAAAGTAAATGTTTGGAGAGTTAAATATCAGGGTAGGAAACTCAGTGCCACATAGCTGTAAATAACTTCATGGTATTCCATGTGATTAAACATCTTTAACTGGTTGATCACTTCCCATTAGTTATCTGGCCAGGACTGAGATTAAATTAAAGTCTTACAACCTACTGGGAGAGTTCACAACTACACAAGCTTACAAGCAATTTGGCTACCAGGCCACTCTAGGCAGCTCGCAGAGGAAGAGCGTTAAAGTCAATTATCAGCCCTCTCACCCATTTAATTTCTGGAATGGAAACTTAAATAGACAAACAAAGGTGTCTGTAGGTAAAGCGGAAAGTCTGGATTGAATGATCAGACATGCAGCACATCATACAGTTTTTGTTTTTGTGTGATACATCATAGTCCCGATATTTTTTATAGCTTTACCTGTATTGGCACACCACTGGTGAAAGTCCCTGCCTCTAGCTGCTCCAGATATACATTTAAATTAACAATTTTGCTGCTATCTTCATAATCAGAAAAAAAGTAACCAGAAAGATAAACAGGAGATGTCTAATCACATCCAACAACAGACATCACTCTCTCTTTCCTGATCTCTAGTAGCCTGAGGAAATAGCAACTGCATTTTGCATCATGTCCTGAAAGTCATCAGTCCACATCCACTGAGAAGTGATGCAAAATGCTAGCAAGTCTACTCCCAGCAAGCAACCAGAGTCTAGGCTGAAAGTCCCTGAAAAGTGCAACCTGCGTAAGGAAGTAGTTCCTTCCTACATCGCAGTTGTCAGGAGCAGGAAGCAGGCTGGTATCACCTCTCCAAGATTTAACTCGTGCCTATATTTGTGCTTTGTCACATGTCTATATTTCTTGCAGAGAAAAACATCAAAATCTGAATTACCCATACTGCAATGTTTATTAATTCCATTCATTTTTTTTAAGGCAGGAAATATTAAGGTGTAAGCTCAAAGGAAAACGTGATTTTTTCAGTTTCATGCTTTGAGTAAAAATCAAAGACAGACTGCTAGGCCCACCTTTCATCTGTACAAAATGTTTTTTTGTCAGCCTCCTTAATGTATTTGATGCAGGGTTTTCTGTGCATTTTCTTCAGCAGGAGAAGGCTGTGTTTTTGCAGGGTGCAAAACCACTTTGCTCTTTTGATTTGTTGTGAGGAGACAGATGTGTATCAACCTGTTCTTCAGCTACTAAAGTCAATATTCTGAATCAGCTGATAGAGTAATGGAAAAGCCAGGGCTAGATCCAGGGTGTGTACCTGAGCTCCAGTGCAGTCTGTAAAGCAATGCAGGGGGGTTGATGCCTGATCCTTAAGCTGTGCAAAAACTAAAATTGAAATGCAGGACAGAAGGGTTTGTTGGTCTTGCACCCTTGCTCAACTCACATCTCTGAGGCACAACTGGGGACCAGTTCTGGCAGCTCTTCGAACACTTGGAGGGTAGGCTGCTTACCATCTTCCCAGTACTTCCCAGTCTGGAAAGCAGGGAAAGTGTCTTCCAGAACTGGGGAGAAACAAGGGTGCCACCTGAAGCTGAGCAGCTGCTGGAGCAATGCTCTTGCTCAGTGTGTGTGCAGCTCCAGCAAGTCTTGCCCTCCCGGGTGTTTGAGCACAGGACATCCATAGCTCATGCATGCCCTGGCCACCTTGTAGGCAGCCAAAACATCACCCACACAAGCATTCTTCATGATGTCTGGGCAAGCCAGAGGGAAGGCATGGGGTCCAGTATGCCAAGAGGGGCACATGTGTTCAATCCACCACACTCTGGTGTTGTGGGGCTAGGAAAAGCTGCTGTTCAGGAAGGCATTGCTGAAGAAACAACGTAACTCTGCTTTTCCCCAAGCTTTCAGAGAAAATGCCCCTTAGGGTACCAACTTCTTGCTGAGGTGGTCACAGAGGCTCATCAGGGTTACACAGGTTCTTTGATGCTAAACTAAACTAACATCTGGCTAAACTTTGATTGCTTCTTCTACTCATGCTCATTCCTAAAGTTTTATTGCAGGGAAGGGCAAATATGAAAATGTTAATGTGCAGTAAACTATTGGATTGTGACTGCTGCTGTCATGATCCCATGTGTAGGTCATCGTTCCATTTTCTTAGAACTTTTCTGGGAAATTGCTTAGGTGAGTTTAACTTTGTGGGCACTGTTATAAACAAGCTGATTGGACATCTTGTCCTGGGCATTGCTCTGTCCTGGACAGCAGAAAAGAGTGACATGGGAACATAGCAAGAAAACATGTTGGAAGCAAGAGACTGACATTTCTTCCCTGTAGGATATTATAAGATGTTCCTACCTGTAATTATTAAGCAGAATATGAGTGTTTTCCTTGGTGCCTTATGAAATAAAAGAGGGATGTTTTCATCCATGTTACCAATAAGAATAAAGGAAGAGATGATCAGAGCCACCAGTTTTTGAGAACACCTACAACAAGCATGCTGGGAAGACAGAAAACCTGTCACAAAGTCTCATGTAAGAGAGACAAGCCATGCTTAATCAAAGCTGACACAAAATCAAGACTTTTCAAGGCAATACCTGCATTAAAAGATAAGTATTCAGACACTGTCAGTCTCTGCAAACATCTCCTGGTGCCACCAGGTAAAAAAAAAAGATCCTCATCAGTAATACGTGATTTTCATTCCACTGTATATGTCACCAAACCAGCCTTTCTGAAAACTTGGCTGCAGAAATTTCTGAGGTAGTGAACTATCCAGAGCTTTGATTCCACAATACCATCTGTGGGGAAAAGCCACATGAAGGTGGGCAGCCAGGGAGAAACAAGGTTAGGAAGAGGTGGAATACCAGAACACAATTTAGTAAGACAGACAAAGTCAAATTTTATCCTTTTTTTTTCTGAAAGGAAATCCTAATTTCTTAATATTCACCCAAATAGATTTCTGCAGCACTACAAAGAAATTAACCAAGAAAATAATTTGTCCACAGTTCTGAGTTATTTTGAGGAGAAAGGCAGGCCTTGGAGTCTAGAGAAAAAACAGGAAACTCATCTAAAGACTGAACACAGGAAATATAAGCAGTGGTAGGCTGTGGGGCAGAAGCAAAATGGCCACTAGAAACCTATATTATTTTTGGTCAAGTTGCTTCTGAAGATACATCCTGAGTGCTTTGGTGCTGTCCATTGCTGGCTTAAAATCAACACAATGACACAGTGCCACTCTTGGCATAATAAAACACATGTATTGTTCAAAATGCTTATTTTTAAATACTCTATTTAATGATAGTTTCACATGCCACATGCTGAGTAATAACAGGAGAGGGCTCAATTGTTTTTAAAAACAAATAAATGGACAAAAAAAAACCCCTTTTGGCGATGAAAAGAGCAGTTTGTGAGACTGCTTTAAATGCAACTGTGTTTTAGCTCTGTGCTCTCAGACTCATCACTTAGTGCTTTCTCCAAACTTTTGTGTAGCCACTGCTGCTTTAGCCAAGATTTTTGTTGGAGACCACATCTTTCCTTTAATGACATGGTGGGGACAGTATTCTTAGTGGGGATTTCACATGTCTGTAGGTTTACCCAGTTTAAATACATTATTAGGGAATTGTTTAATTTTCCAAAGCTATGTGCAAAAGACAGACTTCTCAGCAATATAAAATAAGAAAATATTTTCTATCTCTTTCTATTTCTTCTGCTGCTTCATTACTGTCTTGTTTTCCAAAAAAACCTGTCTGTCTGCTATCTTCTCATGCCTTGGGTCTCACATATAGGATTGTCCTGCTGGCAACATATTTTGGCAATTGCTACCAAAGAAAAAATTCAAATCTGTTTTGGATTTTGTCCTTGGGAAAAAAAAAAAAAAAAGAAAAAAAAAGAGAAAAAAAGAAAAAAAAAAAAAAAAAAGGAGCTCTTTCCAGCCTTTATGTCCATAGTTAATTCTGCAGAATTGGATGGTACAATGAAGGTGTCCGAGTCCAGTGGAATATTGGCTGCCTGTACTTGAGAGTGGTAACACCTCGGTCACTGGGCTTCTCAAACTCCTTTTGGTTGCAATAGCTCACTGACCAGCTTCTCAAAGTTATCTTATTCTTTGAAAAAGAGACTTGATAAGCTTTTAGTACATTAAAGTGCAAAAGCACATGATGCTTTTTATACTCCGTCAGAGGCTTCACTTCCTTTCTTTCAAAGTATTTGTTTCTCAAAAGGAATTTAAAGGTAGGATAATGTGTAATCTGTGTGATTTGCAAATTTGCATTTTGTAATTATTTCTACAAAAGCCTGAGATGCTGGATATGTGGATGTGCTGAGGAGCATTCAGTTAGCTTGTTTCCTAATATTCAGATGTTAGGTCTCTCATATCATATGTTGCTTGGGGAAAGAAGCATCTTGGTGGCCATGCTTTGAGTAAACAGGTCTATTTCCTGTTTATGAGCTGGAGTGGGAAACTTGGTCATTTCTTTGCACACACAGCCCAATTGACCTGGGATTCTGCCATGCACAGTCTCTGCTGATGGCTTAATTTTAGACCCAGCATCTAAGAAAGATTTAACATTTGTTCTTTTTTTTCTTTTTTAACATCAATTACTGTGAATAGTTACACAGCACTTAACCCTTGAATAACAATGCATTTGGTACTTTTTTCCTCCTTAGGTATCTTACTGTGCCTTTTTTAACTTCAAGTTGTTTGTGCCATTTTACTCCCCCAGGCCAGATGTCCATCTGTCTTCGTGTTCTGAAAACAGTATATGATCAAAGAAATTTCAGAAATAATGCAGAAATTCATTACAAACTTGCTTTTAAACAATGATTTCTGAATGCAATTTAGAAATATAACCTAGAAGAAAGATTTTTAAACAGCAATGCCTCTGCTAATGGGAAGTATTGTTCCATGACTGCCTGCCCAAGAGGAGATCTATAGACTTGTGAACAAGTTCTAGTGCAGGCCAGATGTTCTTTCTGTCTTACCCACCTTTTTCTGTAGAGAAAGTTGTGCACAGGATGGCACAACAATAGGTTGGGGAAATGTTATTTTCCTTCCTCTGGTAAGGAAAATCTTACAGTAGGAAGTATGTACCAGTAATTTTTGCCATACAGCTGTTCTTAGCATGAAAGCCTCCATTGCTAGACTGTTACCTTTTGCTGATTTTTAACTTGACCTAACATTGTTTGCACATGGCTTTCTAAGCTGTGATGTAGTTATTAAACAACTCCAAGTCCCACTCTTTGCTGTCCCCATTCACAAACTTGCACCTCTATCCCACACTGTATAAAGAGGCATGAACTTGCCTGTAGACTTGCAACAAAATGCTGTAGGGTGTTCCCTGGAGTCTGGTAAGCTGCCCTGTTTTAGCAGTGTACCTTTCACATGAGAGTGAGGGGTCTGTGATCAACAGCCTTGCCCTCAGCTGGCTTCTAGGCTTCCCCCCACCTCCAGCAGAGAGCCTGTTGAAGCCACGGGCTGTCAGGCTCAATTATTTGCACAGCATCTTAATAGGACTTGCAGTTTCCCTATAAAAAAAAACCCAACAAAACAACACACCACCACCCCAAAAAAAAAAAAAAAGCCACTAGGGTCAATTGTCCTTTCTTTAAAATTGGTTTTATGGAATTCATCTCTCCCTGGGAGATTTGAGGCACTCCTGGAATTACCGCATAATCAACTCCTGTCTTCTCTGGGGACTACACTGCTATGAAATCAAATAATGTTGTAATCTCGATGTGAAAACCAACTTCAGTCAGCACCTTTGATCTCAAAGGTTTGAGAGTGTCACTGAAAGAATTACTTTGAGCCTGATAGTCTTCCAATCAAATTGCAGCAAGTATTGACTATGATCTCTCCCAAACCTGCAACCCAAGCAAGAAAGGGCCTGGGCAGGTCTTAATGAGAGGCTGCCAAAAAAAGACTCACATGACACGAGAGAGGTATTTTAGGATCTATTGCTTTCCTCAAGGGCTTTCCACAGTTGTAGCACTGCAGTGTGGTTTAGTAAGTGCAGAGCTAAAGGGATTACTGGTTGCACTGCTGAATGTAACCATGGTCCAGATCCTTTGTGCCCTACAGCTGTCCTGTGGCCTTATTTAGAGAAGCTAACTGCAACTTTTCACTCAAAACAAGACTTTCTGTGTGAAATGGGCTTTCACTGGAACGGCATCATTCTTGTTTCCCTGTTTTTTGGAAACAAAACTTACAGAAAAACAAGATAGGGGAAAATGCACTTTTTTATTGCTTTGGTCAGTCTTTTCTGTTTTCAGTTTCATTTTTCATTGGTAACAAAGAAGGCTGTTTTCGGTGGCATTTTTTAAGATGAAAAAAATTCCTATGAAAAATAATTGGTCTTTTTCAACTGCCTCCATAAGAGAGCCCTATAAACTCTAATCCTGCAGCTGGGGCTATTAACCCATACTTCTGTACCCTAGCAAAGCTGTACTGAAATCAATGGAGCAGAGCACGACTGGCAGCAAGAATGATTATAAGATCAGTGGCCAATTAGGCAAAAAGACAGCTCAAGACTGTTATGATATGGGAGCTAAAGCATTGTCTTCTTAGGTAACAGAGATAAATCACTGAAAACAAATCCACATGGCTTTGTAGAAAGGCACCAAATGAGAGTTCTACAATATTTTTGCAGATCTGCTGGGGAAGAAAATGTCTTTTTGACAATGTTTTGCAGTAGTATCTTAAATTATTATATCTAGAGAACAGAAATACACCACAGCTTTTTGTACTCAAGTTAATATTGGGGTGAGAAAAATATTTGGTTTTCATCTCTACCAGTTTTACTGCATGCTGTAATTGCATCTTGTGCTGTACCAAGGGACACATTCAGCCTGCTTTGCCAACTCGCTTCCACAGAAGTTATGGGAAGCTTTATTTGATTATCATGCCAGATAGAGGAGAACATTTTCATGCAATGCCTGTGTTTCAGCTGCTTCCTTTTAAGTATTCCTTTGCAAGTGGTTAATGATAATGATAATTTGATAATTTCTTTATGATTATACTTTCCTGTAGAAAGAAAGGCTAGGCGGTCATGCAGTTCATCTGTGTTCTCTTTCTCTCCAGAATTTCTGGACCTTTTTGACCCCTCTTAAGCAAATCCGACACATGGCAGAATTTTTCAACCTTTTAATTTTCTACAGGGTCTGTGGAGGGAGGTTACTGGTCTCACTGGAAATGCCTAAATGAAGGTGATTTCAGGAAGAGCTGACACTTTGTCAGTCACCACAGCCATGGCACAGGAGGCAGCCACTAGAAAGAACCTGGATATATGAAAAGCCCCAGTTACAACTTGTGTTTTCGTGGGTACCAAAGCCAGAATGCTCTCAGATGGAGAAGCATTAGACCGGACTTTGGCAACTTCATGCCCACAGACATCATAGCAGATACTTACAGGATGCAGGAAACCGTGTTGCAGAGAGTTTTGGGGCTCTTTAGGGTTACAGTTGAAAGAACAAATACTTTCCATGCATAGAGAAAAAAAAGAGAAAAAAAAAAGAGGTCAAGTTATGAAGCTTAGAAAGTAATCAGTAATTCATTAGTGGAGCTCTAAGTGTTATTAGCTCAGAAGAAGTCATGATCTACTCACAGATAGTCTGCTAGTACAAAGAGATGAAATACACCAGATAATTTATCTGTTGTATGAGAATCACTTTGTTCTAGCCATTATTTTTTGCTATATAATTTCTTTCTCTATAATTTACTTTCCCTTTCATATTGTTTCTTTTTTTTTAAGACCATTTTCTATTTGTCTTTTATTTCCTCATTTAATTATGTGCATAAAAAGAATAAAATACTGAGATGTTTAAACAACTCATTAAAACCTGCTTGTAATCCTCTGTCTGGGACAAAAACTGCTGCTGTGTTCAATAGCCCAGAATACCGTAGCTTTATCAATCTTCTAAAAAATCTTGTAAATCACTACTGTGGGCTGTCTCCAGTTTCTTGTAAATCAAGTAAATCACAAACTGGATCTCTCAAGGAGATTTTCCAGGCACTTTTGACTGTCTGTACAGCTTCTGTCTTCATCCACTCCTGTGGTACAAAGCCTTTACTCCATAATCGCTACGACACACACAGCCTGGAGTTCCACTGAATTATTGGAAGGTGAGAGTGAGGCTTTCAGAGACAGGATTTTCATGCTTATAAATTTTATTGGTGTCATCTTATTCACAAGATATATGTAGGTCTCCTACAATATCTGTGACATCCATATCCTGCCTTATAATCACACTGTGCCACAACCATCACAATGATTAAAGAGATTACTTTTTTTCCCTTGTGTGGCGAGATTAGGGAAGTTCAGTGAAATGGGAGAAGAGCGATGAAGGAGCACAGTTCTATATCATGATCAGTTCCAGGGGGAGGCCTTTAGAGGAAGCCTCCCTGTGCCCCTGAGGACTCAAGAAGCAGCATTTTCAAGTCATGAGAGAGAGTGGGCACCTGCCTCCCACCCCCTTTCTGGGAGAGCTTAGGACTGGGTCCTGCTTTTGAAGCAGATCTGGTCCTGCAAAAAGGCCTGCAGCAGACTGCAAAACCCGCCAGACAGACTAGACACAGCCACGAGGTGATGAGGCACAAATTTGATGGTGGCTCTGGGAGGGGCAATAGCTGCACCCCACAGCGGGATGGGGAATGTCTGGGTGGGAGGCTCCAGGAGAATGCACCTCTCCCCACCCCCTTGCACCTATCAGCCACCTCAGTACCTCCCACCTAATTAGAGGTGTCTAATTTTGCTGTTGAGACTCACAGCATTCTTTTTGCTATTCCTATTTCTACCCACCATCCTGCCCCTACACTGGCTCTCCTCTGCAGTGTGTCCATTTCACTTTAGGCAGTGGTTTTGATTGCATCATTTGAGTCTCCATTGTGGTTGTAGTAGAGAAAATAATAGCCTCTGTGTATCTTCTGTCTATAATTATTAAAATAGGATCTGGACTGACTCTGACTTTATAAAGAGAGCAGGGTGGATGTGAAGGGGCACAGATGCAGGGAGAGAACTGGGTCTTATGGAAGTCCCAGAGGCCCCCAGTGAGCCCATGGTTCTTCTGTGTTCCTTCCTCTGAAAGTGAGGCTTGAATACACAGATTACTGTGAGTCTTCTGGTCTGCTGTCCCATGGAAACTGTTTCTGAGGATAAGCTTTTGACTCAAAAAATCACTCAGTTTAAGTTTTGTACACCCCACAGCTTACAGACCCAAAGCAGAACACTGCAATATTTGTGGATAAATTGGATAGGAAAATGAGTAAAGTATTTGTGATAGTCCCTGTCTAACTTCAAGATTACCAGGGCACCAAAGACGTCTTAAGTATCAGAGAGGAAATTCTGAATTGAAGACGTCAACTTGTCCTTAATGTGTCCTGGTTTTCCCAGGCACAGTACGTCTCCCATTAGTGTGTGGTTGATGGAACAGATGGGCTGCAATGCTTGAGCAGGGACATGGGTTACAGGGAGGCTGCAAGACTTTGATTTCCACTTTAAAACTGTTGGCATTGTTTTAGTGCTACCTCTTAGCTGTCTTGTTTTAAAGGGCAGTGAGTCTTTGCAATAATGCCATGTCCTAAACTGCTGGACAAAGGGCACTCAGTTCTGTGTGGTCTCAGCACTTTGGAAAACACCGTAGACCTCTTAAATAGAGGCACAATGAGCCATCACCTGGTTTTATTGAAAGGTCGCAGCAGATGAGGATGTCTAAAATCACAAATCACAGCACCAACTCCTTAATATTCCTGCCTCAGTTTTCTCTTCTGCAGACCTGGACTGGTAACAGCTTCCTACCTACCAGGGATGCTGCATACATTAATTATAAGACAATTTAAAGCATTATTTTTATTCTAAGTAGCACTGTTTATACCGTAACAACCTGGGAAGTGTTTAAGTGGCTCCCTACCTACCATCTTATGCTTGCATTCACTCTTAAGGTAGATCACCTTTATCATATCACCCTTGTCCCGAATGTTACCAGGCAGGTTACACCTGTGCTTTTCAAAAGCAAATTTCTGAGCCCTGTTGTGAGCTATAGCTTGGGAAGGAATTTGACAGGGAAGACAGGGACCTTTCTCCACGTCCCCCGTCCATCCTTTTTTTCCAAGTGTCCCAGGTAGTTTTTCTGCTTAAACTCTATTACATCCCCTGCAAAGAACGAGTAGGCTGCCTTTTGCATACTTCTGCTAATGAGGATAGCAGAAATACTTGAAGCTACCCCCAGAGCTGTGGAAACAGAATCAGAGCAGTAGCTGTTCCTGAAGCCTCCCCCTGTCCTGCTAGTTGAGAACTCGAAAACATTTTCCTTTGCCTGTGTGCCTGCTGGTAGCACGCAAGTTTCTCTCTCCTTACCAGAAACGTTTCGGCAAACTTCCCTTTGCATTTAAAGGAAGGTGTTTTAATGCGTGCTTTTAGTCTTGGCAGCGAGGCCGAGCTCGGACTCGGTGATGATTTCCAGCCGCTCCAAGGCATTGCCCAGCAGAGGGAGCAAAGGGAGCACGGTGGACACCACACTCGCAGAGGCTCGCAGAAAGGCTTCCCCAGCACAGGCAGTCCTTCTCTCCAGTCCCACCGGTGGGCCAGCGTGGGTTAGAGAGCCACTGAGCCATGCACAGGCAATGCCCAGGAAAAACACGGCCTTTGGATAGCCAGGTCCTGCCAAGGAAGCCAGACAGACAGAGCAGCAGCTGCTGATGTCCGGGGTTTAAAAATATTTTCTCAATACTTGCTTCTTTAAATCCTGTATAATAATTTATTTAAATAATATCTAAAAATTCAAATCTATTATTTTGATTAATTATCAGGCAATTAGTGTGTAGCAATTAATAATATGTAATTATTAATATAATCATTAATATAAATAGGATTTAGTAATAATTACCCTGTGACAAATTTGGGGGTGATTCCCATGGACATCATCCAATTTTCCCTCAGTAGCAAGCAGCGTGCAAGGCTTCATGAGCAGCTAGAACATGTTTAATTCTGCTGCTAAGGACCATTTCCACTTTCTTGTATTTAGCCTTGTGAATTGGCCCAGGGATGTGCTGTACCACATGTTCCAGTGGGGCTGGAAACCGAAAGCTTTCCTGCTTGGAGGTTGGGTTTCCTCACTGGAGGTGGGATCGGCACTGATAGCTGGCACTGCTCAGGCTAAAATAGACAGGCACAAAGTGCAACAGAAGGAAAAATCTCAGTGTTGGAAGACAACACAGCAGTTTTCTGGTTACAATTAGTGCATACCTGCCTTTCACCAGCTTAGTTACGACTGCCTAATTCCATGCAGTGCTTATTTTCTAATTAGCTTGTAAAAGGTTATAAAAGCCATTAGATACATATTCAGAATATTATTTCATGCGTTTACGAAATAGGAACATTAAAGATAGGATCAGATTTTCATGTAGAGTAATCTGGCCACATCAACAAAAAACCCCTCTTGTTAGAGTAATACCAAAACCATTAGTGCTTTTGTATTCAGGTAAATGACTGACTTCAACATGATGGGGTTTTTTTTGCTTTTTTTTTGAGACTTTTGACTAAATAAAGACCACACTTCTGCCTAAAACTTGTATGTCACAGTGAACTGAAAAGCTATAGCACATCTTATTCAAATACATTGAGTGAGCCAAACATTTTTTGCCTCTGCATCATTTTTATGGCTTTAATTAAAAAAAAAAAATACTGTAAAGAGCATTCATGCCAAAAGTTTAGACTTTCATTTATTTGAAGCAGCAAGGAAGGAATATTTTTTTTAAAGGTTTTCAAATAGCCCTTTCTTCTCTGAGTGATAAAAAAAAGAACACACCCATAACAAATACAGAACAAAAGTTTAAAAATTACCATTAGGTTAAGGTATCTTTGGATTAGTTTCCAGGGAACAGGCTCTGCTCTGACTTGCTCCTCTCTAATTTCAGAGGGATCTGTTTGTTACTAATTTGTTTTATTTTAGCCTAAATACGTATACAAGGTGCAAAGCAGTGGACCAGAATAATTTAAAGAAGAGCATATAAGGAAGCTAGGCTATGTTTGTATTTGTGTCCAACAACAAAAATCCAGAAGCATTTCATAAGAGAGGCATGCCTATAAACGAGTTGCACAGGCTGAATCAACTTTCAAAATCAATAGAAACAGAGCATGGAAAAAAATCCATGCTATTTCAATTCCAACAATTACCAGAGAGTTAACCAGCCTGTGAGAGAAATGTTATCAGGATTGACACGTTTCCAAAGTGTATTCTGATTTTAGCTAAGCCTTATCTTATGACAGAGAAATGTTTTGTTGGATGTGTTCCAGCTTGTTCTTCATGTTACTAGGTTTTTAATTCTTGCTTTTCTTAATACAATGATTTTTTTTTTTTCCTGTGGTAATTGGAATAGCAGTAAGAGTGTGCTATTCTTCTGGCAGTCATATTCCCTTCAGTGGCTTTCTTTTAAGTAACAAGACATCGCAGCAGTGAGAACTAAAAGGCTGCACACAGGCACCTCAGGTGGCTCTGATGATTGAGTGGTGGCTAACAACGGGTAGCTTATTGTGACGGCTCGGCCGCCACCATCGCGCCCGGGCTGAAAGCGAACACACGTGTGCATTCAGAATTCCCTAAAGATGTATTCTGTTTGATCCGCAAGGGATCGCTTCAGCTCCCACAAAAGTATCTGGCAGAAAATACCTTTGTTCCCATGAATGCGAGCGGGCCTGCTTTTCCGTTTTCCTTCTCTCCTGGTGCTTTTATTTGCGGCCATTTCAAGTCCGAGTTATCGCAAACGTGATATTGGGGGAGACACTTGTGTGAGCACCTTTCAGCTATGGTGTTTTACGTGTTTAAAACCTCCATGGATCTACCACCTAGAAAATTAGCAGTTATTAATAACACTCTGAGACGTCAAAAAAACCTCAGTATCACGGTAGTAATCAGAGCAACAGCCATTAGCTCAAGCCAGGGTCTGAAGATGTGTGATGATCCTTCAGAAACTTCTCTTCATCCGTGGCATATGCACAAGGTATTATTCAGGGCACATCACGTTACATGCTCTGGAGCCCCATCCTTATCATTCACAGGAGCTGGCCATTTCTCCTGTGCTGCACGTGTTTTGCTGCCATGGGGTTCCAGTTGTGTCTGGTACCACAGATGCAGCAGATGAAAGCCAGTTTTTCAACAGGGAGCTTTTCTAAATGCAGAGCACAAGCTAGAGGCCTAATTAAGCACCATCAAGCTCTCCACTTCCTTCAGGAGATGTTGGGCCTTTAGCAGAAATAAGCACTGCTGCATGGAGTGTAATGGCAGATATTTGCTACCTGCACAATTAGAAAACCCCCGGGATCCTGAAAACAGCTTTGTGAAAATGCAGTTTCAAGCCTTGTCTTTTTGCCATGCAACTGCTGGGTCCTTCCTACCGTACTAACACATAGTACAAACACGTGTGCTGAAATGAACTGGAGGCCACAATTGAAAATAAAAGATGTGGAGTTACTGAGTGCTGAGAACTGGCTCCTGGAATCTACCTACTAAGCACTGGAGACGGCTTGAATCCTTGAAATCTTAAAAAACCCCCAAGCCAAATAACAACATCCAAAAAAACACCACCCACACACACACAAACAAAAAAAACGCCAAACAAACAAAACCCCCAAAAAAATAAAAGAAGGCACTGGGGTAGGAAAAAAGCAAATTGTGTAGTTTAGGTTTTGGCTGACTCTGAGGTGTTTGCACACAAATTCTTTGCACAAGGTCAGAAAAAAATAAGGAAATTACTGGTAGCAGCGGGGAAAGCAATGAAGTCAAGGGGAAAAGATGTAAAATCTCAGTTTCTTTATGGATTCCTTCTGGAATCATGGGAGCAAGCTGTCTTAGGGACACGTGTGCATATCCTTTGTATTGGCAGAGGTAGAGGAGAGCCTGGGAAGGGAGCACTTCCATGGCTCCTCTGTACACTCATCCCTCCCAGGGAAAACCTCTCAGTCCTGGTGCCCCACAAGGTAAACAGCCCCTGCAGCACTGCTGGGACCAAAGCTCACAGCTCCTCTCTCAGTGAGCTGATACAATTCTTCCTTGTTAAGCACAAAAACATTCAAAGCCATGATTTCAAGCTTGACCGTGACCCCCTATGAAAACAGGTCGGGCAATTAACTCATCATGAAAAACATTCTTTTTTATCCCCTCCCTCCCTTATCTCATTCTAAATCTATTTCAACTTTATGGGGGGATTAGATACCAACACGCCTTGTGTTGATTCCTTGTGTCATGGACTCAATGAATCCTTCATTTTCCCCTTTTCCACTTCATCCAAGCTCCATAAAATGCCCAGGAAGCATTGCTTTAACAGTGTGATGACAGTTTAATTAGATCAAGACTGCAGCAGAAGGGGGAGTATTGGGATTGGAGGCAGCTGTGGGTTAGAGTCAGGATGTTTGCAGCTCAGCCTTCTTCCAGCCCACCTAAGTGAGGGCAGCTCGGGGGCAGCTGCTGATACTTGCATCTGGTTTTCCCCTCAGGTCCTGTGTCCCATCCAAGGGCCAAAGGCTGATCTATATGGTTGGGTTACAGCACCTGTTGGGTTTTTTAATTTGTTTTCCACTTCTGAAGCTTATGATACCACGGTTTGTGCTCAGTGTTATCTGAATGAGCAGCAAAGTGTAACAATGCAGGTACATGGCAGCCACAATCCTGGTCTCACTAAAATTCATGGTAAAACTCCTACTGACTCAAAGAAAGGCAAGCTTTCACCTTCAGCTTCCCAGGGAAAAAGTCAGACGCCTTAATTAGGAGGGCTCTAAAATAAGATTTATTCTGGTTTGAACAAAGTGCCTTTCCCCACCAAGCCCATGGCTATTTGACTTGGAAGCTCAGCCTTTCTTGTGAGAGACATGCAATGTAGCTGTTTTACAGCTCTATAGAGTATGATGGAGAGAAATGGACCTAGGTGCTATAAGGAATACCAGGGAGTAAAGTTTAGGCACTTTGACTCCCACTTTTCCACACATCTCAGATTTAATATGTGTTTTTCAGCACTGATTTATGTATGAAGGTGCACTGGTTTCAATGTGCACACTCAGGATTCCCAGGTGGGAGACATTTTACTGACCTTCTGACAATATCTTATTAACAAACTTTTCAGCTGGCAATCTACTTTAATAAAAAACGCATATGCTTCTCCTATGCTGTATTCACTATTTGGTATCATTTGGCTAAATGCATTTGTTCTGCAGTATTCGTGTGTATTTTTTCCTAACACTCTGTTATATACATAGATAAAGCTTTTTTAAAAGAGTTTGAATCTGAAGACAAATCCCTGAGATAATAACACCTTTTTGTCTCATGTCACCATCTGCTGCGTCATCTCTGCAACGCAAATCATCCTCATTGCCATGTACTATCTTCTAGAATAGATCTGAGATCAAATCTTGCTCTAACTCTTGCATTAGTGAGGAAACATAATACAGGGAAACTCTTTCTTACCTTCAGTATTTTCAGTCTTCTATATTATATTTAAGTTTCCTTTTACCTTAGTGTCGCTTGCCTGACCTTTAATGCAACAACTCTCAGTGCACCAGCATCAAGTAGAGAAGTGTTATGCATCCTATATTCCAGATGGACAACTAAGGCTTGCCTAAGGTCACACTGGACTGCTTGTGGAAGATTAAGGACTTAAGTCCAAGTCTTTCACACACCAGAGAACTACCTGCAGCACCAGACCCATCAGACACTTCAATTTGCTGGTGTCCAGGAAATTTGCCTGACACCCCGCCCGTGTCCAAGACATCTTCTGGAAAATGCACAACTCAATGCCTGGGGTCCCCCTATCCTTCCCACTAAACATACTAGCCATTTAGCCAGGCAGCATAATAAATTCAGATTATTATTTCTGTTGCAAGTTGGAGATCTATTTCAATGGGGACCTGCTGGATTTTCATGTATTTATTAGGTTTACATTCCAAGATTTTGGTAGCAGGGGAGCTGCAGGGGTGGTTTCTGTGAGAAGATGTCAGGAGCTGTCCCTATGTCGAAAAATTCCTGATAACTCCAAGAAGGCCCCAATACTGGCTGAAACTGAGCCCATCAGTGAGCTTGGAGAAATTAATTTTGCCAGAATCTGTTGTGCCCATGACAGTAATTGCCAAGTGGTCTCATTATCCTTAACTCAACCCACAAGATTCTTGTCATGTTTTGTCCCCTCTGTCTAACTGAGGAAGCTGAGTGATAGAGCAGCTTGGTGGGCACCTGGCAGCCAGCAAAGGTCAACCCACCAGAATATAATTATTATTGCAACCTGCCTTGATGAGACCACTGACATTACTCCACAGAGGTGCTATGGGTGTCTGGGCCAACACATGTTCTTTTCTTTGCAAAGATGAAGTTGATTGAATTAACTCTTGCATGCCACATTAATGCTGCTAGAACTGAAAGGAGGTTATGCCCTGTTGAGCTTGTGTGATTTGTGGCTTAATGTGGAGCTGTTTTCTGTCTTAATGGGGAGCTCTTGTTTTTATGGTATTTCCTAGCAAAAGAAGTAATTTTATCTTTAACAACAGCTAGTTTTTAAAAATCCAATAAACAAGGCAGAAAGTAGACAATTAAAGTGTGTTACCTATATGAGTGCTCTGAAGACACTGAACATCCAGGAGTTTGCCTTTTGTCACCTCTCTGCCACTGCAAGTCACCCAAATAAGGTTTCCTGTAACTGAGCTAATGATAAATCTGCAACTCCGAAAGAACAGCTTTCTATCTTTAGGCTTCAGCTATGCTTTTCTTTTGTGTGTATAGCCTATTTATGGAATGCTGCTGTTGAACTTGAATGCAAACCAGAAAAGCGTTCGTGCCTAAATTGTCTATAAATACCTTAGGGGTTTTACTGTCCGTGTTTTCGTGAAGTCCTCAGTGTGCTGCTTTGCTCAAGTATTTGTTTCTTCCTCATTCAACATTCATTGTCTGTCTTCAAAAAGTGACCTCCTGAAATGTGTACCCCACCTCTGTATGAGGCTGCTATTTTTACATAACCCTGAGAACACTGAGGTTGTATGGGCCTCACTGAGACAGGAATGTACAGAAACCTGAGCGTGAAAATTGCCATCTTGGATGCACCAAGGTGCAGATAAACACAGAGATTATTTAGGAAACTAACAAAGGGAAGGATTTGAGCGGAAATAATGCTGTAATCTACCATTTTAGATTAGACTGTTTACTTGTCCCATATGCCCATGGGGCATCCAGAATAGGATGCAAATGATGTCAATAGACAAAAATGCAGAGCAAAAGTGTTAGAGGATAATTTGTACCTAGGAAAATTTTCCTCATTAATTAGGCACAGATTCATGCCCTCAGGCAGAAAGCTTCCAAGTATTTTTCAAATCCTGAGCTTTGGGTTTGTCCTGGGCTTTTTGGTGGTTTTAGGGTTTTTTTGTTTGCCGTCCTCTGTAACAATCTCAGCCTCTTCTTGCTGAGGTATCACATGTCAACAAGTTTTATAGGCTGGTCACTCAAGAAACACACATAGTTTCTTTTAAGAGGTTTGATTTACCTGTTTTTCTGACTCTTTGAATCTCTTTGGAGCTTGAGCTGGAGGTATGAAGGAGTGCACCCCTCTATAAAATTAAACTCTTTGACTTCCCATTGCATCCTTCCCTATGGCTAGAAGAAGAGAGGGACAAGCATAGGGTAACAGGACATCCTGAACACTTCAGTCCAAAATGCATAGGGCATTATAATTGCTTAATAATTTTCTCCTCCTTGTGATTAGGTTTTATGGCATTAGTGAACACTCCTGTTCCTTGTGATGGGGTTGTGGCATGTTTTGGGTCATTGCCCTCACCAGCCTCCAGCAACACTGAGGGTGTCACATCTCTTGCAGTTTGTCCTTGGACACCCAGGACTTGAAGAACTGAAGGACTGTCCTCATCATAGCTCAGTAGACAAATTACAGAATATTTTATCCCAGATACAGGACAAATACACAGATACTGACTTTGGAAAATGCAAGTGAAGATGCAAAATTATATTTACACCCATGCAAATGTATGTGCTTTTCTAAGGGGCTTTGAAATAGTGAAAAACAAACTCTAAATAGGCCAAAAGCAAAACAAATTTGCTTTTAAGTTTAAAAAAAAAAAAAAAAAAACATTTGAGAGAAGAAAACTGCAGCCTACACTGAGTCCCATTTGACACTGGAAATATGAACATTGGCCACAGTTTTGATAGCAGTAGTGTAACATAGTTAAATTTGCTTGGGTAACCAAACAGAAAATTTCTAAACTTCAGTAGATAATTGCAAGTTAAATATATTACATCTAAATTTAAATTATCAACTAGCAGCCTTATTCACACAATTCACTGTTTTAATCTATTGTAAGTCAGTGAGTTGAAAAACAGAGTTACTACATGTCTTTTCTGCAGGAATTTATGGCATTTTGACTTTGGGGGGAGGGATTACACCTAAAAATAAGAAATACTTTGCAAAACAAAATGTATAGCTACTTGAGTGTATAATAATTTGAGATTTTGTTTTGGTTACATGTGATATCAATTATCACTTTTACATTTGTTTAATAATCCATAATGGAAAATAATTTTCAAGAAAGGCTTCATTCCAGTGAGGGTGAAGTGAAATAGGAATTTGTCAAACCTGAATGGTACTTGGATTTATGCAGCTTAAAGCAAAGCCTGAATAATCAGAAATCAGACCCAAAAATGAAATGCTGGCTTTATAAAAAATGAATGGGCCATATGCAATCCAGAAAACAATTCACTCAGTTTTACAGGGACAAAAATGTTCACTTATAAAATTGTGCAAGAAGCTAAATAGGCTGACATCACCATCTCTTGGGTAATATTACACTACAGGTTTGTCTGGTTTGGTTTTTTGTTGGTTTAGGTTTGGGTTTGGTTTTTTTTTTTCTCCTTATCCTGTACAGCTCCAGTCCTGCAAGTACTAAATGCTTTGTGAATACCGTTGTTGATGCAGCTCTCAAGTCTTTGAGGCTGTAAGTGGGCGTGGAAGGCTGAGTGTGTGTGGTGTTTAATAGGCCCACTAATAAATCCTCGGTACAAATCAAAAGCCTAGATGAGTTTTGCACAGCATTTAAGCAAAATGAGTCTTCTGGTTGGCAGTGGAAGTTGACTGAAGCTTTATTAGTCTTCCCACCAAAAGTACCAATTTCTGGTAATGAAATAAACGATTGTATTTCTTCTTGTTTATATCTAGAACTCATCGTGTGTGAATTTTGGCGTAGGCTGCAGGGCTGGAGGACAAAGAAAGCAGCAATAATAAATAGACGTGAAAGCGTGGGATAAAATTGGGGTACTCAAAATAGCATTACTCCCCATCATGTCAAGACCCTAACTCTTTAGCTGCTTTCTGTTGTGATTTAAATTAGCAGCAGAAGTCAGTTTGTCCTTCAGATTCAAGGAGCATGGCCAGTGCCCTCAGGCCCTAGTACAGGTCATGAATTGAAATGCTTAGACAGACTCAGGCTGCCGGCTCAAGACCAAAGAAATAAAATTCCTGTCTCAAAATGCATCTCTCAGGCATTTTGTAGCAACAAACTTGTTTATTTGTTTGTTTGTCTGAACTGCTTTGTGTCTAAGCAGGAGAGAGGACAAAACCTTTCCGCAAAGATGTGGAGAAATGTATCGGGAACATTTCTCTGTGTTTTCAGAGCAGATAGAATGCCAAAGTCAGATGCAAACTCTAGTCTTACACATCTGTGCTTTCTTCTTCCCCAGGTCTCTTCCCCTTGGCCCAGGTTCACTTTTCAAAGAGTTAGGGCTGGTTCATTCAGCTGCTAAGGCTCTGTGCTGAAGTTGGCCACAGTGTGCAGGTATTAATTCAACGGCTTGGTTTCTGCAATTCAATATACAATTGAATGTGCATAATCTGAGCAGTACGATTGATTTAACATCAGTGTGGGAACTTAAGCTTTCAGTTTTCATGAATTATGTGTTTGAATTTTGAACTTTAATGCTGTACTAATGTAGACATTTGCATTTAATGACATATCATTGAAGCTGAATAGGTCTGCCACCTCCTAAACTCTTAAAAGTTTCAGCTCTGTTAAAACCTCTTGCGGAAAATGTGAACAACAGCTGGTAGATTGCCTGACTGAAATCCTGTAGCCTTGATCATGAAAAGAGAAGAAACACAGCATCAACAAGGTCTCATCAATCTTTTGACATAGTTTTATGACCATTGTCTTAATATATCATGCCCCTTGTACCTAGAGTCTAATAAAACTTAAATAAAGCCAAATGATTTAATATTCATATTGAAACATAACTACAGAAAGATGTATGACAGAATCACCAAACAGATGAGATGAACATAATTTTTATCCCAGATTCTTTAAATGTTTGTGATTTTTTTAATGCATCAACCAAATTATGTAGACAGATCTGAAGGAAGATGTCAGAAATATCCAAAATTCCCTTGCTCTGACAAGAGCACCAAGAAGCACATTCACCAAGGTACTTTGGTAACCAGCTCCCAATGACTTCAGCAGCAACAACAAAGTTGGTTGAGGATGTGGGAATAAGTTCCTGGACCCATCAGTATGGACACACATTCTGACCTCGATGGAGACATTGAAACAATGGAATAATTTATTGCTCCATTCAGCGTGTTTTAAATCTGGCATTTCTAAAGTTCAAGAGATTTAAAAATATTTAGCTGAAAGAAAAAATAGTTAGTTTAATAATATATAATTACTATTTGATAACTGATTGCAATTATTTTTGAAAAAAAATTAGTTCAGCACATTGATAGGAGTTCTGCTTCCCCTTAATTTTTTGATCTAAACATTTCTGGATTTATCTCAAACTGCTGTAGTCTTATCTTTAGAAACTCAGTATCAACAATTTCTTGTTTTTAGAAAAAATAATTAGTAGAATTTCCCATCTTTAAAACTGACTTTTTTTTAAAAATGACTTTGTATTCAGCTAAAATGTGAAAACTCTTTTCCACATGAAAGTAGCTTTCAAAGTTCAAAAATACATTGACTCTAGTTCTATGTTTTTGTCAAGCTCTTATAATGAGTTATCTTACTGCATGCATAAATTAGTTGGTTTTTATAACCACCTGGAACATACAAGTCTGTCACAACAGAGACAGAGATATAAACGTGTAATATGGAAAAAGAAAAATACAACTCTCAAAGGAATATCAAACCTTTCAGCTTGAAGGTTAAATATGGGCATTAAAAGGAATCCAATTAAATTGAAAACAAGGGTGTACTAAATTGCCCAACTGTAATAAATTCATTATGTATGGATAAAGGCAAACATAACAATTCACAATAAATACATGTGCTTTTTAAGTACAATTGTTTCCAAAAGTAGTTAGGGTAGATCATTCTTTGTTCCAGACCCGTGTTCTCAGTAGTCTGATGGGTTTAGCAGTGCAGAGGCACCAGTGCTGCTTGGGGAGATGGGAAATGTGCAGGAGCAGTAATGTGCAATGGGAAAACAACCTCATATAAAATTTAAGTCTTCTGTATAAAAACAGGAAATAAAAGAAGGAATTGGATGTTTTTCATTGTTAAACTTTAAAGACTATACCTTGTGTTTCTGTGATTTTATAGCTGGTTTAAATGCTAATTAATTGCTAGCTTTTAGCTCCCCTCTTGTACCAGCATGATGTAATAACTGGCGTTAGATTTTCCAAAAAATGTGATCTCCTTGTTTCTGCCTCTAGACGACCAAATTTTCAAAGCAGCTTATTACTGGCAGTTCCCCCCTGAATAGGAAGGAAAGGAAGAAGGCGTCCTTTTGTTCCAGATATCTTACAAAGTCAGGCTCACCTTTGTGTTTCAGCTGCACAGTCCAAACTCGAGTAAGATCCATGGTCAGCCATAAGATTCATAAGGTTGATAAGGCTCAGAGCTGCCTGTGGAATTGCATATGTTAATGTAAGTTAATGTTTTTAAAGTACAAGACAAAAGACTGTTTGAATGACCGTTGCCATGTTTCCTCTCCTCTCCCCAGTTTCAAGAGCTGTTTTTCTCAATGTTGGGAGGAATATGGTTGCTGTTGGTTAAGAGTGATCAGAAAGCCAAAAACCCAGGATCAACAGGAAAAATAAACCAAATACAAAGCCCAGCCAAAATGGCATTGAACTTGCAGGCCAGGAGAGCTACTGAGAATGACAGCAACCTGTAGACTTTCCACCAAAAGAATTTAGTTTGCTGAAAATAATGCATGAAGGATTTGCATGCAGGCAGTGTCAGAGGGCAGACTTACACAGTGATTGGGATTGCATGAAGAAGCTGATTCATTAAGGTCCAATGCATCCTTAAGGAGAAAATCTAGAATGAGTGCCATTATTTAAAAGTACATTTCTCACTCACTGAGACAAGATTCCCAGGAGCTATGAAAGGCAATCATGCGGTTCTCAAGTGATTGGAAATGTCATTCTAATGTAAAATGCAGAAAACTTAATCCCCGTAACTTTTTCCACAGCTTTTTTCCTGTCTGGACAGATGTTCCTTGTCAGCCTCTTAAAAAATACATGGAGCATAATACAGGCTCACCATGGTCACTGTGAAGTGGTGTTAGTCTAAGTATTAGCTGAAGGCAAGAACAGGAACAGGAAAACTTTTACTCTAAATAAAATATGTGTCTTTCGGCCAGTTGAGCAGAGAGGTATAATAAAAACCAGGAAATTAGGCAAAACCCCCTATTCTTGTGTAGTAGAAGGTGTAGCTGTTAAAAAGCCATGTTTGGAGATTATGATAGACTTTGAAAGAAAGGGTTAATACAGGCTGTGGGACAGATGGGGTTCTGAATCCCAGTGAAAGGACCTCAAAAATTCTTCGATGTTCATTTCAAGGAACAGCCTGAAGAGCAAGGAAGACCAGAGGCTTTAGATATGTTGCAAAACATGTAGAATCATAGAATGATTTGGGGTGGAAGGGACCTTAAGGAATACCCAGCTACAATCTAGTTCCCCTGTATCCTTGAGATTTTAATCTGCTGGGCACAATCACTTTGCAAAGGTTGTCTGAAGAGGGGAGCTTGGCATGATGAAATGCACTGTTTTAGCTGTAGAGCTGGTGCTATAAAATTGTGCTTGTGTGTATTGTTCTTCAAATTTTTGAAAAATACTCAGAGCTGGATTTTCTCAATTCCCATTTAAGCCAGTTCAGTCTGCCTTCAGAAAAGGAAACAGGCCAAAAATTGCTGTAACACAGGTGCCCCCTTATAATTCTTACAAATCCGAGGTCATAGTGATAATGTCTCATTAATTTTTCTATTTAGCATTCTTATAGTCTACTACATGTCAGTCTGATCACTCCTACCAGGTAAGCGGTTGCTTTATTTTGAAGAGAAGCTAAATATGAGTTGACCCCAATGTGACCACAGTTTTTTTTCTTGCCAGGCCCATTTTATGACTCTCGTGTCTGGTTTCCCAGGCTAGTTCGTCACAATGCAAAGAAATAAGTTTGTACAATCAGGACTATGAATTGCTAAAAGCAGCATGTATTTTCTCTGTGGTAACCAAAAGTCATTACCATTGGTGGGCTAAGTCAAATACCTTGCACTCCCTCTAATTCTTAGAGTGCAGATATTGACATTACAGAAAACAACCCTTCTTTAATCTCTTTCTTTTTGGAAAGCTCAGGAACAGGTGGCATGGATAATTAATTCCCTTACTGAGAAATTGTGGCTCCTTCTAGATGCTGTGCCACTTTTGGGCAAGTTCAGAGGAGTGGGAAAATTTACAGGATTACCTGAGGATAAGAATCTATTTGCTCCAAGCAAAAATGTTGTAATGCCTACAAGCAGGAGTTGGGCTGCATAAAACAAGCCAGAGAGTCTTCAAATCTTTGAGGCTGAACCAAAGCTGGTCAAAGTCTCTGCTACCACCTATGTAATGGCTTCCCACAGCAGGTGAGGTTCTGCCCTGTGACATTCGGGGAGATCCAGTAACCATCAGCAAAATTAGGATCATCTAATTCCTGTTTAATTACATAAGTACATAATAAATTTACATTGGATAGGATAGAATAAAAGTATATATAAATATAATATATAAATATAAAATAAAAATATAAATCCTCCAAGATATAATTCCTGTACCAACCTAAGCTCTTCCCCTTGCCATCATGAGAAATCTCATTTCTCCCATCCAGAACGAATCACTTTTGTTGCACACCTGTGGCAACAAGAAGATCTCTCCAAAGGGAAAAAAGAGAAGAAGAAAAACAAAAGGAATCCCTCAAACAACAGAACAAGTTGAAACCTGAATTCCTGACTTGGGATATAATCAGACAGTGATTTTTTGACTGCCATGGGAATGGAGCATGAATTAGGACTACATATACAGCTCAACCTCATTAAACCATATAGATAGGGAATGACACATTTTAAAAAGTGATTGATTGAAAAATGGTAAAGCAAGCAGATATTATCACAGACTTTTTCACAAGGGAAACATACTTCTTTACATTAGCCTCCCACAAGTTTGCTAATATACGTATGCTCATGGATGCTTTTACAATGTTTTTTTCCTCTAGATGTGTTTCTTTTAATGAATTAATGTTTTGTTGGCAGACTAACTCTTGACTTATTTTTCTTTTTATTTGTTTTTAAAAAGTCCTAGTCCTCAATTTAGAACAGTCTGAAGGGGCTTCCATTCCTCTTCCCCCTAAATAATTTATCCACAGGAAACTGCAGCTTCCATTAACACAAGGCTACTCATGAGTCTGGGTAAATTCCATGAACAGAGGCAACTGAATGCAGAGGCAAAACTCAAGTGCCAGCTAAAGAACAAGAAGATGGTAGTAGTTCAGTTCTCAAGAGAATCCAGTGGTTTTGTCCATCCACCATCCAAACGATTTACCAATGGGCAACAACATAAGAGTCATATTGCAGAACTACAGCATAGAACAACCAGAATATAAGAAAATGGGCAGTGGATCTGCCTATCACTCCAGTATCCTCCCCAATTAAATACAGGTAAGGCAGGCACAAAGTGATGCTTCACCAGAGGGTTCTCACAGATTCTGCAGGGTGCATTGCTACACCTGGTGTGGGAGGCTTGGCATTTGACAACTCTTAAAGCAGTTCTTGTCTTTGAATGTGCCCCATGGCTCTTTTACATGTGCATAAGTCACCAGGAGCTCCTCTGCTCTGTGGCCATGAGTCCCCCTAATGCCAAATGCCATGGAAAAAGAATTTCCGTTCTTTGTTTCAAAACTAGACTTGCCTAGTTTCATTTGATGCCCTTCTAGTTCTCAGGCTGGAGGAGACAGGGAACATTAATCCCTGTTCCTGCTGTACATGTCTTTCCGTGACTTTATGGTCCTAAGGAAAACCAGAGAAATAAAATATGCCCCTTGCTAGGATGCTTTTTGTTACTTGCAGCTACACTATAAGGTCTGTACAAACAGATTAGTTTATGGCAGCTGGGAAGGATTTTCATGGCTAAGGATGATATGTGGTGAACCCAGCTGAACTGAAAGGCAGTGGGTCTTGCACACAAATCATTTATAGGCCCTCTTTTCCTCCCAGAATCAAAATGCACAAATTCACCCAAGCAGGATTTTAATTTCCCAGCATTATCTTCATGTATGCATCTAATACAGCTGAATCCTTAGACTTTTCTGCTTTTCTAGCTGAGCAGGTGGTTCAAGGGTTTTGACACAACCATTCTCAGTTTGGGATTTAATGACTTATAGCAGGGAGCTGAAGCAAAATGCCACACTGCATAACTGATTTCAACTCAGCTCTGACAGTTTGCACAAGCCAAGGATCCGTCCCCAAAGAAGGTGGTTGCTAAATTCATATATTTCTAAGAGCAGTCACAAAGCATTTATAAGTTCTCCAAGAGCCTTAAAGCAAATGTGAGGGAACCTCACTTTTCCTGGACCTCCACCCCATGCCAGGGGAAACAGCTTTTCTTAACTTGCAAAAACCTCAAAGAAAAAAAAAAATCACTGCTTTCAGTAAGTGGGAAGGTTGACCATCCTATGCTGTTGTGGGGTGGATGGGGAAGAGTTTGGCAGTTAAAAGACTATCAAAGAAACAAAATCATCTCACTTTTTATTTTTCTTTTTTAACTTCATTATTGTTTAAATTTATGGATATCTTATAATACAACAATTTTAAACATAGTTAAAATTATAATAAATAATTTAAAATATTGAAGCAATAGCAAGATTAGTGCTCTGACAATTTGTTACCATCTGGGTATGGCAGTGAGGTTAAAACCAAGCTTTCTCACGTTAGCATGTGCCCCTTTCCACTAGGCTTTCCTAAGGCTCCTGTGTGGCTGACAGGTGACTGGAGTAGGAACCCCTACAGAAGTAGGTGTTTCTTTTTTGTCTTTTTTCCACCACTACAGCTGCTTAGCTGGTTTGTCTAAGTGTCAGGTTTGAACTCTATGTTTAAGCAAGTAAGTTATCAATGGAAAATAGGACTGTCTTGGAAATTTTTCCCTAGTCATGAAAAACTGGGTTCTCCTGGATTTTCTGTTCCTACATCCCATGTTTCTCAAATCAAAGTTGCCTTATAGTTTCTTTAAGTGCATGATCAGATACCAGGACTTTGGCATTCACCAACCAAAATCAGAAGAGGATAATGAGAAGTAAAACAAACTCCTCAAGGGGAAGTGGAGAGGCAGGCACCGATTCACTCTCTGGTGACAAGACCCGAGGGAATGACATGTCAGGGGAGGTTTAGGTTAGATATTAGGAAAAGGTTATTCAGTCAGAGCGTGGTTGGACACTGGAACAGGCACCCCAGGGAACTGGTCACAACACCAAACCTGACAGAGTTCAAGAAATATTTGGATGACATTCTCAGGCACATGGTGTGACTCTTGGGGTGTGCTGTGCAGGGCCAGGAGCTCGACTTTGGTGATCCTCATAGGTCCTTTCCAACTTGAGTTATTCCGTTATTCTATTATTCCATGAAATCTTAAAAACACCTTCCCCCCACCACTCCCTGCTGCAAGACAGGAAAAAGAGGAAGTTTCTGGCAGTTTCTCAGAGAAGCCACCCCTGTACCCCCTCCGCTATGGGAACTGTGCCATGCAAACCCAATACAGCCTCACACCCAGCATTCCTGTAAACATTTACCCTTCAACAACAGCCCCCAGGCTGCCACTGTGTATTTGAATTATTCTACAAATACTTTCTGTTGTGAATAACGTAAAAATCATTGCCTATTGTGCTTCAGCTTCTTTAGTGCCTTCTGAAAATAGAACATACACTGAAGTAGTGCAACATTGTGCTTCGAGTCTGGGTTTTGTTTGGTTTTTGGTTTTGCTGTTGTTGTTGGGATTTTTTTTTTGGCGTTTTGTTGGGGGTTTTTTCCTGCTATTTTTCATCCTGTTTGAACGATCTGGCAGTGAAGCATCTGTCACTGAATAGCAACCTTTTTCACCGACATTGCTGCTCTTAGGCACTTGAAATAAAATATCCTTTTCTTAGGAGAAGGCTGGGCTGGGGTTACTGGCTGGTGTACAGGAATTGTTCCACCTACCTGTGAGAGGCAGCTCTTTCCGTGCCATGACAGACCCACTGCCTAGGAGCTTGTGACTCTAAGGTGATAAAATAAAAATATTGTATCAACCTGAAAGTGCAGGGCAAGTCCAAATGGGCTGAGTGCAATACAGTTCAAACTGAGATGTATTTTTTCCCTGTGTGCATTGTATCAGTTTATCTTACGGAGGTTTTGACAAAGTTTTGCTTTTTATGGTAGGGCATGAATTTACTAAAAAGAACAGGAAGGAGAAAAAAGATTTTAAGGAAGAGTCTTGGGAACTAAGAAATAAATGTATAAATATTAGAGTAATATACATACATACAGAAATCACTGGTTCTGGATGATCTCAAGGTATTACAGTGCTTTGCCTCCCACCTCCCCACCCAAGTAATATAAGAAGGGAAAAAAGAGCTAACATCGTATTTTTTCTGAAGAATCTTTGAAAAATATATTTTGGTTGATCAACTAAAATCAGCTTTCTAACAAGGAAAAAACAATCAATGACTGAATGGCCATTTCCTTTTTAAAGAACATAATAAAAAATCAATTTCCCAATGAGAGTTGTTTCAAGAAAAAAATCAGCCTGATTTTCTACTATAACAATTACTACTGAAAACTGAAAAACAACCAGGGACTGATCAGTTTATTAGTGAAAAGTGAATATGGTACTCATTTTCAGAAGGAGACAAAACTAAGAGATGGGAGTGCTTTAAAGAGAAATAAATACTTTAAAAAAAAAAAAGAAAGAGCCAGTACCAACAGAGTTATCTCTGAACACATAAATGGCATATAAGTGACATCTCTAGCACATCTCATAAAGAATAAATCTCCACGGACATCATATATATATATATGATATACACACACACATATATATAAACAGAATCACATCAGAGAAAGTATTAGTCTGGATTGTATTAATTAAGTTTTTCAACAACCCACACACTAATATATGTTTGCATTAAGTGTTTCCTGAAATTTTTCAAGTAAGAAACAAATCAGTAACAATCAGATTGTTGATATGTATTTCATGAAGGAACGTAAGACACAAATTCGTTAATAAATTATTCACCAGCTTTGCTCTCAAGTGTATTGAGAGCTGGCAAGATGTCCATGGCTAAGGGTAATGCTAAATAACTGCACATAAAACAGAGAGGCACTGTCAGGTAGCATAACACAGAGATTACTGGCAGGTCTTGACTTAGTCAACATCCTCATTAACGATACTAAAGCATAAGTAAACAGAAACATAATGAAATCTGTTGGTAGCTGGAAGGAACTGCATGCCAGTGTCAAAGAAAGTGGAATAATACAGAAGAAATGAAATGCCTGGGTGTCAAATAAAAACCCACTATATCGAATGAATAAAAATATTCCATTCATACTTGAGAAGAACCACAGGCATGTCTCAGATTAATTTTCCTTCCATCACCAGGCACCAGTAGCCAGACAATCAGAGCAGTTCCACAAAGGTCAGTGGAAACACCAGTGACGATTGAAGGAAGGATGGACCTGTTTCCCCCTGCTGATGAGCACCTTCTTAAGGAGAATGGCAGAGAGAGCAAAAAGTGATTTTTGGTGCTGCATGGTGAGGTGCATTGTTTGTGTTACAGAGACGTAGCACGTCTTCTGACATAGCCTACAGCACTCATTGATTATGTTATCAGTACTTCAAAAAATCTGTAAAAATGTCACTCGAAATGTTTAGAGGTGAGGGGGGTGAATAATACAAAGGTATTTTCATAAATCCATAAACTTGAAAACATGTATCTTAAGGTGGTAAATTAGTAAATGACTCAAGGAACCTTATCTGTTCTGGCTACCTCACAAGCCATACTGAGAAAAATCTTGTTGCTGAGGCCTCAAAGTGCTGTTTTGCCTGCTGTTTTCATTAGAAGCCATTCATGTTTTATTTAGATAGCTTCAATCAATGTGTATCTCTGTTTTATTTTTCAGTTAAACCCTGCCAGTGCAATCAACCTCGTCTGCAAATTGTTCTACATCGTCTGCAACTGAATGCCTTCCAGTACTGTAAACTTTGTGTAGTTAATTGTTCTTAGAGAATAGGGGAGTATTTCTTGATAGCAGGGCAATAATTTATGTGACAACGTGTTGTGTTTATTTTGAATACAGAATTCATATCACACTGTTGGTTTTGGTATTTCTGCCGTTTGGTGCCCTACATGTTGTCCTGTTGGGGCTAGCATAGAGGGAAAACACCTGCTCTGATTCTTTAAAAGTAGATTGGGGGAAAATGGGAATGATGGATCAATTTGGCTGGAAAAAAATTACTCTAGCAAAGAGAGGTGCCTGGATAAATTAGTAGTTGAAGATAGAAAGCAAGCTGTAGGAGTTAATGGCTGTTCTTTATGTGGAAGGACCTCACTGATGGAGTTCCTAAAAACTGTGTGTTAGGAGCTGTGCAGTTCCCCATGTTTATAAACAGTCTAAAAAAAGGGCCAATTGTTAAAATAAAAAGGTCACATCAAAACAAAAAAGTTGGTCAAGCTAGTGAAAACAATGGCTGACCAAAGATTTACCAAATTATTTTTGAAGGTGGAGAGGCTAGGTAATAAAATGGCAGGTGAAACCCACTGGAAACAGATTAAGGTGATGCACCTTGGAAAAAGTAATCCAAGACTAAAGTGAACAATATGAGCTCTAAGCTGGCTGTAACTGTCAGGAGCAAGACCATGAAAACACCAGCTTAATCCTGGAAAATGCTGAGTAAAATCATAGGAGGTTTTACAGAGCAGATAGAGAACAGAAAATACTGTTAAACCCCAGTACAACCCCAAAGTTCATCTCCACTTTGAACACTGTGCGCTACTCTGACTCCTTCACCTGCAAACAAAATATGATGAAAAAGTCAGAGGAGAATGACAAAGGTGATGAAAACTGTGGGGCAGCTTCCCCATGATAAATGAGCAAGTGGTTTAGGACTCTTGCTGTGGGTCAGACTTGATTTGAGAGGAGATGGTAGTTTTTGGGAGTCACAGTCATAGATGGAGCCAGACACAGAAGAAACCCTTGGGGTGGTGGGCTGCAGCCTCACCTGCCTTTACCAGGGCTGTTTTTATGGGTGCTCAACACCTAAATGGCCTCAAGGGAGAAACAGCATCAGAGTGCAACAGAAATCCAGAAAGCATTACTAACTGTGAAAAAAAACATCCTCCACATGTAATTGAGGAAGTTCCTGAAATTAAAATGGGTGAAAGAGTACTTGGGGAAAAATACCACGAGTGCTTGTGCTGCTGTTGTTGCAATGTGTGCTTAGGGGGACAGCTGGAGCACGTGTGTGGTGGCAGGGTGTGTGTGTAAGCTGTTTATATCCAGAACATGAACCATATGCTGCTTTTAAATCTTCTGCAACTAAGCAGCCGTGTCTCCCTGATCAGACCTTATCTTTAAAATGATGACCGACTTCTGGGACTTGCTTCTGTGCTCGCTTCCTGCTCCTCTGAACCTGAACATGGCTCTTGGGAAGCATTGTGGATTGACAGCTTCAGCAACTACAAAAAATAGACATGATAATTGCTGTCAGAGAAGGACTGGAAAGAGAAACTGAGAGCTTAATTACGGCTGCAAAGGAATGGGCTCCTTGCACAGGCAATGATAAAATGAAGATAGAGGGAAGAAAGTACAGAGCATAAGAATTGCAGTCAGCATTTGGAGACTATTAGCAGTTCAGTTTATGATCACAACAATACAGCTAGAGATTTTTTAAAGGTGCAACCTAAAAGGCTGTCAAATTGGGCACGGTGCATTCTGCAAGAGTCAGAAAATATGAGTGGCTTCATCACAACAGGGTAGTAATAGGGGTTTTGCTGCAATCTTAGTCCAAGTGAGAAATACCGATGCATAAAAATCCCCTTGAGATTTTTTTTTTTTTTTTTTGGCTGCTAATGGCCATAAGGCACATGCTAGCATATCCAGCATGGTGGCCTTAGAAAGGAAGGAAGGAGACTGTATCATCATGGACATTGCTTCTCCACTTCTTGAAAATGCCAGACAGAATGCAGAATAATGCAAACACACATGACTGGCAATGACACAGAAAGCATAATTACAATTACTTCAAAAATTATTGGGAAAACCAATATAAATATCATTTAAATAAATAAATAAAAATGAATATAAACCAATATGGTGCAGATCAGAAACATAAACCATGCACCTTTCCAAAAGCAAATATAAAACATGATTATTGCATCCAAAACTCATTGATAGCTGGATTTGAATTGCACCCCCTGAAAACCTGGATGGTATGGCAGGAAAACAGAGACAACAGCAGCAGCAACAGTACCTGTAGTTATTGCTAATACATCTATAGAAATATATAGTCGTGATTAGCATTTATATACTACAGATAAAACCCTGACTGGTTTTGATGAACATTAAGATGTAGGTGTCTGCCACACAATGGGATGCAGCTTGATGAAGCGGGTGGCCTCTCCTTGCCCAATATTCTTTGTACAGGAAAACTGTGCATGAAGGTTGGCCAGACACAGATATGGCCTGAAGAGCTGAAATGCAGGTTTCTGCCTCGGCCATCCCACCGGCTCCAGCTTCTGTGTGCAGGATCAGCTCTGCAGCCTGAATGGACTATTCTGCTTCAGCCTCTGTTTAGCTCAGGGGCTGGCATACACAGGCCTGGGGTGCCAAAGAGGCAAATGAGGGTCCCCACTGGAAAGGCTATATCTTACTGTCCTTCCTGAATAAAACAACAGCTTTATTTCTTTAGGAATGATTGTTCTCTTTCAATACATGTGCTAAAGTAAATACGCTTTTCTTCAAAGGTGTAAATGACACCCAGGAATTTGTAAGAGGTGGATGCTCAAGGTCAGCAAAAGAAAAGCCAGCAGTCTGCAGGTGTTTGGTCACAAAGCCAAGCAACAGAACATCCACCTGTATGTCAGTGCTTGGAAAAGCACCAAGCAGCATGCAACACCACTGTTTTGAACCCTCCAAGCTAGAGGACAGCCACATTAAAGAAAAAAAGTAACACCTCAACTGGCTCATCAATAAGGTCAGCAGTCCTAGCAGGAATCCGTAGTCCAAGACCTTCAATACAGAAAAGCATGAGTGTGGACAGCTAGTATTCAACAGAGCCAACAAGGCAATGAGTAGAACTAATTCAAAGTAAAAAAAAAAAAAACAAAAAACCAAAACAAATAATCTACCATCAACAAAAACAACAAAACCAAATCAACCAAACAAAAACCAAAACAACAAAAAACACATGCATCACAGTCCAGTCTTATTTTGATGTGAAAGAGAGCAATGGAGGGGCCAGTGATGTTACACTGCCCTTAGACTGATCACAAATTTCACAGGGAGAGATTATTTGCAAACGAAAGCTTGCAATCTTCAACATGTAAATAGACATAAACTACAAGGAATTTTATGGGCCTCGTTTAAAAAGGTCATTTTATGTCACTGTTCCGAAAAGCAGAAGGCTTTTAACTTTAAATCTAGATTTAAATTTTTGATGGGTATCCTGGATTGACCACCACAAAGTAGGTATTTTGCTGTTTGCATCATGTTTGACTATGTTCTCCACTGCCACATCCAGGCCATCTAGTGCCCAGAAAATGTCACAAACAAGAATGTGGCACCAGGTAAGCAACACTGCAAAAAACAGCTGTACTGCGGTTCTGTCCTTGCAGAGATCACTGGAATAAGTTGAAACTGAGTAAGATGTACCCGAAGAAAACTGTGTGCTGGATAACACAGGTGACTGGGAGCTCTGTGCATATTGGTGCTCTGAGCTCACACCACTGCAGACACATCAGCTGAAGTTCGCTGAGGACTGAGCCCAGTGGCAGACTGGTCTCAGTTTAAAGAGGCAACTGTGCTCTTAAGAGGTAAGAACCTGATGGCAAGTGCCTGGTTTTGCTTTGAAGACAGAACTGACACCGTCTCCAACTCATTTGTAACTCAGCGGCTGAGTGCTACATCTGGTTGTTCCTCCGGGTGTCTTCATAGACTGCAATTCTCCACAGTTTGGAGCACTGAAGAGCACAAAACATGAATGAAAGGCAAAATTCCCATAGCAGTTTGTTTGGAAAATCAGACTTAAAATTCTATTAATGTTAATGGTATTTAGGGGTTTACCTGTGTCCCGTGAAAGAGCCTGGTGATACAGGACACATTAATTTGCCAGTCAATTTACAGGGGCCTGGCACTGGATACATATCTCCAAAATATATTGAGGGTCACATCTGAAAAGCAATTCCAATGCTTGAACCTTATTCCCTACCTACTGCTCTAAGCATCTCTTCAGCATAATGATATACATATTTTCCAAATCACTATGCTGCTCTCATCTTGGCTCACCGAGAAGCTGTTGTGTATACTAATTGGTGTGCTATGTCCTATACATTAGGGTGTCTGGCTTAATTTGGAAATCTTCTTAAAATTCATACTTGAATTATTGATTGTACAGCTTAGACGATGAAATGAGATGGGGTGGATTTTGGAGTTATGAATAACAAACTCCTGCTCAGCCAAAGCTACCAAGTGATGAGTTCAAGCTTAAAGAGATGCCACCACTACAGATTTTACACGTGCTAATATCAGGCTACCTACAGTCCTCGCCACATGTTTGTCATTTTTCTTTATAGCCATGCAGAAACGGGGATTAGTGTGTAAGGGATTTTGGGAGCACAATTCCCACTGGCCCCTGTTGAGATTATGCACCTGAAAACCTCTTTTGAAATTGGCTCCAGATATTGATTGCTGTCAGATTTCCATTTGGCTGAATAGGTGAGGTCCCTGACCCCCCTTTCTTGTGTGCTGGTTGATAACATTTTATAGTCCATCCTGTTATCCTTCATGAAAGACATTAGGTACATCTTGCTTGCTCCTCTTTCCCTTTCAGAATTTCTCTCAGCAACTCCCTTTCTTCTACAGCCCTAATGAGCACAAAACTAATTGGGTACATCTGTAGCCCGATTTAGGAACATTCAAGGCTACCAGGCACTGTCACCCTTTTTGCACTCTTACGGTATCAGTACCTTGGCAATGGACTACTCAGCATTTCACACAGCCCTCAGGTGTGAGTCCACTGGCCCTTTCTGCATTTCAATCATCTCTTCCGAGTTGTTGGGTGCCTCTGCTGGTACATTTTGGTGTTTTGTTTGCTTTCTCTTCAGCTGTCAGGCACTGTGCTGACTATCCGAAGATCAGATCGCCCATTTGTGTTGGATCATTTTCCTGTGACTCAATCAGAGGAAGCATTAAAAGATTTATAAAATGAATGTGTGAAACAAGGATGTGCCAATCAACTGTACAGTAGGGGGTAAAAAAAGCCATTATTTCAGTGACTACTGCTATGCATGAAAAGAAAACTGAACTTAATAAAAAATCATTCTACTGATTTCTGAAACAGAGTCCAGGAGGCAAAAAGGTCATTTAGAAGACCAAAAAGATCAATTGCATGTCTCTGCAAAACCACCCATTTCTTAAAGCCCTGATTTTTGGTATAATCCCTTTGTCTATGTTTTGACCCAGTCTTATTTGATTTATGTTTTTTATTCATTAAATTGTATGCATGAGGTATCCGCTCAAGACTTAACCTTGTGCATGTTTCACTGAAGGGATTTTCTGTTGTATTTGATACAAACCACTCTACCTGGTTTTATTATTTGAAATCTTCAAAATCTGTCTTTGTATTATTGATTTCTTTCTTTTTGGAACCTGATTTACCCCTAGCAATAGCATTTAGTCTTAAAAATAATTAGGATCACTTTACCACTGCAGCATAACCTCAAGTAAGAAACTTAATTTCTTATTCAGTTTAGAATTTTTCCATTAATACCATGAATACTAAATTTATACCATGGCAGTCAAAGTCCTCAGAGAATACCTTTAAAACACCAATTTCTTAGCTGTGATCATTTCCTACTTTTGTTTCCCAAATGACTTTAAATCCTCCCACAGTGTTGCAACCAGAGTGGTATTTTCCCTTTTTTTTTGTCTCTAATCCTGCTTGCCAGGAGATAGGTGAGATAAGTGTTTACAGACGATAGGAGCATTACAGGATAGATGGTTAGGAGTACTGCAAAAGTGCCGTGCCCAGCAGTCCCCGGGGCTGATTCAACATTTCTCCCAGTAGCTCAAATTTCTCTCAAGCCCAGCAAGCAATGTGAACTGGAACCTCACCTTCTGGACATCAGTACAATTCAGCCTTCGTGGTCACGCTGTGAGGGATGCTAGTGGAGGATTTGCCACTCTTCCTCGTGGGACATGTTGGTTTCTTGCAGTGTGTAAAGGCTTCATGATCCTGGCTGGTGGAGTTATGCTAAGTCAAAGAATGCAACCAATGTCTTCAAGTGTCCTATAGATTAAGGTCAGTCCTTTGGTTTCCTAAGGAGTATGGGCACCGAGTATCTGTGTGTTGTTGGGTTGTTTGTTACAAAGAACATCTGATTTTCCTGAATACTACAAGAGTAAATCAACAAGCAGTCCAGAAACTACTCTCCACCTTTTTGGTCCTAAAAATCATTCTAGTTCTTCTCTTTCTCAACCAAGCCATTGCTTTTGCTGTTTATTGGGTTTTTTCCTGCTTTCCCTGAACTTTTTTGACTTCTACCAGCAGCTGCAACCAACAAACCCCTTTGCTTCCAAATTTGCTTTCAGTTCCAGGGAAACCTCTCTGATGGCACAGTTTATTTACTCTGCTATTTCTGCTTCCTGTTGTTTCAGCAATAACTCTGTGGAAGAGCATTTAATTGCTCTTCCCATTTAGCCTGGCTGAAGCATGCTCAGCACACCCATCTGCTTTAACATGACTGCTACATCAAAGTCCCACCCCCGCTCTACAACAGCCAGTTACATCTTACAGCCTAATTTATCCACACACAAAAAGAGCTTTTATTTGAAAATAGAATCAGAGCTAGCTCTGAGAATTCATGAGTTCAAATTAATGAGAAAAAAAATAAGCAACACACGTTCTTTAAACTGAAATTCTAGTGACAATTTTTATTTTCTCCTACATTACGTATGTACTAGAACAACAGAGACAGGTACTGCTTTCCAAACAGTTGAAATAACTTGGAATTGTAGAGGAAGTCTGTATTGTTAGGTTTCAATTAAGCTAAATTATTAATGATTTTTGTGTCTAATTGCCTTATGACCTCGACTACAGACAGATTCAAGTCAACAGTTCAGACAGCTTTTATGCATGGCCATTTTGCAATTCATGTCTAAGCCACCAGTCAACCAGCCATCACCAGTCTTCCACAGTGAGTTTGTACAGCCTTCCCAGTTGGACTAAATACTACACTTTTCAGGGCAACACCCTATCTTGAGCATCTATACCAGGAAGTGATTCCATGTCCCTACTGCCTACGCTGCAGGAAGCACTGAAACAGCACTGACGCCCACCAAAAGAAAATCAGGCATATTTCTGTTTGTCATGGTTTACCTCAGCCATCAACAGAGCCCCATGCAACAGCTCACTCTCTCCCCCATCAGTAAGATTGGTGAGAGATTTGGAACAGCACAAGCTAGAAAACCCGTGGGCTGAGATAAAGACGGTTTAATAGGAAAAGCAAAAGCGGCGCACTCAGGCAAAGCAAAACAAGGAATTAATTTCAGTGCTTCCCATGGGCAGGAAGATTTTCAGTCATCTCCAATAGAGCAGGGACCTAATGGTGACTTGGGAAGAAAAACACCATCCCTCCAAACGTCCCTCCTTCTTCCTTCTTGTCCCCGCTCCATGTACTGAGCATGATGCCATACGGTCTGGAATATCCCTGTGGTCAGTTTGGGTCACCTGGCCTGGCTGTGTCTCCTCCCAACCTCCTGTGTATTCCCAGGCTCCCTGCCAGCGTGGCAGTCCACACAAGAGAAGAGGCCTTGGCTCTGTACAAGCCCTGCTCAGCAATAACAAAAACATCTTTAGATTATCATCGCTGTGTTCAGCACAAATCCAAAACACAGACCAATAATAGCCTCTGTGCACAAAATTAACTCTGCCCCAGCTGAAACCAGCACACTGCTATTGAGACACTGAGAACCCATCTTCTGCTGCACCAGGCATTGGGCATGAACAGGCTGCAAGGAAATATGTTAGCTAAAAGTTAGGGACCAGGCATCCCACGGCGCTTTCTCTCCTTTTCTCTCCTGTTTCGTTGGTGCCAAGGCACTGCAAACCTACTATGGTTGGCCAGTGTGCTATGGCTTAAACCATCCCTTAAGTGGGAAGCATTTTTCTGACAGCCCATGTTTTCAAAATTAAATCATTATTATTCAATTTTCTATGTAATATGGGAGGGGAGTCTGTTGTTATTTATTAAGGTTATTCTCATACCTAGAAAAATGGTATCAAAATGAAGGTACAGATTAAGAGGAAAAGACTACAAAAGTCAGATTAAGTGCGAGCCTTGTTGCTGATTTCTGCTCTTGAACTACTCCTTATTTTGGAATTTTACTTGAGCCCAGTGCAAGCAATCCCACTGAGGTTCATGCCTAAAAACGAGTGTGGGAAAATTCAGCATGAAAAAGACATCAGGTGCTTCCCTGGCAGGGAGGGACCTCACAGTGCTTTCCTAAACCAGGACTGCAGAGGAGATGATGATGAGGAAGAACAAAACACAGAATGTGGAGTCTGTCGAGGTCTAATTCTGTATTACTATCTATCTATCTATCTATCTATCTATCATTTTTAAAAGAAATTGGTGAGCTCGAATTGTAGGGAATTTCCATTATGATGGAAATGTGGGTTTATCAGAGATAAACTGAGTTTTGCTGTATCTGTAACAGGAAGTCCATCATGTTTATTACACCAAAGTATTTGTTTTTAAAAATTCATGTAGTTTTGTAATGACAATTCTTCATATTGGGAAAAAAAGGGTGAAACCCAAACATAATACTTGATCATGAAATAAAGAAAACATTGTGTGTTTTGTGTAGGACAGCTGGTAACAGTCCTGAAAACAGAAATGTGTATCCACGAATTGGTCCAGATGACATGCATCTTTGAGAATAAGGTAATTCATTACAGAATGTAATGGCTCAGTGACAGTTGTTTATGGAAGTTAATGGAAAAATGAGAGAAAGAGAGAAAGTAAATAGGACCCATCTTCAGAAAAGGAAGAAAAAAAAAGGAGAAAAGAATCAGAATCACAGTCAATTAAAATCCACTAAACCTACTTTTAAACCATCGTAAAATAATGAAATTAGCATTAAAGCTCCACATCTACCTGGGGGATAATGGAATAATGAGCAACAAATGATGCAGACACCACGGTGCCAGGGTGGTATGTGCGACAAATCCTCCTGAAGTAAATTGATTGGGAACCCAAAATCCTGGGCGAACAGATTCAAACAATACAACTTGAAATGGAGATTTTTTTTTTTTCCATGGAAGAAAGTGTTCTGGAAACTTCTAAGGTTGCAATTTGGTTCTGTTATAGGTTTCCTAGTGTAAAACACTACACCGAATTTCAAGGCCTAAAGGCCGTCTGCCTCTGCAAGTAAAAAATACCTGAATGCCAGAGTGATGGATATGGAAAAGAATAGGAGTAGATTATAGAGTCTTACAAAATGATAGAGCAGCACAACAAATCAATGTGCTTTGGGGTTGCTGGTGAAGGTAAGTTATATCCTCCGACTGCACAGAATAACTGCTCTTTATGTAATCACACCTGGGATATGTCATTAAATTCCAATGCCTCATTACCCGTCCTTATAAAACACGGAAGTTTCAGGGAATTCAGGTCCGAGAAAGAAAAATGATTAGACTCTTGGAAAGACTGATACATAAGGAGAGATTAAGTAGCTTAAATATATAGCTTATCTAATCGATAATTAAGCAAGGGAAGGATAATGGCTTAAAAATATGTAAGAGAAGGAAAATTATTTTGCATGATGCATGGTCCCAGTTCAGCACAGTGCTAAAACACATGTGCAGATCCATCAGCCCTGCAAAACACCAATGTACGTGATTTCAGTGGCACTTGAGCACATACCTAAATTTAAGCATGCACTGAAATGCTTTGATTAATTTGGGCCATAACCACAAGTAATGGTATGAAATTAAGAAATGCAAAAATGTAGGTTGAACAGCAGGAAAATCTTCCAAAAGCTGAGATATATGAGACTGGGGAGTAATCACTCAAGGGAATTGGTGGAAACCTTATCCCTGGACACATTTCAAGTTTTGCTGGACAAAGTACTGGGAAAATATCCTTTGGGGAATAATCTTGCTGTTGCCTCTGGAGACAACTGCACAACCTACTGCAACTACTCTGTGTCTAAGTTTTTCTTGGCTGACTCACAGCATTAAGCCCGAGACATGATTTTAAAAAGAACCAATAGCACAACAGGCTGGTGACATTCTGAAGCTCTTCCTTGCCTCCCCCCCAATTTATCGTTTTTTTTCCATCTTCATTATAAGGAATGCTATGAGAGGGGAAAAAAACCACACCATCACACTTTTAGCTTAGTGAGTTTTCGTCTTTTCTTTACTCACTGACTAAACATTGATTTCATTCTCAGTTCTGCATTAAAACAGAGCTTAAAGATATAGAGGAAATCTAATTTCAACTTGTAGGGCTTTGTTTCATTCCCAGAGCATGTGTGGCAAATGGTGAATATCATCAGAGAGGTAATTGTATATTGAAGAATCTCATATCTCGTATCTCTGAGCATCCCAGCAGAAGCAGTATTAAAGATTTGGTGGTTTTGCTAGTTTGGTTTGGGTTTTTCGGGGGCATAGGGTTGTTTGGTTGGTTTTATGGGGGGGTTTTTTGGTTGTTGTTTTGCTTGGTTTTTTTGGTTTTTTCTTTTTTTGTTTTCCCCTCCATGCAGACCCTGGAAGAAAGGCTGTTACAAAAAGGGCTTTCCCAAAGATGGAGCAGTAGATTCTCCAAGGGCGTTTTCCGCTGGGAATAATAATTTTAGTAAGCCAAATGCAAGGTCCAAAGCACAATGGCTTTTTAATTGCTTTGAAATCTACTTTTTCTTAAGTAAATGATTGTAGAAGACTGTGCATCATTCACTTGGACACGTGGGGCTATTCTGCAGCCATGTAGGAAAGGACAGGTGTTCTCTAACATGGCTTTGCAGAGATCTACTGGAAATGGAAATAGTTGACACAGAGCTGTTAAAAATTGAAGATTTCCCTTCCCTGACCACAGTCGATATTCTTCCTTTATTTTTGCAGTGTCAGTGAATGGGCCCTGATTTTATTATTGGGAAAACAGCACTTATGTTTATTGGTACTAATTTTCTACTGCACATCAATGCATCCAGAATAGCAGTTCTTAACCTTAAATACACATTTCTGCGTCTGTCGAACTAGCAATTCTGCTAGGAACACGTGTGGGCATCTTCCTGACTCATGGTCTGAGTTAACAAACAAGATTACTTAATTCCCTTATCCTATTTAAAAGGATGGCCTTGCAAGGTCTCCATCATCAAGGATACTTAAGAGCTTGTTAAGGAAAAAGCTGAGCAGGATAATGAACTGAGTGGATCTTCCATTGGGCTGGACCAGGAGGCCTCATTTGGGCTTTTCCAGCTCTCTTGGTTATGGTTAAAGCTGCGAGTGCAGCAGCAATTCCCCAAGTAGGTCTGGTCACTGGGAGCAAGTGTGGCATGTTGCATGTATCAGCACTCAGGCAAACAGAAAACTAAAATTTTCTTCCTTTTTGTTTGTTTTGTTGTTTAAAAAGTTTGGTTTGTTTAGGTCCTTCCTCAAAAGCAAAACCTCGAAAGCAAACAAGCAATTTGGTTTGTGAGAAAAGTGTTTATCACGTTCCAGCCGAGCACCATTATTTCCAGAGGTCCCAGGTAAGCGTTTAAGATTACAAACGTTAACACAGAGGCAGGCTTCTTGTCCTCTTTCCTCGAGGTTCCTGACTCTCAGGAGACGAGGGGATTCACGTTTCTCACCTCCTAGGGGTACCAGGGCAAGGACGGAGTGTGTCTTGCTGATGCCAGGCTGCGCTGAGCCCCATGCCCGTGCTGGGCAGCAGGGAGTCCATCCTTGAGCAGGAGGCAGGCTCCGAGGGGCTGCAAGGCTGGGGACAGCAGACTGAGAGGCCAACCGTGAGTTGGGGAATCCAGCGGGGAATGGGTCTGTGCTGGAAATATGGGCTGCAATTGGCTTCCTGGGAGGGGAGCGGTGGGCAGCGGGGGGTGAGGGAACCCCGCCGGTGCTGGATCTGTGCCGGATCTGCTGGATCTGTGCCGCAAAGGCAGCCTGCAATTGGCGGCTTGGATGGGGACAAAAGTGCCAGCGGCCAATCGGGACGGGGGAGATCCAGTGTGGAGTGGGTCCGTGCCCTGTGTGGAGGCTGCGATCGGCTGCCGGGCAGGGGAGCCGCGGGCAGAGCGTCCAGTGGGGCGGTGCGGGATCCTGTCGGGAGCGGGCTGCGGGACAGGTGGTGGCGGGCGGGGGCCGGGGGTGCACAGCGT